>CM060953.1:182097042-182474542 GCA_030765055.1 Mantis religiosa | reverse complement strand
AAAACTTATATAAAAATAATTCATAAAATTTACATTACAACAATCACAAAATTTACAAATTATTTACTCCAAATTCTTTAAACAAATTAAAATACATTATATCAATTTATATAAACAAACAATTTCAATTATTATTTTTAATTCTACACCAATCAATATTTTTTTCAAATCTACTTTATATCAAATAAAATATAAATTTCAAATTCAAAAATAACAATACAATTCAAACATATTAAACAAACAATAATTATACATTCTATAACCTTCATATATTTCAAAATTAAACCATTACAATAACCTTCAAACAACCAAACCAAACAATTCAATTTAATTTATTTATTTCATTTATTTAGAATTTAATTTTTTTTTACCTTATTAACACAGAAATATCAAATTAACATTATACTAAAACACATTTCAACTATTAAATCTACTAAATCTTCAGCATAATTATATATATAAAAATTCCTATTCTATAATTTCTCAAAACACACTTTCTCAAAATTTAACTATCCTCATTTTACACCAAATTAAATAAAATAACATCTCTATAATTTATCAAATCAACTCCTTAAATCCATTTTTCCAATATCCACTTCTCAAAATAATTCATTCAAATCCTCTTTCATTTTTCACTCAAATTATCCATAATAATAATAATCCACACTCAATTCACCAATATCCTTCACAACCATCCAACAACTTTACTCATCCATTACTACACCACATTATTACTTACAACACTTCTCTCATCATCTTACACCGGGGAAGGAAAATCCCTCCCTAAACTGAACCACAAATAAACTTCATCATTCACATGACACGATAGCACGTGATTTAGCGGTAGTGATGAAATATTTGTATATATGACTTTTATCACTGACCTTGTTTTGAACTGGATTAGTCATATATCGCCATTCGACGGTGTGCTATGCCGAGTAGGGGAGCTAAATTACTTTATTGACCGTTTATTGCGCGTGTACTTATTATATGTATAATGGCAGGGTCTAGCGCCAGCTTTCCGCTGAAGCATCGCAAGGGAAAACCTTTACAAAAAAGAATTGTGGTGCATGGTTTTAATGCACTCACAGAGAAGAATCCGTGTTTGTCAGTGAGAGAAGTCGAACAGCTGTACTCTGAACTTACAGGTGTGAGTGTTAGGTGCGTAGGAATATCGCGACATGACATTGAGACAACAGGAAAACTTACCACTCCATACTTTAGCCTACACACGGCTAGTGTAAAAGAACAATTAATTTCCATTAATTGACCTAATAGTGGTTAACTATAAAGCCCGGACCTTAAGGTAGTTGTCTCATGTGTTTATGAGAATTCCTAAGTGGTGTACCCGGAGAAACACGTGTCAGTTAGAGAATTTAATGTCATGTCGGCACGTAGGCCATTGTAGCTCACTGGTTAGAGCGGCTTGACGGAAACCAGAAGATCCGTGGTTAAAATCCTGGCTATGACATTGAATTTTTCAGTATGACTCTACGTTTCCATAATTTAGCCAACACACGGCCAGTGTGAAAGAACAATTAATTTACATTAATCTTAGAAACGTTTATTTATATGTTTACAACTTCGTATTAACCAAGATAAACATTTGCTAATAGTATCTATTGCTAATTTTCTTATAGTTACATCGAATAATGCGATAGGAATTTTCATTCTGATTGGTCAGCATTACTCGAGTTTCGTGTCTCTAAGACGTCTGGATCGTTAAGGTGAAGTTTAGTATTTCGCTGTTACTTGAAGGAATGCAACTACTACTTGATTTTTAACGTTTTAGATGTACCTGGTACATATTACTGAGTATTAGCGCCACACTCGACTGGACATTGAAGATCTGAATCTCAGACCTTCGGTCTCAAGCCAGATCGTCTAGGCCCTCTACTGGCAATAGAGTGTTTTTGTTTTTTTGTTTTTTGTTTTCTCGAGAAGAGGAAAAATGCATGTTACGCACTAATCCTGGGAATGGAGTGTGGGACTCCTCTGGGGTATTGAACCGCCAGCCCTACCCATTAAAATATCTCCACCAGTGAGTATTCAGGAGTGGTGCTGTGGCAGAACCGCTGTAAGCACCTGTGGATTCGAGGAAGGGATATATTGGCCAGGCCGAAGGCTGGTCCAAGGTGAGGAAGGTGGCAGGACGTAAGCATGATCGAAGCCCTGCTTGCGCCCTTGCAAAGTATTGAGGAATGTATCTGGATTATTGAGTGAGGTGGTTGCAGGTAGTTATGGGTGATGTGTTAAGGTATTCAAGGGTGAGAATGTTTGAGGAGTTCTAGGTAAGGTTGTTGTGGTTTACTGTCTGTAGTTTGGCCTCTTCACCTGGCGGTGATGGTCTCTGTCGCTGGAATCAGGTGGCCATCTGGATGGCGCCTCTGCAGTGTGCTGTCCGTCGAGCATCGTTTGGAGGGCTGCCACTTCCTCCTTGATGTATCTCCGGATGGTCAGTGTCTGTTCTTGGGTGAGGCTATTCAGAGTCGTTAGGGTATTGTACAGTATTCTGAGGGAGAATTCGTGTTTGTCTTGGATGTCGTCCAGAAGATTGTCAAGTTTAGTAGTAATGTCTGCTATTGGAGTTGAAGTTCCTCCAGCTGGGCTACTTTTCCGACCAGGTGCAGTATTTCAGCCTGAATATCTTCCAGCTTTGACAGGATATCTGTCAAGGCTGGAGAGAGGGTCGACTGGTCCTTTGTGGCATGTGACGGCAGAGCAGAGGCTGGAGGCAGGAATGATGCCCTGTTCGTCCGGGGTGATGATCTATTGTAGTCCTGGCGAGGGTATGCTGGGCACTGAGCCTAACCGGTAAAATGGCCGAAGCCATTACAAGTGGCGTAGTAATTGCGGCGGCGCCTGAGATCCTGTGCCCTGCTGTAGGAGTTGCGGCGCCACAGTAGTGGCATCTTCGAGGTGCGGTGCACAAGTCGGCAGTGTGACCGTAGGCGCAGCAGTCTCTGCAGGGTATGTGGCGCTGCAATTTGCTAGCCTCGACTTTCAGGCACTCTCCTAGTATGGGCAGGCCGGACATCAAGACGGCATCGCGCTCCCTTTGGTCGGCAAACTGCAAGCGCACGCAGGTTGTCGGATCCCTTATAAATGAGGTGCGGGTGGCTTTCATGCGGACGATCTCATGATCTTCGCGGTAAACAGAAACCCGAGGTATAGCTTTCGGCAGATCCAAGCCCAGCTCCGGGTCATTGGCAAATGTAGCGCAAAATGGCGAATGGCAATTAACCCGGAGAAGAGCTCTGCAATTCTCCTGGCGAAAACCAGAGCCAACCGGTTGTAGCAGAACTTCGTGTTACGGCGCCGTGGAATCCCATGGGTGCAAACGGCGAAGTATCTCGGAGTGACGCTGGACCGCAAATTAACTTACGCTCCGCACGTCAAAGGCAAGGTCCAGCTTGGACACTTCGCGCTTAGAAACCTATACCCGATATTCCGTTCAACCATGCCCCTCCGTCTCAAACTCCAGCTGTATCGGGCGATCATCCCGCCCATGATTTTGTACGGCTGTGAGATCTGGGGAACAGTGGCAAACACCACCTTCGTCAGACTCCAGACGCTGCAGAACAGGGCGCTCAGAGTGATATACGATACAGACTGGAGATTCCCAGCCCAGATCCTTCATGAACATTCAAAATTCTGTACACTGTCGATGTCGTCCGAGAGAGGGCACGATCAATGTACGACAAAATCCAAACCCATAGCAACCCTTTGGTGAACACCCTGGGCAGATATGACCAGAGGGCACAAAGACGCTTGCCATCATACAAACTCCCCAGAGACGTCTTTGGGCCCTTTGGTTAACCCAAGGTAAAGCCCATTATCTCCAAAATTCATATTACACCTGATGGCTCAAGCGTTAGGCCACCCGTAATCAAAACGGGGCAAAAACACTAAACCGATCCCCACCCCCCAATGGGAGAATGCAATAAAACCGCTAAGCTGCTACCTTCTGAGATTACTCAACGGCATCCAAACAAAGATCTTAAACAAAACTGCAACCTACCCCCAGCAGAACAATAAAAAACATTCCTGACTCACTTCGCAGGTTAAGCCGCAAAGCGGCTAGGTACTGCGGCAGAAGACACCCGGACGGGGAAAAAGAAAAATTGTCCCGCCCGACCAGGACTACCTCTGGACCTCATGACTGAGGGTTACCTCTGCGCTGAGGAAGGATTGAGTATTAACGAGATTCCAATGAATGTGTTAGTTGCTGATATGCACTGTAGGGTAGATTTTGTCGCTAGTTTTTAAGGATGGCGGTGTTGTTCCTGAACTTGAGAGGAAATAAATAGATGGCAGCATGGGAAACATTGTATTACTTTGGAAATATAATTGGTTTCCCGATAACATCTCTAGTAAACTTTGCTAAATAATTCTAAATACACAAACCTCAGCTTAATGTGCAATGGATAAAATGGGTTGTGTTTGCTCTAACGAGCTGTTTACACTTTGTAGATATTTAGTTGTCTTCACGGGTGAAACAAAAGACTTCAAATAGTGCTTTAAAAGAGTTGAAGCTGGTCTGTATTTCGACTCGTTACGAAATTGTAGTGGTATGTTCAGCATTATTGCCACGTTGACCTCTGCATGATTTTCTGTACTCTCAAACAATTACTTTCTTACAAACACTTAGATATGGAGATTTTGGTTGACAGTCAATTTTACAGAATTCGTTGCTCTGTGATATTAATCGGAAATTAATATAATTACCACCATAAACTAATGTTAAGGTATGGGTTTTCCCAAGGCCATTTCTAGGCTTGGGGGTACAAAGTCAGGGGAAAATAGCCCTACTCAGTTTAGTCGCCCAAAGCGTCGTTCGGCAGCCGATAACTAGGTCTGCGGCGAGGAACCCTATGGTCGCACCGGCCCAGGATATTCACCAGGCCTAGCTTATTGTAGATGTTACGGGATTTCTCCCGCACCACGTCTACAATATAAGGGACTCCGGAGTAGGTATGAAGGATATGGGATAGGAATCTACGTCCAGTATCGTGGATAATTCCCAGCGCCCTGTTCTGGACGCGCTGCAGCCTGCGATTACTGGTGCTACATGTTGTTTTCCTGTAAATATATAGTCTCAAAAGGTAAAATGTCGAAGAAAAACACAGTGATAGGAGCCTTATTCCAAAATTTCAAATTACATATTTTGAGCTATAATAAATGTTTGGTATCATAATAATTTCTCGATTCACTATTATTCATTATCGTTTAAATCCACTGCCGTTACACAGTAACAAAAGAAAGAAATATTGCAAGTATTATTATTGTTGTTCTCGCCAATTGTTGTCAATTCTATACATTGTCGCTGTTATGCTTCTCCAGTAGCTTGCTCTGCTTCTTCGCCACAGTAAATACACGAACTGTTAACTGCCGCCATGATGAATGTTTGTTAAAAGCATTCAAATCTAAAGTGCACGTAATCGATACAGGCAGTAATGGTTAGTGTTAAAAGTTTGAGAAAGAGAAAGGAAAATCTTAGGAACTTCTACGTCAGCTGCATGTACATAAGTTAGTCATGTCAACGGTAGCGTCTTCATTGTCATCAGAACTGAAAACGTGGATATCTGTTGAAAGTGCTTTAATCACAGTTCTGTGCTTAATAAGAACCCTGGACAGACAAAAATTGTTATTTTGTCTCGTTTATTTAATGGTGAAAATATAGAAACACGTGATAGTATTTCTACTGTTGAACAATGTATTCTTACTACGAAGGACTTAATATTTATTTATTTTCTGATTGCTTTTATTTTTCTGAATCTTTAAATAATAGTAAAACGTTTAAAAACTCGTTGATATGTGTTGACTTTACAGTAAGGACTTTTCATTTAAGGAAAATTCAAACAAAACACAAGAATATTTTTCATGTGTTTAACTTCACAAAGAAGCGACGTATAATGTAAGTTTTAACTGACGACAATTACATTGTTGTCTATCTCTGACGTTTACTAATTATATAGAAGTTATCAGAATGAATATACTTAAGAAATTCCCAGACAATACAGGACATGAATTTCATTTGCATTGAAAGTACCTTAATACGAGGGCTGTTGAATAAAGAATGATCACAATTATTATTTTTTTTGACAACGTACCGTTACACATCCCCATAATTTTGATGGCCCTTCTCAAAATAGTCTCCTCAGAATGTGATGCACTTGTCCCAGCGTAACTGCCAGTCTTCAAAGACATCCAGGAAACTATTTTTTGAGAGATACTTCAAAATCGCCTCCGCAGCCTTCACCACTGCTTCTGATGATGGATGATGCCTCCCACGAAGACGTTTCTTCGAGTTAGGGAATAGAAAAAAGTCACATGGGGCTAAATCCGGACTATAGGGAGGGTGAGGGATGCACTTCACGTTGAGTTTCGCAAGATATTCAGCAACAACGATGGCAATATGCGGCCGCGCATTATCGTGATGCAGCATTCAGCCTGCTTGGCGGAAATGTGGTCTTTTGCACCTGATATGGACTTGCAATGTTTTCAGGACATCCATGTAGTATTGTCCAGTTACAAATGTGTGTGCAGGTACAACATGCTGATAAACCATTCCATGAATATTAAAGCATGAGATGAGCATAAATTTCCCAGCAGAAGCAACCACTTTTGCTTTTGGGGGGTTGGTGATGAAGGAGATTACCACACTGAGCTTTGCTGTTTGCTCTCAGGATCAAAATGATGTAGCCAAGTTTCATCAGCAGTGATTACGTTTGAAATAAACTCCGAATCTTCCTCTAACATCAACTTTAACTGCATGTTACCTTCATTGCAGCGATAGGCGATATTGAAGATGTCTGAACTTACCTGGTTCTCACAGGCTGAAACCAGGAGTACCAACAATGAAACTACTTCGGCGTGTTTGTTTCATATTAAGCTAACAGAATATAATAAGATTGAATATTAGTGCGAAAAATTATGAACGAAAAACATTATGATCATTCTTTATTGAACAGCCCTCGTATTTGCGTTTTAATAAAAATAGAGGTACTTTCAGTAAATAAATATTTCAGAATGTTTCTTGTAAATGCTGGCGTTGGTCTTTATTTTAATCTTTGTTCACACCTTTGGACACACTGAATTTAAATACCAGTTGAAATTCAACTGAGTTGTTAATTTGACTTAAGTTGGTCAAACACAAACACGCTGTCCCCTTTCTAAACATGGTTTTGTTTTGATTCGGCTGATCTTCAAACATAGTATATAAATACTAAAAACAATATCAGTTTTGAGTGTAATTTAATACTTTTCATACTTAAATAGTAGAAATTGCAAGTATCTGTCACTTTATAACAGAAATATTGCACTACATCGTAGAAAACGTTCAAAATTCCCATAAACTTTAGCTCATCTTGGTCTATAAGTTGGTACTACTGTTAAACATATTAAATTATATGCTCGAGTCATTTGTTTCTTTCTTCGCAAGTTTATCTCCTCCATTGAACATCTATATTCTTAGAATGACATTTTATGATATAAATAACCTGTTTGCTGAAAGGTAAATTGAATATTTTGATGGCAAAGGTAATCTCAAGAACTCTTGTGGGTCCAGTTTGCTATTAATAAGAGACTTCACTGGTTTCTTTAATAGCTGCTGACAACTTTTAATGAAAATATAGTATATACTTGAAAAAGAAATACAGTTTTGTGTAATTAACAAAGTTTGTACTACCAAAAGAACCTGAACTGCTGCATTTGGAAATTTCAAGTGCTACCCATGTGAAATAAGCAATTCAAAACAAAAGATTAGAAAGTATATTTACTACGCAGGTTTCTCTGATTGAGAATGACTTTGACAAACCAAATCTGGTACACAATCAGTCAAGAACAGAGTTGATATTAATAGAAACAAAGGCGAGTTGTACATATACATTTTGTGATTGCAGTTTGGAAGTCGATTGCGGACTTGTGTTACAAACCGTAACAGAACGCATGCATTTTGACCTTTACTAGTTCGAAGTTCATTTTTAATAAATGGCGTCACTTCTTTTGTATATAGTAAATATTTTGCACCTTTGGTATAATTGCAACACAACTTTGTTTGCATCTGTGCATGCATTCCACAGATTAATACCATCAATACCAGATGGTAAACTTTGATGCCGCTTAGGGCGCTCTTTCCCGACCCTTTAGATCCCGGCGACCTTGGGAACTACGGCCGGTAATGTAGTAAACTTCTATTGCGACCGAGCTATGGTGCATTCACTTCCCCTTCCCTTCGGCTCCCATTTTTACTGACTGATGGAATCCAACTTCTTTAGAAATCACATCTCGCCACACATGAATAGTTTACGCGCATTTCAACTATCGCATATTAGCATAATACGCGTGAAATACGCTGAGGAAATGTGCGGTAAACTATTCATCAGTGTGCGAGATGTGACTTCGAAAGAAGTTGTCCAATTTGTGAAAAGAAATATCAAGAATCCACTTGAACTTTTCCTGTTAAAAATGAATAATTGACTTCCACAAAGCATTATATCTTTATTTCTGTTGCAAATTGATAATTTTTTCTTTAAAAACAATTAAAATTTAAAAAACGAGAGACTGAGATCACTTAAGATGCTGTTGAGATTATACAAGATATCTGTGTACCCTCTCCCTCAAGCTTCTTAATGTAATACTTAAAATAAAGATAACTTAACACTAAAATAATGATTCTGTAGATACAGATAAACAGGAAAGGATACCATAATGTTATGTGTAATGCAATTTCTTTGTACACAGAATGTTGAAAAATTCCCTAGAATAACAGCGAGAAAGACCCTAAAGAAATATGTATATAAATTTGAAATGATACCAACAACTATGTACAAAAAATATATTCCAGAAATATCTACTAATATGAGTAGAGGTGTTTAAGGAAGCCGCGACTCACCAGGAGTGTTTGTTTGTGGGTTTGGCAGTCGAACTTTATGTTTGCAATTGTGTATGTGACGTAATTCTGCAACTGTAAATGTTGACCAAAGAGTATTTCTACGGAAATAAAGATCATGTTGAATTTATGCGAATTGCACTTTTAAATCTACGAACCCACAAGGTCTTAATACAAGCAGCTTACAGACGGTAAGAATGAGATTTTTAAAATCAGTTTTACAAGTCATTGCCAGGCGTCCTCCCGACCTTCCAAATGTCCAGTCGCTGTATACTTCAGCTGCGAGCCCACAGACACAACCGGCCTTCCAACGTTCATTCGCCGCCATCTACATCTGCCAGCTGCCGGGGCTTCTCCCTTGATTTACCGTCGGACAACACTCTCCATCCTGGCAACCCCTTACAGAGAAGTTCTGGTCAAGTGCCGCTAGGTACACCACGTCTACTAGCTACATTACCTCAGAAAAGCAGGAAAGAGGTCAAATATATGAACAGCAGTCATCACTGAGCACAGCTACACAAACTGAATCCACCCGTGTACAATCCACGCAGAGCCAAACACAACAGCAGCTAGAATCCGCACACCATACCGGCGCAGCAGTACTCCACTTGCGGGAGCTGACCTCTCACCTCAAGTTTCACCTATCCAAAAGGAGGATTTTCTGCGCAGTTTCCGCGGAGTACCAAAGGACTGCTTTGTCCTTTCCTTCTGTCCGCTGCTGAACAATGGTGGCCCTTGGTCACGAACACTAAAAGTAGATCACGAAGCTGCCTTGAAAACTGATGTGAACTTATTAGGGCGGCGCCTCCAAATCGGGAACAGCAGAGGTGTATTTCATGCACCTTGTTGGCGATGCTGCTGCTATGAGCAGGACTTTAATGTCAGAGGTTCTACTCCCATTAGACCTGGACCCCGCCTCCGTGTGGCTTTCCATAGGGCAAGACCTAGAGGCTAACTAGGCCCCCCCAACTGGTCCTGTGTACTCAAGACGGGATGGAAGATGATACGTCACTTACGCGCGCCAACTCCAAAATGGGAAGGCTACCGATATGACCTGGTTGGGGCCGCCTGGTGATCTAGCACACCTTCTACTAGTTATACTGGCTAGTACGCGGGAATATATGGCTTCCCTCAAACCCGTCCGGAGACGTACCCGATCTCCCACGGGTATCGGAACCACTGCCCCCTCGAGTCCAACCCAATCTGAACAACTCCCAATCAGGGAGGGACTCGAATGTTCGGCCCGAGGTTCCTCTAGTAACGTCAGAGGTACCACGAGTACTAGGGGTCCGCAGCGCGCGGACCACAGCAGCTGAAGGAGACGGATCCCCTCCCCTATTGAAAAGGACGCAGAGTTCACTGCCCCTCCAAGGTAACATTAGTGTGGCGCCCCGTCACTTACACGGCGTTGCGATCAGCATGACATAGTCGCCGCCTTCGGTATTACGACACTTCTAACGGCTTCGGCGACCTTAAAGGACAGACGCATTGACCTCAATATCCACTACAAAAAAAACCACTGCACCACAACTACTGGAGATGGGCTTGGACTGTCTCAATGTGGAAATGCTGCGACACACACCTTCACTCCCGTCGAGGTCTTGTTGGAAGCCCAACAGGAAAACTGCCTGGAAGTAATAAGTGTCACATTACATCCGATCGCAGAGAATTCATTCAACACTACCGCCGCTCTCTTCGCCTCCAGAGATATTGTCACCCGATCGTCGAAATCTCGACAAAACCAGCTGGCTAGCAAAGCCTTAGTTAACCTCTCACCCGAGTTCGTATTCCGAGAGGCTACCTACACATTCGTGGACAGGGTACGAGACACCGAGATACGTCAGCGACTAATGCTCGGCGATTGCAAGACCATCCACGAGGCGCTAACGGTAGCATTGAGGATGGAGGCTGGTTATTACCTGTGCGGCTTCTTCCTCTGGTGACCACTTGTTGTGCCCAGCCACTGTGTCGAACAGGCGGCGGAAGACTTCGAAAGTTGTCGCGACGTCGAATTTAGGAGGTTTGACGCGCGCAGATGTTGTGTCGCGTCCCAGCGAGTCGGTCTTCAGGTCCTTTAACCTCCGGCCGACGATGTCCTCCACAAAGGCACTCAGGCAATTGGTGTTACTGTTGACCTTTCCCTCCAGGCCGTTATCGCGGCTCGCCAGGTCTTCGACGCGCTCCCCCAACTCCGTGACGTCCTTCTTTACGCCGGCCAACTGTTCCTCAAATTTGGCGGCGAGGGCTTCGTTCGCAGCCCTCATTTCAGATAAATCGGCCTTAATTGCAGTCATTGTCTCGGTCCGGTTGTTGTTTGCAGCTTCCGCCTTCGCAGCGAGGGTGTCATTCACTGACTTCATTTCTTCCATCTTCTCGTAGAGGTTGCAGAAAGCGCGTCTTCAGTCAAGGTAAGAGCGACTTCGGTGTCCTCTGTCCACACATAAGCTCGGTGTTCTTCCATCAGGCGGGTGAGGGGTTTGGCGATGTTGGAGAAGCCCTTAATGAAACGGCGGCAATAACTGCACAGCCCTAGAAAGCTGCACAATTCTCTCTTATACTTTGACCGAGGCCACTCTCTCACGGCCTGTTTCTTCTCCATGTCTGTGGCCACTTCGTTTGGTGAGAATATGTGGCCCAAGTAGTTGACTTCCTTGCGGAAGAGCTGGCATTTCTTTGCATTCAGCTTCAGGTTGGTCGCCTGCAGTCTCTGTAGCATCAAGCATCACAGACTTTCACGATGGCAACGGAGTTGTCCCGACATTTCTCTGGCTCTCTTTCCACTCCTTCAGCAAATGCCAATCCGTCACACGAGTAGGCGTCGCCTCGACGCTATCTGTCTCTTTCTTTCCTGGCAGCTAGTTTTGTCGTGACTTCGCCGATCGGGTGATAATATTCTGGACGTTCGCTCAGTAGTACTGAATATCGGCCCCAGGCTGACCACTAAAGAAGACATCACCACATACGACGAAGACAATCGCACCGCCCTTCAGTAGCACAACACTCCACCGACAACGCTGAACTGTAGTCAGTGCAAGCTCGACAGTTGAATGCAGCTCACACAACAACTGAAGAATAATATCTTACTGTCCATCAATAGAACGTAGGCTCGAATTGAAGAGAACTACTCCAAAACGACTGTCGGACTTCAGAATGATTCTCTTTAAGGAAAATGAAACATAGAAAGTCCCAAAAAGCAGTGGGTAAACAAATGAAATGCGCATTTGTAGCACGTAATAGGATTCTGGATATTTTATGCTTGAAGTAGAAGAAGAAGAAAATGGCCGCTTTAATTGCATACGTTTGATAGAGAGGAATGTTGACCAAAATTTCAATAATAATAATAATGTGATAGGTTAAACTTACATGACTTTATCTACTCTTGTATAATACATTCTACAACGCTGAGACATTCCATTTCATTTTCTGCAGGTTCAAGTAAAATATGTTGGTTTTAGATGATAGTCAAAAGTTTAAGAAGTCGTTGCTCTGTGATGACCTTACAATAGCTAATTTTAATTTCATTTGAGGAACATGTTTGAAAATTCAACTTTAGGCAATATTTATTTGTGTTTACCTTGTTGCTACCTTGTCTTACATGACACCCCGGTCTTCTGCTCTGCCAGGTAGCTCTTAACGTCCATACCTCCTTGTTACTTACTTAGCCCCTTTTCTTCCCCAACATCTTCCATTCTTATATTCTTTACATTTCTTGTCCATTTTTCTTTAATTTCTGTAAGAACTCACCAATACTTCTTACCTTGTTTTCCTCCTTTCCCCTTAACATTTTTATAGCTACTATCCTCTTCTCTACTTTCTCTAATTTTTCCTCCCAAACCTTTTTTCTACACATTGCAATCTCCTCGCATTCCGTTACATAGTGTTCTATGCTTTCGTTTCCCTCACACAACTCACATATTCCCTTTTCCCTACCTGTTAATCATTAACTTCACCAAAAAGTAACATTTAATGTGTGATTTAACTGACAAGATTTTATTTATAGTCTATATGTTGCAGGTCTATGAGTTTGTACAAAATCAGTTTAGAAATGTTTATTTATATGAGTACAATTACATATTAACCTAGATAAACATTCTCTGATATTATGTTATCATTTATTTTCTTTTAGCTACATCGAATAATGCGATAGCTATCTTGATTCTAACTGGCCAGTACTAGGAATTTGTAAGTGTGAGACGTTTGGATCGTTTAGATGAAGGCTAGTATTTCGCTGTTACTGGGAGGAATGCGACAACTACTTAACTTTTACCTCTGTTAGATTTATCTGATACATATTACAGAGTATTAGCCCAATTCCAATGAGTTCCAGATGTGCCCTATAGAGTACATTTTGGCGCTAGTTATTAAAGATGGCAGTCTTGTTCCCGAACTTAAGAGGAAGTGGATAGATGGCAGAATAGGAAATATTGTATAATTTTGGAAATGTAATTGGTTTCCCGATAATATCTCTGGTAAAATTTGCCAAATAATTGTAAATTCATAAACTGCAGGACAAAGTGCAATGTATAAAATGAGTGGCATTTGTTTTTTACGAGGAGTTTACACTTTGTAGATATTTCGTTGTCTTGACGGGTGAAACACAAGTCTTCAAGTACTGCTTTAAGAGAGTTGAAGTTTGTGTAACATTATGCGCATGACGTGTCCCATTCGGCTCAATCATTGCACTTTCGATTGGGCTTACTTCATGACAATTTTTGGAATCGGGATGCCCTTGGGGCTATCCCGGCATAAATCCTTCCTCAATTTATTGGTAAAGCAAATGCTACATTTCAGACTTGTTGTTAGTGTCTTCGGTTTTGAAACACAATTCCAAGTTTGGAGTGGTTTTATTCCGTATTGTTACCACTTTGAAGTCTCAGGGCTCTCTCTACTCTCGAATTATTATCTACTTACAAACACTGAGATATTCCTTTTTATTTTCTTGCAGATTTAAGCGAAATGTGGAATATTTGGTCGATAGTCAAAACATTACAGAGACCTTTGCCATGTGATGACTGGAGTCAGGATTTTATGTAATTAAATGTTCTTTTCCTGTACATATAGTCATCAAAAAGGTAAAATATCGACCAACTACACTTATTGGAACCTTATTACAAAGTTTCAAATTACATATTTGAATACGTGTTTTGTACCATAATTAATAATTAATCGTTTTACTATTATACATTATCATTTAAATCAACTGTCTTTACATAACAAGAAAAATAAGAAATATTGCAAGTATTATTATTGTGGTTCTCGCCCATTGTTGTCAATCCTATAAATTGTTACTCTTATGTTTGTCCAGCGGCTCGCGTTTTTTTTCGCCATATGAAATACACAAACTGTTAACTGCCGCCATGGTAAATGTTTATTAAAACAAATCTAAAGTGCACCTGTTCCAATGTGTAACAGTGCAATGGCTAGTTTTAAAAGTTTGAGAATGAGAAAGGAAAATTTAAGGAACTTCTAAGTCAGTTGCATGTACATAAGTTAGTCATGTCAACGGTAACGTCTTTATTGTCATCAGAACTGAAAACGTGGATTTCTGTTGACAGTACTTTAATCACTGATCTGTGCTGAATAAGAACCCTGGACAGTCATACCTTCTTATTTTGTCTCGTTTATTTAATGGTGAAGATGTAGAATCCCCTGATGGTATTTCCACTCTTAGATAATGTATTCTTACTACGCTTGGACTTAATATTTATTTAATGATAGCTTCAAGGGAGATATGAATATTTAAATGATAGTAAAACGTTTAAAAAACACGTTGATATGTGTTGACTTTACAATAAGGACTTTTCATTTAAGTAACGTGTTGGAAAATTCAAACAAAACACAGGAATATTGCGGGTTCGATCCCAGGCGACCGCAAAGTGAGATTTGTGGTGGACAACACGGCGTTGGGGCGGGTTTTCTCCGGGATCTCCGGTTTCCCCCGCCATCTCATTCCACCGGTGCTCCATCTTCATCTCATGCATCATCAGTGTTATCGCCTGCGGTGCCTTATGTAGTAAAAGTGGGCGTTAAACACTACACTACACACAGGAATATTTTTCATGTGTTTAACTTCACAAAGAAGCGACGTATAATGTAAGTTTTAACTGACGACAGTTACATTGTTGTCTATCTCTTACGTTTACTAATTATACAGAAGTTATCAGAATGTATATACTTAAGAAATTTCCAGACAATTCAAGACATGAATTTCATTTACATTGAAAGGACCTTAAACGAGGGCTGTTCAATAAAGGATGATAACAATTTCTTTTTTTGACAACGCACCTTTACTCATCCTCATAATTTTGACGGTTCTTCTCGAAATAGCCTCCCTTGAATGTGATGCACTTGTCCCAGCGTTTCTGCCAGTCTTCAAAGACATGCTGGAAACCATTTTTGAGAGATACTTCAAAATCGCCTTCGCAGCCTTCACCACTGCTTCTGATGATGGATAATACCTCACAAAAAGTTGTTCCTTCAAGTTAAGTAATAGAAAAAAGTCACATGGAGCTAAATCCGGACTATAGGGAGGGTGAGGGATGTACTTCACTTTGAGTTTCGCAAGATCTTCAGCAAAAACGTTGGCAATATGCTGCCGCGCATTGCCGTAATGCAGCACTCAGCCTGCTTAAAGGAAAGGTGATCTTTTGCGCCTGATATAGACTAACAAAGTTTTCAGGACATCCGTGTAGTATTGTGCAGTTACTGATATGTGTGCAAGTACAACATGCTGATAAAGCATTCCATTAAAATCAAAGAATGAGGTGATCATAACTTTTCCAGCAGAAACAATCACTTTTGCTTTTTGGGGGTTGGTGATGAAGGAGATTCTCACACTGAGCGTTGCTGTTTGCTCTCAGGATCAAAATGATGTAGCCAAGTTTTATCAGCAGTGATTACGTTTGAAAGAAGCTGCGGATCTTCCTCTAACATCAGCTTTAACTGCATGTTCTTTCCATTGCAGTGGTAGGCGATACTAAACATGTCTGAACATGACTGGTTATCACAGGCGGGAACCAGGAGTACCAACAATGAAACTACTACGGCGTGTTTATTTCATATTAAGCTATCAGATTATAATAAGATTGAATATTAGTGCGAAAAATTATGAACCTAAAAGATTATGATTATTCTTTATTGAACAGCCCTCTTATTTGCGTTTTAATAAAAATATATGTACTTTCAGTAAATAAATATTTCAGGATGTTTCTTTTAAAGGGTGGCGTTGTTCTCTTTTTTCTAATCTTCGTTCACCCCTTTGGACACACTGAATTTAAATACCAGTTGACATTCAACTGAGTTGTTAATTTGACTTAAGTTGGTCAAACACAAACACGCTGTCCCTTTTCTAAACATGGTTCTGTTTTGATTCGGCTGATCTTCAAACATAGTATATAAATACTAAAAACAATATCAATTTTGAGTGTAATGTAATACTTTTAATACTTACATAGTATAAATCGCAAGTATCTGTCCCTTTATAACAGAAATGTTGCACTACATCGTAGGAACCGTTCAAAATTCCCATAAACTTTAGCCTTGGTCTATAAGTTGGTACTACTGTTAAACATATTAAATTTTATGCTCGAGTCATTTGTTTCTTTCTTCGCAAGTTTATCTCCTCCATTGAACATCTATATTCTTAGAATGACATTTTATGATATAAATAACCGGTTTGCTGAAAGGTAAATTGAATATTTTGATGGCAAAGGTAATCTCAAGAACTCTTGTGGGTCCAGTTTGCTGTTTATAAGAGACTTCACTAGTTTCTTTAATAGCTGCTGAAAAATTTTAATGAAACTATAGTATATACTTGAAAAAGAAATACTGTTTTGTGTAATTAACAAAGTTTGTACTACCAACAGAACCTGAACTGCTGCATTTGGAAATTTCAAGTGCTACCGATGTGAAATAGGCAATTCAAAACAAAAGATTAGGAAGTATATTTACTACGCAGGTTTCTCTGATTGAGAATGACTTTGACAAACAAAATCTGGTACACAATCAATCAAGAAGAGACTTGATATTAATAGAAACATTACATTTTGTGATTGCAGTTTGGAAGTCGATTGCGAACTTGTGTTACAAACCGTAACAGAACGCATGCATTTTGATCGTAACTGGTTCGAGGTTCATTTTTAATAAATGGCGTCACTTCTTTTGTATATAGTAAATATTTTGCACCTTTAGTATAATTGCAACACCATTTTGTTTGCATCTGTGCATGCATTCCACAGATTAATACCAGATGCTCAACTCCGTGGTAAACTTTGATGCCGCATAGGGCGCTCTTTCCTGATCCTTTAGACCCCGGCTACCTTGGGAACTACGGCCGGTAATGTAGTAAGCTTCTACTGCGACCGAGCTATGGTGCATTCACTTCACCTTCCCTTCGGCTCCCATTTTTACTGACTGATGGAATCCAACTTCTTTAGAAATCACATCTCGCCACACATGAATAGTTTACGCGCATTTCAATATCGCATATTAGCATAATGCGCGTGAAATACGTGAGGAAATGTGCGGTAAACTATTCATCAGTGTGCGATATGTGACTTCGAAAGAAGATGTCCAATTTGTGAAAAAAATATCAAGAATCAACTTGAACTTCTCCTGTTAAATATGAATAATTGACTTCCACAAAGCATTATATCTTTATTCCTGTTGCAAATTGACAATTTTGTCTTTAAAAACAATTAAATTTAAAAAACGAGAGACTGAGATCACTTAAGATGCTGTTGAGATTATACAAAAATCTGTATCCCCTTTATCTCAAGGTTCTTAGTGTAATACTTAAAATACAGATAACTTAACACTAAAATAATGATTCTGTAGATACAGGAAAACAGGAAAGGATACCATAATGTTATGTGTAATGCAATTTCTTTGTACACAGAATGTTGAAAAATTCCCTGGAATAACAGTGAGAAAAAAAACCTAAATAAATATGTATATAAATTTGAATTGATGCCAACAACTATGTACAAAATATACCACTATTTCTTTAAAATGACAACAAAGCAGCTCTGTTAATTATTATATTTAATAAGAATTTTAAAAGCTCAACAGTACATACATTATTTTCAGCACAAGTATACAAAAGTATATTCAGAGAACAACCTGAAGTTTGTGATCGATTCATATAAGATTAATTATGTGAAATTAGTACAGAAGTCAGTATTAGCAACTGGTGACATAAATTTCATAAATGGCACTATTTTATATACTTCTAATCACTTTAGTTGAATTAACATTCACAAGTGCAGAATAAATTATGAAAAATAATAATTACATTAAAGCTGTATCATTCATTTAAAATTGTCCTAAGCTTTACTCTGTCTTCACAACACAAGAATATTACAGCGTTGAATTTTTAAATGCTTCAATGGCATGCATATGCACAGTAATGAATGCTGAAGAAGAAAATGTGCAGTTTTAAAAATAAAATTTAATGCACAGTGTATCTTCCAATAAGAGATTATTTCATGTAGTTATTTGACTGTGAAGTATAATTTGCTTAATGTGCACAGAAATTGTTTGGATAAATGGCTTGCTTTAACTTGGGACTTTAAGCAATGTACTTTATGACTAAGATGGCAAATGGAGCCATCTGTATAATGTAAACCTCTCAGTCCATGACATACAACTGAATGTGTGTCAAATAAATAACTCAATGAAAGATTACACTATGAACTACTAATGCTGTTTGCAGTTTTAGTTAAGAAGTGAAGGCGATGGAACCATTCTATGCATATCATTCAATGAATGTGGTAGTTGTAGATGCACTCTGTAGGATGCATTTTGGCGCTAGTTGTTACAGATAGCGTGTTGTTCCTGAACTTGAGGGGGAATACATAGATGGCAGCATGGGTAACATTGTACAATTTTAGAAATGTAATTCGTTTTCTGTTGAAACATCCGGTAATATTTTCCAAATAATAGTAAACTTCTAAAGAGCAATATAATATAAAATGGATGAAAATGGTAGTACTTGATATAACGAGGTTTTATACTTTAGGGATTATTGTTATTTTCATGGGTGAAACAAAAGTCTTCAATTAGTGCTTTAAGAAAGTTGAATATCGGAGCTAAGGACGCGTTTGAACCTACTCAAATAGGGTGGTGCTAAATCATTGCACTTCGATTAGGCTCACCTGAGTAGTTGTAGGTCTCATAATTTTTGGACTCCGGATGCCCTCAGGGCTATCCCGGCATAAAACCTTACTCACTTTATAGAAGAAGCAAGACATTTCTTCTTAACTTATTGTAAATGCCTGTTTTTGTTTTCTAAAACTTGGAGTGCGTGTAATTTTCGACAGTGACAAACAGATTACAGGCGGCTATCAGGTTTTTAAAGAGGTGGCTCCACATCCGCTTCTCTGGGTGACAATCATCCTTGTATGTATATCGTCTCCCCATGCGGATGCTGAGCTGGGCTACATGCATGGACAGGGGATATTTCAAAAAAGTGCACTCGTTATTTAGCCGGGTTTTGCTGAGCGGTCCTTGTCGCACCAGAAACGCACGCTAACTCACACAGGAAATTATACGAGGCCTGTTCAATAAAGAATTAACATAATTTTTATGGTCATAGTTTTTTGCATTAAAATTCAGCCTTATTATATTCTGTTAACTTAATGTGAAACAAACACTCCGTAGTAGTTTCATTGTTGGTACTCCTGGTTCCCGCCTGTGAGAACCAGGAAAGGTCAGACATGTTCAGTATCACCTACTGCAATGGAGGTAACAGGTGGTTAAAGTCGATGTTAGAGGAAGATCCAGAGTTTCTTTCAAACGTAATCACTGCTGATGAAAACTTGGCTACATCATTTTGATCCTGAGAGCAAACAGCAGAGCTCGGTGTGGAAATCTCCTTCATTGCCATCTCACAAAGAGCAAAAGTGGTTAATTCTGCTGGGAAAGTTATGGTCATCTCATTCTTTGATATTCGTGGAATGGTTTATCAGCATGTTTTACCTGTACACACATCAGTAACTGGATAATACTACAGTGATGTCCTGAAAACATTGCAAGTCCATATCAGGCGTAAATGACCACATTTCGATGAGGCAGGCTTGATGTTGCACCACGATAATTCGCGGCTGCATATTGCCAATGTTGTTGCTGAATATCTTGCAAAAATCAACGTGAAGTACATCCCTCACTCTCTCTATAGTCCGGATTTAGCCCCATGTGACATTTTCTATTCCCTAACTTGAAGAGACACCTTCGTGGGAGGCATTATCCATCACCAGAAGCAGTGTTGAAGGCTGCGGAGGCGATTTTGAAGGATCTCTCAAAAGCTGGTTTCCAGCATGTCTTTTGAAGACTGGTAGAAACGCTGGGACAAGTACATAGCATTCAGGGGGACTATTTTGAAAAGGACCATCAAAATCACGAGGATGAGTTAAGGATGTGCGGGCCTACCCAGGGTCATGGGATTAAATTAAAACCATACGCCTTTATCAAAACCTTAATATGGATTTATTTTTTTTTATTGCTACACTTTGCATTGATCAACAAGACACATAAAAGTAACTATCTACTTCTGGTCCCAATCTGGGAGAAAGAGCCCCATAAAACCACACGGCTCACCAAAAAGGCAAAACATGAAAAACCCTTAGAGAGAATCGGGAAACCCGAACACGGAGCACTTACCCTTGGAAAGACCAACGCGACACCAGCCAGGCACTCACTGCCCTCCCGGTTCGAATGAGCCACCCAAGAAGCCTCGGGCACTGCAGCGCCCCCAGAGAGGAACGGCGGAGATTCCAAAACAACAAGACAGCAGCGCCCTCGAACCGGAAGGGCATAAAAAATATGCCGGGGAGAAAACAAACGGCACAATGTACGTTGTAAAAAAGTTGTGATCATTCTTTATTGAACAGCCCTCGTGCTTTGTCAGACCCACTCACGTGATCCGCCACTCTGACTTTCTCTCAAACCACGCAAGACTAACTCGCTGCCACATTTTAATGAAAATATGGTATACACTTGAAATACAAGTTCTGGCTTCCTTAAGTAACAAATTTCGTACCACCAATAAAACGTGAACGAGTGTATTTGGAAGTGTCAAGCGCAACACGTGTAAATTAGGCAATTCGTTAGGCCGTAGGAGCTCTACAGAACACACGAGATTTCGAAACATCCCCAGAGCATGCTCTGGATGACTGCTGGCAGGAGGCATGCAGTGAGATTGGCGTAACCTGGTACTGACCATACATAAGTCTGAGCAGGGAAGTCTGGGGTGAAACAAAAGTCTTCAAGTAGTGTTTTAAGACAGCTGAAGTTTGTGATCAAATGTGAGAAGTGTGTCATAGTTGAAGTGTTGCTCAATCGTTGCACTTCGATTGAGCTTACCTTCAGATGTTTGACAACTCATTTTTGGAACTCGGGATAACGTACGTGCTATCCCAGCGTAAATTCTTCTCAAAACACTGGAGAAGCAAATTCTATGTATCTACCTTGCTGTGAATGTCTATTCTTTGCACAAACGATACTTACCAGCTTGGAGTAGTTTAATTTCGAGCCATTATACACAGTAGCGACATTTGGACAGTGACAAGCAAAGTTGTCGCAACTGGCGGTGATGCGCACAAAGAGTTTCGTGCGGAGAGATAAGGGACAGATAGTGCACTGCGGAGATGAAAGCTTGCCGAAACAGGTAGACAGATAGCTGACTAGAAGTTTCGATCTCTTGTTTGTTACAGAATATTCCATAATAATCTAGTAATATGAGTAGAGGTGTTTAAGGAAGCCGCGACTCACCAAGAGTGTTTGTTTGTGGGTGTGGCAGACGAACTTTATGATTGCAAATGTGTATGTGACGTAATTCTACAACTGTAAGGGTTGACCAAAGTGTGTTTCTACGGAAATAAAGATCATGTTGAATTTATGTAAGCTGGACTTTTAAATCTACGAACCCACAAGGCCACTATATAAGCAGCTTACAGACGGTAAGAATGAGATTTTTAAAATCAGTTTTACAAGTCACTGCCAGGCGTCCTCCCGGCCTTCCAAATGTCCAGTCGCTGTATACTTCAGCTGCGAGCCCACAGACATACCGAGCTTTCCAACATACATTCGCCGCCATCTACATCTGCCAGTTGCCGGGGCTTCTCCCTTGATTTACCGTAGGACAACACTCTCTATCCTGGCAACCTCTTACGGAGAAGTTCTGGTCATGTGCCGCAGGTACACCACGTCTACTAGCTACATTACCTCAGAAATGCAGGAAAGAGAGCTGATATCACTGTGCACAGCTTCACAAACTGAATCCACCCGTGTAGAATCCACGCAGAGCCAAACAAAACAGCAGCGATATCAGCTCCGATGTATCTCAGTGTCTCGTACCTCACCCACGAATGTGTAGGCAGCCTCTCGGAATACGAACTCGGTGTGTTGATAGTCAAAAGTTTAAGAACTCGTTGCTATGTGATGACCTTACAATAGCTAATTTTCATTTGATTTGACGAACTTGTTTGAAAATTCAAACAAAGCGCATGAATATTTTTGAATAGAATTGAATTATTTATTGTGGATATTCCAAAATTTTCCAATTTACAACTTTAGGCTACATTTATTTGTCTTTACTTTTTTGCTACCTTGTATTACACGACACCCGGACTTCTGCTCTGCCAGGTAGCTCTTAACGTCCATGTCTCCTTGTTACTTAATTAGTTGCATTCTTCCCCCTCACCTTCCTTTATTATATTCTTTACATTTCCGCCGCATTTCTTTTTAGTTTCCGTAAGAACTCACCAATACTTCTTACCTTCTTTTCCTTCTTTCCCGTTAACATTTTTATAGCCACTATCCTCTTCTCTACTTTCTCTAATTTTTCCTCCCAAACCTTTTTTCTACACATTGCAACCTCCTCGCATTCCGTTACATAGTGTTCTATGCTTTCGTTTCCCTCACACAACTCACATATTCCCTTTTTCCTACCTCTTAATGGTTAACTTCACCAAAAAGTAACATTTAATGTGTTATTTAACTGACAAGATTTTATTTATAGTCTATATGCTGCAGGTCTATGAGTTTGTACAAAATCATTTTAGAAATGTTTATTTATATGAGTACAATTACATATTAACCTAGATAAACATTCTCTGATATTATGTTATCATTTATTTACTTGTAGCTACATCGAATAATGCGATAGTTATCTTGATTCTGACTGGACAGTACTACTCGAGTTTGTAAGTGTGAGACGTTTGGATCGTTTAGATGAAGGTTAGTATTTCGCTGTTACTGGGAGGAATGCGACAACTACTTAACTTTTACCTCTGTTAGATTTATCTGATACATATTACAGAGTATTAGCGCAATTCCAATGGGTTCCAGATGTGCCCTATAGAGTACATTTTGGCGCTAGTTATTAAAGATGGCAGTCTTGTTCCCGAACTTAAGAGGAAGTGGATAGATGGCAGCATAGGAAATGTTGTATAATTTCGGAAAGGTAATTGGTTTCCCGATAATATCTCTGGTAAAATTTGCCAAATAATTGTAAATTCATAAACTGCAGGACAAAGTGCAATGTATAAAATGAGTGGTATTTGTTTTTTACGAGGAGTTTACACTTTGTAGATATTTTGTTGTCTTGACGGGTGAAACACAAGTCTTCAAGTACTGCTTTAAGAGAGTTGAAGTTTGTGTAATATTATGCGCATGATGTGTCCCATTCGGCTCAATCATTGCACTTTCGATTGGGCTTACTCCTTGACAATTTTTGGAATCGGGATGCCCTTGGGGCTATCCCGGCATAAATCATTCCTCAATTTATTGGAAAAGTAAATGCTACATTTCAGTCTTGTTGTTAGTGTCTTCTGTTTTGAAACACAATTGCAAGTTTGGAGCGGTTTTATTCCATATTGTTACCACGTTGAACTCACATGGCTTTCTCTACTCTCGAATTATTATCTGCTTACAAACACTGAGATATTCCTTTTTATTTTCTTGCAGATTTAAGCGAAATGTGGAATATTTGGTCGATAATCAAAACATTACAGATGCCATGTAATAACTGGAGTCAGGATTTTATGTAATTAAATATCCTTTTCCTGTATATATATTCATCAGAAAGGTAAAATATCGCCCAACTACACTTATTGGAACCTTATTACAAAGTTTCAAATTACATATTTGAATACGTGTTTGGTACCATAATTAATAATTAATCGTTTTACTATTATACATTATCATTTAAATCCACTGTCTTTACATAACAAGAAAAATAAGAAATATTGCAAGTATTATTATTGTGGTTCTCGCCCATTGTTGTCAATCCTATAAATTGTTACTCTTATGCTTGTCCAGCGGCTCGCGTTTTTTTCGCCATATGAAATACACAAACTGTTAACTGCCGCCATGGTAAATGTTTATTAAAACAAATCTAAAGTGCACCTGTTCCAATGTGCAACAATGCAATGGCTAGTTTTAAAAGTTTGAGAATGAGAAAGGAAAATCTTAGGAACTTCTAAGTCAGTTGCATGTACAAAGTTAGTCATGTCACCGGTAACGTCTTTCTTGTCATCAAAACTGAAAACGTGGATTTCTGTTGACAGTACTTTAATCACTGATCTGTGCTGAATAAGAACCCTGGACAGTCATAACTTCTTATTTTGTCTCGTTTATTTAATGGTGAAAATGTAGAATCCCCTGATGGTATTTCCACTCTTAGATAATGTGTTCTTACTACGCTTGGACTTTATATTTATTTGCTGATAGCTTCAAGGGAGATATGAATATTTAAATGATAGTAAAACGTTTAAAAAACTCGTTGATATGTGTTGACTTTACAATAAGGACTTTTCATTTAAGTAACGTGTTGGAAAATTCAAACAAAACACAGGAATATTTTTCATGTGTTTAACTTCACAAAGAAGCGACGTATAATGTAAGTTTTAACTGACGACAATTACATTGTTGTCTATCTCTTACGTTTACTAATTATACAGAAGATATCAGAATGAATATACTTAAGAAATTTCCAGACAATTCAAGACATGAATTTCATTTACATTGAAAGAACCTTAAACGAGGGCTGTTCAATGAAGAATGATCAAATTTTTTTTTTTTTTTTTTTTTTTTTTTTAACAACGCACCTTTAATCATCCTCATAATTTTGACGGTTCTTCTCGAAATAGCCTCCCCTGAATGTGATCCACTTGTCCCAGCGTTTCTGCCAGTCTTCAAAGACATGCTGGAAACCATTTTTGAGAGATATTTCAAAATCGCCTCCGCAGCCTTCACCACTGCTTCTGATGATGGATAATGCCTCACAAAAATATGTTCCTTCAAGTTAAGTAATAGAAAAAAGTCTCATGGAGCTAAATCCGGACTATAGGGATGGTGAGGGATGTCCTTCACGTTGAGTTTCGCAAGATCTTCAGCAACAACGTTGGCAATATGCTGCCGCGCATTGCCGTAATGCAGCACTCAGCCTGCTTAAAGGGAATGTGATCTTTTGCGCCTGATATGGACCTGCAATGTTTTCAGGACATCCGTGTAGTATTGTGCAGTTACCGATGTGTGTGCATGTACAACATGCTGATAAACCATTCCATTAAAATCAAAGAATGAGATGATTGTAACTTTTCCAGCAGAAACAATCACTTTTGCTTTTTGGGGGTTGGTGATGAAGGAGATTTCCACACTGAGTTTGCTGTTTGCTCTCAGGATCAAAATGATGTAGCCAAGTTTCATCAGCAGTGATTACGTTTGAAAGAAGCTGCGGATCTTCCTCTAACATCAACTTTAATCATGTTACTTCCATTGCAGTGGTAGGCGATACTAAACATGTATGAACTTGACTGGTTATCACAGGCGGGAACCAGGAGTACCAACAATGAAACTACTACGGCGCGTTTATTTCATATTAAGCTATCAGATTATAATAAGATTGAATATTAGTGCGAAAAATTATGAACGTAAAAAATTATGATCATTCTTTATTGAACAGCCCTCGTAGAGGTACTTTCAGTAAATAAATATTTCAGAATGTTTCTTGTAAAGGCTGGCGTTGGTCTTTATTTTAATCTTCGTTCACACCTTTGGACACACTGAATTTAAATACCAGTTGACATTCAACTGAGTTGTTAATTTGACTTAAGTTGGTCAAACACAAACAAGCTGTCCCCTTTCTAAACATGGTTTTGTTTTGATTCGGCGGATCTGCAAAAATAGTATGTAAATACTGAAAACAATATCAATTTTGAGTGTAATGTAATACTTTTCATACTTAAATAGTAGAAATCGCAAGTATCTGTCACTTTGTAACAGAAATGTTGCACTACGTCGTAGAAAACGTTCAAAATTCCCATAAACTTTAGCCCATCTTGGTCTATAAGTTGGTACTACTGTAACACATATTAAATTTTATGCTCGAGTCATATGTTTCTTTCTTCGTAAATGTACGCAAGTTTATCTCCATTGAGAATCTATATTCTTAGACTGACATTTTATTATATAAATAACCTGTTTGCTCAAAGGTAACTTACATTTTTGGATAGTAAAGTTTATCTCAAGTGCTTCTGTGAATCTATTTTGGTGTTAATAAGACACTTGATTAGTTTCTTAAATAATTTCTGACATATTTTAAAGAAGATACAGTATATATTTAAAAAAGAAATCTTATCTTCCTTAATTAACAAAGTTTGTACTACCAACAGAACCCGAACTGCTGCAATTGGAAATTTCAAGTGCTACCCATGTGAAATAAGCATTTCAAAACAAAAGATTAGGAAGTATATTTACTACGCAGGTTTCTCTGATTGAGAATGACTTTGACAAACCAAATCTGGTACACAATCAGTCAAGAACAGAGTTGATATTAATAGAAACAAGAGCGAGTTGTACATATACATTTTGTGATTGCAGTTTGGAAGTCGATTGCGGACTTGTGTTACAAACCGTAACAGAACGCATGCATTTTGACCTTAACTAGTTCGAGGTTCATTTTTAATAAATGGCGTCACTTCTTTTGTATATAGTAAATTTTTTGCACCTTTAGTAGAATTGCAACGCCGTTTTTTTTGCACCTGTGCATCCATTCCACAGATTAATACCAGATGCTAAACTCCGTGGTAAACTTTGAAGCCGCATAGGGCGCTCTTTCCTGATCCTTTAGACCCCGGCGACCTTGGGAACTACGGCCGGTAATGCAGTAAACTTCTATTGCGACCGAGCTATGGTGCAGTCGCTTCCCCTACCCTCCCCTCTGCCCGTGTGCAGCGACTGATAGAATCTACAGGATAGTATGGAACTTCTTTCGAAATCTCATCTCGCCACACATGAATAGTTTACGCGCACTTCAACTATCGCATATTAGCATAATACGCGTCAAATACTTGAGGAAATGTGCGGTACACTATTCATCAATGCGCGAAATGTGACCTCAAAATAAGTTGTCCAATTTGTGAAAAAAAATAACAAGAATCCACTTGAACTTCCCTGTTAAATATGAATAATTGGCTTCCGCAAAGAATTATATCTTTCTTCCTGATGCAAATTGATAATTTTGTCTTTAAAAACAATTAAAATTTAAAAAACGAGAGACTGAGATCACTTAAGGTGCTGTTGAGATTATACAAGACATCTGTGTACCCTTTCCCTCAAGCTTCTTAGTGTAATACTTAAAATAAAGATAACTTAACAATAAAATAATGATTCTGTAGATACAGGAAAACAGGAAAGGATACCATAATGTTATGTGTAATGCAATTTCTTTGTACACAGAATGTTGAAAAATTCCCTGGTATAACAGTGAGAAAAAAACCCTAAAGAAATATGTATATAAATTTGAATTGATGCCAACAACTATGTAAAAAAAATAGCACCATTTCTTTAAAATGACAACAAAGCAGCTCTGTTAATGGTTATATTTAATAAGTATTTTAAAAGCTCAATAGTACATACATTATTTTCAGCACAAGTATACAAAAGTATATTCAGAGAAAAACATGAAATTTTTGATCGATTCATATAAGATTAATAATGTGAAATTAGTACAGAAGTCAGTATTAGCAACTGGTGACATAAATTTCATAAATGGCACTATTCTATATACTTCTAATCACTTTGGTTGAATTAACATTCACAAGTGCAGAATAAATTATGAAAAATAACAATTACATTAAAGCTGTATCATTCATTTAAAATTGTCCTAAGCTTAACTCTGTCTTCACAACACAAGAACATTACAGCGTTGAATTTTTAAATGCTTCGATGACATGCATATCCTCAGTAATATATGCTGAAGAAGAAAATGTGCAGTTTTAAAAATAAAATTTAATGCACAGTGTATCTGCGAATAAGATATTATTTCATGTAGTTATTTGACTATGAAGTATAATTTGCTTAATGTGCAGAGCGATTGTTTGGATAAATGGCTTGCTTTAACTTGATAATACTTTAAGCAATGTACTTTATGACTAAGATGGCAAATGGAGCCCTCTGCATAGTGTAAACCTCTCAGTCCGTGTCATGCAACTGAATGTGTGTCAAATAAATAACTCAATGAAAGATTACACTATGAACTACTAATGCTGTTCGTAGTTTTAGTTAAAAAGTGGAGGTGATGGAACCATTCTATGCATATCATTCATAGGAATGTGGTAGTTGTAGATGCACTCTGTAGGATACATTTTGGCGCTAGTTGTTACAGATGGCGTGTTGTTCCTGAACTTGAGAGGAAATACATAGATGGCAGCATGGGTAACATTGTACAATTTTAGAAATATAATTCGTTTTCTGTTGATACATCCGGTAATATTTGCCAAATAATAGTAAACTTCTAAAGAGCAATATAATATGCAATGGATTGAAATGGTAGTACTTGTTATAACGAGGTTTTTATACTTTAGGGATTTATTGTTGTTTTCATGGGTGAAACAAAAGTCTTCAATTAGTGCTTTAAGACAGTTGAATATCGAAGCTTAGGACGCGTATGAACTTACTCAAATAGGGTGATGCACTTTGATTAGGCTCACCTAAGTAGTTGCAGGATTCATAATTTTAGGATTCGGGATGCTGTCAGGGCAACACTTAATGTGAAACAAACACACCGTAGTAGTTTCATTGTTGGTACTCCTGGTTGCCGCCTGTGAGAACCAGGAAAGGTCAGACATGTTCAGTATCACCTACTGCAATGGAGGTAACAGGTAGTTAAAGTCGATGTTAGAGGAAGATCCGGAGTTTCTTTCAAACGTAATCACTGCTGATTAAAACTTGGCTACATCATTTTGATCCTGAGTGCAAACAGCAGAGCTCGGTGTGGAAATCTCCTTCATTGCCATCTCACAAAGAGCAAAAGTGGTTAATTCTGCTGGGAAAGTTATGGTCATCTCATTCTTTGATATACGTGGAATGGTTTATCAGCATGTTGTACCTGTACACACATCAGTAACTGGATAATACTACAGTGATGTCCTGAAGAAATTGCAAGTCCATATCAGGCGTAATTGACAACATTTCGATGAGGCAGGCTTAATGCTGCACCACGATAATGCGCGGCTGCGTATTGCCAATGTTGTTGCTGACTATCTTGTAAAAATCAACGTGAAGTACATCCCTCGCCCTCCCTATAGTCCGGATTTAGCTTCATGTGACCTTTTTCTATTCCCCAACTTGAAGAAATGCCTTTGTGGGAGGCATTATCTATCATCAGAAGCAGTGGTGAAGGCTGCGGAGGCGATTTTGAAGGATCTCTCAAAAATGGTTTCCAGCATGTCTTTGAAGACTGTCAGAAACGCTGGGACAAGTGCATCGCATTCAGGGAAGAGTATTTTGAGAAGGACCATCAAAATTATGAGGATGAGTTAAGGTACGTTGTCAAAATAGTTGTGATCATTCTTTATTGAACAGCCTCGTGCTTTGTCAGACCCACTCACGTGATCCGCCACTCTGGCTTAGTCTTAAACCACGCAAGACTAACTCGTTGCCACATTTTAATGAAAATATAGTATACACTTGAATAACAAGTTCTGTCTTCCTTAAGTAACAAATTGCCTGACAAGATTTTATTTATAGTCTATATGTTGCAGGTCTATGAGTTTGTACAAAATCATTTTAGAAATGTTTATTTATATGAGTACAATTACATATTAACCTAGATAAACATTCTCTGATATTATGTTATCATTTATTTTCTTTTAGCTACATCGAATAATGCGATAGTTATCTTGATTCTGGCTGGACAGTACTAGGAGTTTGTAAGTGTGAGACGTTTGGATCGTTTAGATGAAGGTTAGTATTTCGCTGTTACTGGGAGGAATGCGACAACTACTTAAATTTTACCTCTGTTGGATTTATCTGATACATATTACAGAGTATTAGCGCAATTCCAATGAGTTCCAGATGTGCCCTATAGGGTACATTTTGGCGCTAGTTATTAAAGATGGCAGTCTTGTTCCTGAACTTAAGAGGAAGTGGATAGATGGCAGCATAGGAAATGTTGTATAATTTTGGAAATGTAATTGGTTTCCCGATAATATCTCTGACAAAGTTTGCCAAATAAATGCAAATTCATAAACAGCAGGACAAAGTGCAATGTATAAAATGAGTGGTATTTGTTTTTTACGAGGAGTTTACACTTTGTAGATATTTCGTTGTCGTGACGGGTGAAACACAAGTCTTCAAGTACTGCTTTAAGAGAGTTGAAGTTTGTGCAACATTATGCGTAAGTGTTGTCCCATAGATCCGATTGGGCTTACTTCTTGACAATTTTTGGAATCGGGAGACCCTTGGGGCTATCCCGGCATAATTCTTTCCTCAATTTATTGTAAAAGCAAATGCTACATTTCAGACTTGTTAGTGTCTTCAGTTTTGAAACACAATTGCAAGTTTGGAGCGGTTTTATTCCGTATTGTTACCAGTTTGAAATCACATGGCTTTCTCTACTCTCGAATTATTATCTACTTACAAACACTAAGATATCCCTTTTTATTTTCTTGCAGATTTAAACGAAATGTGGAACATTTGCTTCATAGTCTAAAAATAACAGAAACCGTTGCCATGTGATGACTAGAGTCAGAAATTTGTGTAATTACGTGTTGTTTTCCTGTATATATAGTCATCAGAAAGGTAAAATATCGACCAACTACACTTATTGGGCCCTTGTTCCAAAGTTTCAAATTACATATTTGAATACGTGTTTGGTACCATAATTAATAATTAATCGTTTTACTATTATACATTATCATTTAAATCCACTGTCGTTACATAACAAGAAATATTGCAAGTATTATTATTGTGGTTCTCACCAATTGTTGTTAATCCTATAAATTGTTACTCTTATGTTTGTCCAGCGGCTCGCTTTTTTCAACATATGAAATACACAGTTAACTGCCGTCATGGTAAATGTTTATTAAAACAAATCTAAAGTGCACATGTTCGATACGGGTAACAATGACTAGTTTTAAAAGTTAGAGAAAGGGAAATCTTAGAAACTTTTGAGTCAGTTGCATGTATGTACATGAGCTAGTCAAGTGTCCAGTAGCGTCTTCATTATAAGATCTGAAAAGCTGTATTTGTGTTGATAGTGCTTTAATCACTGATTTGTGCTGAGTAAGAACCCTCGACACTCCAACCTTGTTATTTTGTCTCGTTAATTTAATGTAGAAGACCCTGATAATATTTCTACTCTTGAACAATATATTCTTGCTACGCTTGGACTTCGTTTTTATTTTCTTGTAGGTTGAAGGGAGATATGAAACTTTAAATGATAGTCAAAACTTAGAGGATCTCGTTGCTATGTGATGACACCACAATAAGCAGTTTTATTTTAAGGAATGTATTGAAAATTCGAACAAAAGCAGGAACATCTTATATATGTTTAACTTCACAAAACAGGGACATATAATAAATGTTTTAACTGACGAAAATTTCATGTTTATCTCTTATGCTTTACTAACTATACAGAAGTTATCCTAATCAATATATTTGAGAAATGCCCATAAAAATCAAGAAATTAATTTCATTTACATTGAAAGTCTTTTAATAATAAGAGAAACATTTTCAGTAAATAAATATTTCAGAATGTTTCTTGTAAAGGGTGGTGTTGGTCCTTAGTTTAATCTTCGTTCCCACCTTTGGATCATACTGAATTTAAATACCATTTGACTTATAACTGAATTCTTAATTTTGACTTAAGTTGTAAAAACAAACCACGCTGACCCTTTTCTAAACATCTTTTCGATTTGATTCGGTGGACATTCAAACATAGTATATTAATACTAAAAAAGTATCAACTTTAAGTGGAAGGTAATACTTTTAATACTGAAATGTTGGAAAACGCAAAATTGGCAAAGTATCCGTCACTTTATAACATAAATGTTGCACTACTTCCTAGAAAACGCTCAAAACTCCAATAAATTTTAGTCCATCTTGGTCTATAAGTTGGTACTACTGTTAAATATATAAATTCTATGCTCCAGTCATATGGAGGTTGTTGGAATATTCTCCCAAAACCTAATTCCCTAGAGAATTTCTGTTAAATCTACAGCTGGTGACCCATATTTGGACATGGTTGACACAGCTAGAAACTACTTAAATAAATGTGCATCTCACGAGAATTGCTGCAAGGAGGACTGGCGGTGAGGTGTTCATATTCTGAAATATGCGTATAACAAGATGAGGGTACAAAAGCTGTTTGTGAGAGATAAAGCACCAGCGGGGTGTCATCTGTAAGCAAAGTAACTTTGATGTGACGTTTAATTTACAAACTACTCTGTGTACAGCAAGCGAGAAGTGTATGTGAATAATATGTGACATTTAGTGGGTTTGAGACCCGAGCGTGTTATCCTAACCTACGAGCTTTCTTCGGGGATTTCCCTGGGTTGACAGGTGTCTCGGTGCTGCATGAGAGATACTGAGGTTACTCCTAGAAATTCTAGTTGCCTCTATAGAAGGTCAGCTATACTAGCTGGAGCTGGAGTGCTAAAGCTGCCGCTCTTTGAGTTTGTGATCAAATGTGAGAAGTGTGTCATAGTTGAAGTGTTGCTCAATCGATGCACTTCGATTGAGCTTACCTTCAGATGTTGGACAACTCATTTTTGGAACTCAGGGTAACGTTCGTGCTATCCCAGCATAAATTCTTCTCAAAACATTGGAGAAGCAAATGCTTTGTATCTACCTTGCTACAAATGTCTATTCTTTGCACAAACGATATTTAACAGCTTGGAGTAGTTTAATTTCGAGCCATTATACACAGTAGCGACATTTGGACAGTGACAGGCAAAGATGTTGTCGCAACTGGCAGTGATGCGCACAAAGATTTTCGTGCGGAGAGATAAGGGACAGATAGTGCACTGCAGAGATGAAAGCTTGCCGAAACAGGTAGACAGATAACTGACTAGAAGTTTCGATCTCTTGTTTGTTACAGAATATTCCATAAATATCTAGTAATATGAGTAGAGGTGTTTAAGGAAGCCGCGACTCACCAAGAGTGTTTGTTTGTGGGTGTGGCAGACGAACTTTATGATTGCAAATGTGTATGTGACGTAATTCTACAACTGTAGGGGTTGACCAAAGTGTGTTTCTACGGAAATAAAGATCATGTTGAATTTATGCAAGCTGGACTTTTAAATCTACGAACCCACAAGGCCACTATATATGCAGCTTACAGACGGTAATAATGAGATTTTTAAAATCAGTTTTACAAGTCACTGCCAGGCGTCCTCCCGGCCTTCCAAATGTCCAGTCGCTGTATACTTCAGCTGCGAGCCCACAGACATACCAGGCTTTCCAACGTACATTCGCCGCCATCTTCATCTGCCAGCTGCCGGGGCTTCTCCCTTGATTTACCGTAGGACAACACTCTCTATCCTGGCAACCTCTTACGGAGAAGTTCTGGTCATGTGCCGCAGGTACACCACGTCTACTAGCTACATTACCTCAGAAATGCAGGAAAGAGAACTGATATCACTGTGCACAGCTTCACAAACTGAATCCACCCGTGTAGAATCCACGCAGAGCCAAACAAAACAGCAGCGATATCAGCACCGATGTATCTCAGTGTCTCGTACCCCACCCACGAATGTGTAGGCAGCCTCTCGGGATACAAACTCGGTGTGTTGATAGTCAAAGGTTGAAGAACTCGTTGCTATGTGATGACCTTACAATAGCTAATTTTCATTTGATTTGACGAAGTTGTTTGAAAATTCAAACAAAGCGCATGAATATTTTTGAATAGAATTGAATTATTTATTGTGGATATTCCAAAATTTTCCAATTTACAACTTTAGGCTACATTTATTTGTCTTTACTTTTTTGCTACCTTGCATTACACGACACCCGGACTTCTGCTCTGCCAGGTAGCTCTTAACGTCCATGTCTCCTTGTTACTTAATTAGCTGCATTCTTCCCCCTCACCTTCCTTTATTATATTCTTTACATTTCCGCCGCATTTCTTTTTAGTTTCCGTAAGAACTCACCAATACTTCTTACCTTCTTTTCCTTCTTTCCCGTTAACATTTTTATAGCCACTATCCTCTTCTCTAATTTCTCCCATTTTTCCTCCCAAACTTCTTCTCTACACATTGCAACCTCCTCGCATTCCGTTACATAGTGTTCTATGCTTTCGTTTATCTCACACAATTCACAAATTCCCTTTTCCGTACCTCTTAATGGTTAACTTCACCAAAAAGTAACATTTAATATGTGATTTAACTGACAAGATTTTATTTGCCGTCTATATGTTGCAGGTCTATGAGTTTGTACAAAATAATTTTAGAAATGTTTATTTATATGAGTACAATTACATATTAACCTAGATAAACATTCTCTGATATTATGTTATCATTTATTTTCTTTTAGCTACATCGAATAATGCGATAGATATCTTGATGCTGACTGGACAGTACTACTCGAGTTTGTAAGTGTGAGACGTTTGGATCGTTTAGATGAAGGTTAGTATTTCGCTGTTACTGGGAGGAATGCGACAACTACTTAACTTTTACCTCTGTTGGATTTATCTGATACATATTACAGAGTATTAACGCAATTCCAATGAGTTCCAGATGTGCCCTATAGAGTACATTTTGGCGCTAGTTATTAAAGATGGCAGTCTTGTTCCCGAACTTAAGAGGAAGTGGATAGATGGCAGCATAGGAAATGTTGTATAATTTTGGAAATGTAATTGGTTTCCCGATAATATCTCTGGTAAAATTTGCCAAATAATTGTAAATTCATAAACTGCAGGACAATGTGCAATGTATAAAATGAGTGGTATTTGTTTTTTACGAGGAGTTTACACTTTGTAGATATTTCGTTGTCGTGACGGGTGAAACACAAGTCTTCAAGTACTGCTTTAAGAGAGTTGAAGTTTGTGCAACATTATGCGTAAGTGTTGTCCCATAGATCCGATTGGGCTTACTTCTTGACAATTTTTGGAATCGGGAGACCCTTGGGGCTATCCCGGCATAATTCTTTCCTCAATTTATTGTAAAAGCAAATGCTACATTTCAGACTTGTTAGTGTCTTCAGTTTTGAAACACAATTGCAAGTTTGGAGCGGTTTTATTCCGTATTGTTACCAGTTTGAAATCACATGGCTTTCTCTACTCTCGAATTATTATCTACTTACAAACACTAAGATATCCCTTTTTATTTTCTTGCAGATTTAAACGAAATGTGGAACATTTGCTTCATAGTCTAAAAATAACAGAAACCGTTGCCATGTGATGACTAGAGTCAGAAATTTGTGTAATTACGTGTTGTTTTCCTGTATATATAGTCATCAGAAAGGTAAAATATCGACCAACTACACTTATTGGGCCCTTGTTCCAAAGTTTCAAATTACATATTTGAATACGTGTTTGGTACCATAATTAATAATTAATCGTTTTACTATTATACATTATCATTTAAATCCACTGTCGTTACATAACAAGAAATATTGCAAGTATTATTATTGTGGTTCTCACCAATTGTTGTTAATCCTATAAATTGTTACTCTTATGTTTGTCCAGCGGCTCGCTTTTTTCAACATATGAAATACACAGTTAACTGCCGTCATGGTAAATGTTTATTAAAACAAATCTAAAGTGCACATGTTCGATACGGGTAACAATGACTAGTTTTAAAAGTTAGAGAAAGGGAAATCTTAGAAACTTTTGAGTCAGTTGCATGTATGTACATGAGCTAGTCAAGTGTCCAGTAGCGTCTTCATTATAAGATCTGAAAAGCTGTATTTGTGTTGATAGTGCTTTAATCACTGATTTGTGCTGAGTAAGAACCCTCGACACTCCAACCTTGTTATTTTGTCTCGTTAATTTAATGTAGAAGACCCTGATAATATTTCTACTCTTGAACAATATATTCTTGCTACGCTTGGACTTCGTTTTTATTTTCTTGTAGGTTGAAGGGAGATATGAAACTTTAAATGATAGTCAAAACTTAGAGGATCTCGTTGCTATGTGATGACACCACAATAAGCAGTTTTATTTTAAGGAATGTATTGAAAATTCGAACAAAAGCAGGAACATCTTATATATGTTTAACTTCACAAAACAGGGACATATAATAAATGTTTTAACTGACGAAAATTTCATGTTTATCTCTTATGCTTTACTAACTATACAGAAGTTATCCTAATCAATATATTTGAGAAATGCCCATAAAAATCAAGAAATTAATTTCATTTACATTGAAAGTCTTTTAATAATAAGAGAAACATTTTCAGTAAATAAATATTTCAGAATGTTTCTTGTAAAGGGTGGTGTTGGTCCTTAGTTTAATCTTCGTTCCCACCTTTGGATCATACTGAATTTAAATACCATTTGACTTATAACTGAATTCTTAATTTTGACTTAAGTTGTAAAAACAAACCACGCTGACCCTTTTCTAAACATCTTTTCGATTTGATTCGGTGGACATTCAAACATAGTATATTAATACTAAAAAAGTATCAACTTTAAGTGGAAGGTAATACTTTTAATACTGAAATGTTGGAAAACGCAAAATTGGCAAAGTATCCGTCACTTTATAACATAAATGTTGCACTACTTCCTAGAAAACGCTCAAAACTCCAATAAATTTTAGTCCATCTTGGTCTATAAGTTGGTACTACTGTTAAATATATAAATTCTATGCTCCAGTCATATGGAGGTTGTTGGAATATTCTCCCAAAACCTAATTCCCTAGAGAATTTCTGTTAAATCTACAGCTGGTGACCCATATTTGGACATGGTTGACACAGCTAGAAACTACTTAAATAAATGTGCATCTCACGAGAATTGCTGCAAGGAGGACTGGCGGTGAGGTGTTCATATTCTGAAATATGCGTATAACAAGATGAGGGTACAAAAGCTGTTTGTGAGAGATAAAGCACCAGCGGGGTGTCATCTGTAAGCAAAGTAACTTTGATGTGACGTTTAATTTACAAACTACTCTGTGTACAGCAAGCGAGAAGTGTATGTGAATAATATGTGACATTTAGTGGGTTTGAGACCCGAGCGTGTTATCCTAACCTACGAGCTTTCTTCGGGGATTTCCCTGGGTTGACAGGTGTCTCGGTGCTGCATGAGAGATACTGAGGTTACTCCTAGAAATTCTAGTTGCCTCTATAGAAGGTCAGCTATACTAGCTGGAGCTGGAGTGCTAAAGCTGCCGCTCTTTGAGTTTGTGATCAAATGTGAGAAGTGTGTCATAGTTGAAGTGTTGCTCAATCGATGCACTTCGATTGAGCTTACCTTCAGATGTTGGACAACTCATTTTTGGAACTCAGGGTAACGTTCGTGCTATCCCAGCATAAATTCTTCTCAAAACATTGGAGAAGCAAATGCTTTGTATCTACCTTGCTACAAATGTCTATTCTTTGCACAAACGATATTTAACAGCTTGGAGTAGTTTAATTTCGAGCCATTATACACAGTAGCGACATTTGGACAGTGACAGGCAAAGATGTTGTCGCAACTGGCAGTGATGCGCACAAAGATTTTCGTGCGGAGAGATAAGGGACAGATAGTGCACTGCAGAGATGAAAGCTTGCCGAAACAGGTAGACAGATAACTGACTAGAAGTTTCGATCTCTTGTTTGTTACAGAATATTCCATAAATATCTAGTAATATGAGTAGAGGTGTTTAAGGAAGCCGCGACTCACCAAGAGTGTTTGTTTGTGGGTGTGGCAGACGAACTTTATGATTGCAAATGTGTATGTGACGTAATTCTACAACTGTAGGGGTTGACCAAAGTGTGTTTCTACGGAAATAAAGATCATGTTGAATTTATGCAAGCTGGACTTTTAAATCTACGAACCCACAAGGCCACTATATATGCAGCTTACAGACGGTAATAATGAGATTTTTAAAATCAGTTTTACAAGTCACTGCCAGGCGTCCTCCCGGCCTTCCAAATGTCCAGTCGCTGTATACTTCAGCTGCGAGCCCACAGACATACCAGGCTTTCCAACGTACATTCGCCGCCATCTTCATCTGCCAGCTGCCGGGGCTTCTCCCTTGATTTACCGTAGGACAACACTCTCTATCCTGGCAACCTCTTACGGAGAAGTTCTGGTCATGTGCCGCAGGTACACCACGTCTACTAGCTACATTACCTCAGAAATGCAGGAAAGAGAACTGATATCACTGTGCACAGCTTCACAAACTGAATCCACCCGTGTAGAATCCACGCAGAGCCAAACAAAACAGCAGCGATATCAGCACCGATGTATCTCAGTGTCTCGTACCCCACCCACGAATGTGTAGGCAGCCTCTCGGGATACAAACTCGGTGTGTTGATAGTCAAAGGTTGAAGAACTCGTTGCTATGTGATGACCTTACAATAGCTAATTTTCATTTGATTTGACGAAGTTGTTTGAAAATTCAAACAAAGCGCATGAATATTTTTGAATAGAATTGAATTATTTATTGTGGATATTCCAAAATTTTCCAATTTACAACTTTAGGCTACATTTATTTGTCTTTACTTTTTTGCTACCTTGCATTACACGACACCCGGACTTCTGCTCTGCCAGGTAGCTCTTAACGTCCATGTCTCCTTGTTACTTAATTAGCTGCATTCTTCCCCCTCACCTTCCTTTATTATATTCTTTACATTTCCGCCGCATTTCTTTTTAGTTTCCGTAAGAACTCACCAATACTTCTTACCTTCTTTTCCTTCTTTCCCGTTAACATTTTTATAGCCACTATCCTCTTCTCTAATTTCTCCCATTTTTCCTCCCAAACTTCTTCTCTACACATTGCAACCTCCTCGCATTCCGTTACATAGTGTTCTATGCTTTCGTTTATCTCACACAATTCACAAATTCCCTTTTCCGTACCTCTTAATGGTTAACTTCACCAAAAAGTAACATTTAATATGTGATTTAACTGACAAGATTTTATTTGCCGTCTATATGTTGCAGGTCTATGAGTTTGTACAAAATAATTTTAGAAATGTTTATTTATATGAGTACAATTACATATTAACCTAGATAAACATTCTCTGATATTATGTTATCATTTATTTTCTTTTAGCTACATCGAATAATGCGATAGATATCTTGATGCTGACTGGACAGTACTACTCGAGTTTGTAAGTGTGAGACGTTTGGATCGTTTAGATGAAGGTTAGTATTTCGCTGTTACTGGGAGGAATGCGACAACTACTTAACTTTTACCTCTGTTGGATTTATCTGATACATATTACAGAGTATTAACGCAATTCCAATGAGTTCCAGATGTGCCCTATAGAGTACATTTTGGCGCTAGTTATTAAAGATGGCAGTCTTGTTCCCGAACTTAAGAGGAAGTGGATAGATGGCAGCATAGGAAATGTTGTATAATTTTGGAAATGTAATTGGTTTCCCGATAATATCTCTGGTAAAATTTGCCAAATAATTGTAAATTCATAAACTGCAGGACAATGTGCAATGTATAAAATGAGTGGTATTTGTTTTTTACGAGGAGTTTACACTTTGTAGATATTTCGTTGTCTTGACGGGTGAAACACAAGTCTTCAAGTACAGCTTTAAGACAGTTGAAGTTTGTGTAACATTATGCGTAAGTGTTGTCCCATAGATCCGATTGGGCTTACTTCTTGACAATTTTTGGAATCGGGATGCCCTTGGGCTATCCCGGCATAATTCTTTCCTCAGTTTATTGGAAAAGCAAATGCTACATTTCAGACTTGTTGTTAGTGTCTTCGGTTTTGAAACACAATTGCAAGTTTGGGGCGGTTTTATTCCGTATTGTTACCAATTTGAACTCTCATGGCTTTCTCTACTCTCGAATTATTATCTACTTACAAACACTGAGATATCCCTTTTTATTTTCTTGCAGATTTAAGAGAAATGTGGAACATTTGCTTCATAGTCTAAAAATAACAGAAACCGTTGCCATGTGATGACTAGAGTCAGAAGTTTATGTAATTACGTGTTGTTTTCCTATATATATAGTCATCAGAAAGGTAAAATATCGACCAACTACACTTATTGGATCCTTATTCCAAAGTTTCAAATTACATATTTGAATACGTGTTTGGTACCATAATTAATAATTAATCGTTTTACTATTATACATTATCATTTAAATCCACTGTCGTTACATAACAAGAAAAAGAAGAAATATTGCAAGTATTATTATTGTGATTCTCTCTCAGTGTTGTTAATCCTATAAATTGTTACTCTTATGTTTGTCCAGTGGCTCGCGTTTTTTTCGCCATATGAAATACACAAACTGTTAACTGCCGCCATGGTAAATGTTTATTAAAACAAATCTAAAGTGCACCTGTTCCAATGTGCAACAAGGCAATGGCTAGTTTTAAAAGTTTAAGAATGAGAAAGGAAAATTTTAGGAACTTCTAAGTCAGTTGCATGTACATAAGTTAGTCATGTCACCGGTAACGTCTTTATTGTCATCAGAACTGAAAACGTGGATTTCTGTTGACAGTACTTTAATCACTGATCTGTGCTGAATAAGAACCCTGGACAGTCATACCTTCTTATTTTGTCTCGTTTATTTAATGGTGAAGATGTAGAATCCCCTGATGGTATTTCCACTCTTAGATAATGTATTCTTACTACGCTTGGACTTAATATTTATTTTATGATAGCTTCAAGGGAGATATGAATATTTAAACGATAGTAAAACGTTTAAAAAACTCGTTGATATGTGTTGACTTTACAATAAGGACTTTTCATTTAAGTAACGTGTTGGAAAATTCAAAGAAAAACACAGGAATATTGCGGGTTCAATCCCAGGCGGCCGCAAAGTGAGATTTGTGCTGGACAACACGGCGTTGGGGCGGGTTTTCTCCGGGACCTCCGGTTTCCCCGCCATCTCATTCCACCGGTGCTCCATCTTCATCTCATGCATCATCAGTGTCATCGCCTGCGGGGCCGTATGTAGTAAAAGCGGGCGTTAAACACTACACTACACACAGGAATATTTTTCATGTGTTTAACTTCACAAAGAAGTGACGTATCATGTAAGTGTTAACTGACGACAATTACATTGTTGTCTATCTCTTACGTTTACTAATTATACAGAAGTTATCAGAATGAATATGCTTAAGAAATTTCCACACAATTCAACACATGAATTTCATTTACATTGAAAGAACCTTAAACGAGGGCTGTTCAATAAAGAATGATCAAATTTTTTTTCTTTTTCTTTTTTTGACAACGCACCTCTACTGATCCTTATAATTTTGACGGCTCTTCTCGAAATAGCCTCCCCTGAATGTGATGCACTTGTCCCAGCGTTTCTGCCACTCTTCAAAGACATGCTGGAAACCATTTTTGAGAGATGCTTCAAAATCGCCTCCGCAGCCTTCACCACTGCTTCTGATGATATATAATGCCTCCCACGAAGATGCTTTTTCAAGTTAGGTAATAGAAAAAAGTCACATGGGGCTAAATCCGGACTTAACGCACTTAAAGTTGATCTTAGTGGAAGATCCGAAGTTTCTTTCAAACGTATTCACTGCTGATGAAACTTGGCTATATCTTTTGATCCTGAGAGCAAACAGCAAAGCTCAGTGTGGAAATCTCCTTCATCACCAACCTCCAAAGAAAGCAAAAGTGATTGCTTGAGCTAGGAAAGTTATGGTCATCTCATTCTTTGATATTCATGGAATCGTTTATCAGCATGTTGTACCTGCACATACATCAGTAACTGGACAACACTACAGGAATCTCCTGAAAACATTGCAAGTACCTACCAGGGGTAAAAGACCACATTTCCATGAAGCAAGCTGGATGCTGCACCACGAAAATGTGCAGCTGCATATTGCTAATGTTGCTGAATATCTTGCAAACATCAACGTGAAGTGCATCCCTCACTCTCCCTATAGTACAGATTTAGCCCCTTGTTACTTTTTTTCTATTCCCTAAGTAGAAGAAATGGCTTTGTGGAAGGCATTATCCATCATCAGAAGCAGTGGTGAAGGCCGCGGAGGCGATTTTGATGGATCTCTCAATTATGGTTTCCAGCATGTCTTTGAAGACTGGCAGAAACGCTGGGACAAGTGCATCGCATTCAGGGAAGTCTATTTTGAGAAGGACCATCAAAATTATGAGGATGAGTAAAGGTACGTTGTCAAAAAAGTTTTGATCATACTTTATTGAACAGTCCTCGTGCTTTGTCAGACCCACTCACTTGATCCGCCACTCTGACTTACTCTTAAACCACGCAAGACTAACTCGTTGCCACACTTTAATGAAAATATGTTATACACTTGAATAACAAGTTCTGTCTTCCTTAAGTAACAAATTGCGTACCACCAATAGAACGTGAATGAGTGTATTTGGAAGTGTCAAGCGCTACACGTGTAAAATAGCCAATCTGTTAGGCCGTAGGAACTCTACAGAACACACGAGATTTCGAAACATCCCCAGAGCATGCCCAGGATGACTGCTGGCAGGAGGCATGCAGCGAGAGTGACGTAACCTGGTACTGACCATACATAAGTCTGAGCATGGAAGTCTCGGGTGAAACAAAAGTCTTCAAGTAGTGTTTTAAGACAGCTGAAGTTTGTGATGAAATGTGAGAAGTATGTCATAGTTGAAGTGTTGCTCAATCGTTGCACTTCAATTGAGCTTACCTTCAGATGTTTGACAACTCATTTTTGGAACTCGGGGTAACGTTCGTGCTATCCCAGCGTAAATTCTTCTCAAAACATTGGAGAAACAAATGCTTTGTATCTACCTTGCTACAAATGTCTATTCTTTGCACAAACGATATTTACCAGCTTGGAGCCGTTTAATTTCGAGCCATTATACACAGTAGCGACATTTGGACAGTGACAAGCAAAGATGTTGTCGCAACTGGCGGTGATGCGCACAAAGATTTTCGTGCGGAGAGATAAGGGACAGATAGTGCACTGCAGAGATGAAAGCTTGCCGAAACAGGTAGACAGATAGCTGACTAGAAGTTTCGATCTCTTGTTTGTTACAGAATATTCCATAATAATCTAGTAATATGAGTAGAGGTGTTTAAGGAAGCCGCGACTCACCAAGAGTGTTTGTTTGTGGGTGTGGCAGTCGAACTTTATGTTTGCAATTGTGTATGTGACGTAATTCTACAACTGTAGGGGTTGACCAAAGTGTGTTTCTACGGAAATAAAGATCATGTTGAATTTATGCAAGCTGGACTTTTAAATCTACGAACCCACAAGGCCACTATATAAGCAGCTTACAGACGGTAAGAATGAGATTTTTAAAATCAGTTTTACAAGTCACTGCCACGCGTGCTCCCGAACTTCCAAATGTCCAGTCGCTGTATACTTCAGCTGCGAGCCCACAGACATACCGAGCTTTCCAACGTACATTCGCCGCCATCTTCATCTGCCAGCTGCCGGGTCTTCTCCCTTGATTTACCGTAGGACAACACTCTCTATCCTGGCAACCTCTTACGGAGAAGTTCTGGTCATGTGCCGCAGGTACACCACGTCTACTAGCTACATTACCTCAGAAATGCAGGAAAGAGAGCTGATATCACTGTGCATGAATCCACCCGTGTAGAATCCACGCAGAGCCAAACAAAACAGCAGCGATATCAGCTCCGATGTATCTCAGTGTCTCGTACCCCACCCACGAATGTGTACGCAGCCTCTCGGAATACGAACCCGGTGTGTTGATAGTCAAAAGTTTAAGAACTCGTTGCTATGTGATGACCTTACAATAGCTAATTTTCATTTGATTTGAGGAACATGTTTGAAAATTCAAACAAAGCGCATGAATATTTTTTAATAGAATTGAATTATTTATTGTGGATATTCCAAAAATTTCCAATTTGCAACTATAGGCTACGTTTATTTGTCTTTACCTTTTCGCTAGCTTGTCTTACACGACACCCGGACTTCTGCTCTGCCAGGTAGCTCTTATCGTCCATGTCTCCTTGTTACTTAATTAGTTGCATTCTTCCCCCTCACCTTCCTTTATTATATTCTTTACATTTCCGCCGCATTTCTTTTTAGTTTCCGTAAGAACTCACCAATACTTCTTAACTTCTTTTCCTTCTTTCCCGTTAACATTTTTATAGCCACTATCCTCTTCTCTACTTTCTCTATTTTTTCCTCCCAAACCTTTTTTCTACACATTGCAACCTCCTCGCATTCCGTTACATAGTGTTCTATGCTTTCGTTTCCCTCACACAACTCACATATTCCCTTTTCCGTACCTCTTAATGGTTAACTTCAGCAAAAAGTAACATTTAATGTGTGATTTAACTGACAAGATTTTATTTATAGTCTATATGTTGCATGTCTATGAGTTTGTACAAAATCATTTTAGAAATGTTTATTTATATGAGTACAATTACATATTAACCTAGATAAACATTCTCTGATATTATGTTATCATTTATTTTCTTTTAGCTACATCGAATAATGCGATAGTTATCTTCATTCTGACTGGACAGTACTACTCGAGTTTGTAAGTGTGAGACGTTTGGATCGTTTAGATGAAGGTTAGTATTTCGCTGTTACTGGGAGGAATGCGACAACTACTTAACTTTTACCTCTGTTAGATTTATCTGATACGTATTACAGAGTATTAGCGCAATTCCAATGAGTTCCAGATGTGCCCTATAGAGTACACTTTGGCGCTAGTTATTAAAGATGGCAGTCTTGTTCCTGAACTTAAGAGGAAGTGGATAGATGGTAGCATAGGAAATGTTGTATAATTTTGGAAATGTAATTGGTTTCCCGATAATATCTCTGGTAAAATTTGCCAAATAATTGTAAATTCATAAACCCGCAGGACAAAGTGCAATGTATAAAATGAGTGGTATTTGTTTTTTACGAGGAGTTTACACTTTGTAGATATTTCGTTTTCTTGACGGGTGAAACACAAGTCTTCAAGTACTGCTTTAAGAGAGTAGAAGTTTGTGTAACATTATGCGTATGATTGCCTCTTATTTCCGATTGGGCTTACTTCGTGACAATTTTTGGAATCGGGATGCCCTTGGGGCTATCCCGGCATAAATCCTTCCTCAATTTATTGGGAAAGCAAATGCTACATTTCAGTCTTGTTGTTAGTGTCTTCTGTTTTGAAACACAATTGCAAGTTTGAAGCGGTTTTATTCCGTATTGTTACCAAGTTGAACTCACATGGCTTTCTCTACTCTCGAATTATTATCTGCTTACAAACACTGAGATATTCCCTTTTATTTTCTTGCAGATTTAAGCGAAATGTGGAATATTTGGTCGATAATCAAAACATTACAGAGACCTTTGCCATGTGATGACTGGAGTCAGGATTTTATGTAATTAAATATCCTTTTCCTGTATATATAGTCATCAGAAAGGTAAAATATCGACCAACTACACTTATTGGAACCTTATTACAAAGTTTCAAATTACATATTTGAATACGTGTTTGGTACCATAATTAATAATTAATCGTTTTACTATTATACATTATGCTTTAAATCCACTGTCGTTACATAACAAGAAAAAGAAGAAATATTGCAAGTATTATTATTGTGGTTCTCACTCATTGTTGTCAATCCTATAAATTGTTACTCTTATGTTTGTCCAGTGGCTCGCTTTTTCGCCATATGAAATACACAAACTGTTAACTGCCGCCATGGTAAATGTTTATTAAAACAAATCTAAAGTGCACCTGTTCCAATGTGCAACAATGCAATGGCTAGTTTTAAAAGTTTGAGAATGAGAAAGGAAAATCTTAGGAACTTCTGAGTCAGTTGCATGTACAAAAGTTAGTCATGTCAACGCTAACGACTTTATTGTCAACAAAACTGAAAACCTGGATTTCTGTTGACAGTACTTTAATCACTGATCTGTGCTGAATAAGAACCCTGGACAGTCATACCTTCTTATTTTGTCTCGTTTATTTAATGCTGAAAATGTAGAATCCCCTGATGGTATTTCCACTCTTAGATAATGTATTCTTACTACGCTTGGACTTAATATTTATTTTATGATAGCTTCAAGGGAGATATGAATATTTAAATGATAGTAAAACGTTTAAAAACACGTTGATATGTGTTGACTTTACAATAAGGAATTTTCATTTAAGTAACATGTTGGAAAAATTCAAACAAAACACAGGAATATTGCGGGTTCGATCCCAGGCGACCGCAAAGTGAGATTTGTGGTGGACAACACGGCGTTGGGGCGGGTTTTCTCCGGGATCTCCGGTTTCCCCCGCCATCTCATTCCACCGGTGCTCCATCTTCATCTCATGCATCATCAGTGTCATCGCCTGCGGTGCCGTATGTAGTAAAAGTGGGCGTTAAACACTACACTACACACAGGAATATTTTTCATGTGTTTAACTTCACAAAGAAGCGACGTATAATGTAAGTTTTAACTGACGACAGTTACATTGTTGTCTATCTCTTACGTTTACTAATTATACAGAAGTTATCAGAATGAATATACTTAAGAAATTTCCAGACAATTCAAGACATGAATTTCATTTACATTGAAAGAACCTTAAACGAGGGCTGTTCAATAAAGAATGATCACAATTTTTTTTTTGGACAACGCACCTTTACTCATCCTCATAATTTTGACGGTTCTTCTCGAAATAGCCTCCCCTGAATATGATGCACTTGTCCCAGCGTTTCTGCCAGTCTTCAAAGACATGCTGGAAACAATTTTTGAGAGATGCTTCAAAATCGCCTCCGCAGCCTTCACCACTGCTTCTGATGATGGATAATGCCTCACAAAAAGATGTTCCTTCAAGTTAAGTAATAGAAAAATGTTACATGGAGCTAAATCCGGACTATAGGGAGGGTGAGGGATGTACTTCACGTTGAGTTTCGCAAGATCTTCAGCAACAACGTTGGCAATATGCTGCCGCGCATTGCCGTAATGCAGCACTCAGCCTGCTTAAAGGAAATGTGATCTTTTGCGCCTGAAATGGACTAACAAAATTTTCAGGACATCCGTGTAGTATTGTGCAGTTACTGATATGTGTGCAGGTACAACATGCTGATAAACCATTCCATTAATATCAAAGAATGAGATGACCATAGCTTTTCCAGCAGAAACAATCACTTTTGCTTTTTGGGGGTTGGTGATGAAGGAGATTCTCACACTGAGCGTTGCTGTTTGCTCTCAGGATCAAAATGATGTAGCCAAGTTTCATCAGCAGTGATTACGTTTGAAAGAAGCAGCGGATCTTCCTCTAACATCAACTTTAACTGCATGTTACCTCCATTGCAGCGGTAGGCGATACTAAACATGTCTGCACTTGACTGGTTATCACAGGCGGGAACCAGGAGTACCAACAATGAAACTACTACGGCGTGTTTATTTCATATTAAGCTATCAGAATATAATAAGATTGAATATTAGTGCGAAAAGTTATGAACGTAAAAAATTATGATTATTCTTTATTGAACAGCCCTCGTAGAGGTACTTTCAGTAAATAAATATTTCAGAATGTTTCTTGTAAAGGGTGGCGTTGGTCTTTTTTTTCTGATCTTCGTTCACACCTTTGGACACACTGAATTTAAATACCAGTTGACATTCAACTGAGTTGTTAATTTGACTTAAGTTGGTCAAACACAAACACGCTGTCCCTTTTCTAAACATGGTTTTGCTTTGATTCGGCTGATCTTCAAACATAGTATATAAATACTAAAAACAATATCAATTTTGAGTGTAATGTAATACTTTTAATACTTACATAGTAGAAATCGCAAGTATCTGTCACTTTATAACAGAAATGTTGCACAACATCGTAGGAACCGTTCAAAATTCCCATAAACTTTAGCCTTGGTCTATAAGTTGGTACCACTGTTAAACATATTAAATTCTATGGTCGAGTCATATGTTTCTTTCTTCGCAAATGTACGCAAGTTTATCTCCTCCACTGAACATCTATATCCTTAGACTGATATTTTATGATATAAATAACCTGTTTGCTGAAAGGTAAATTGAATTCTTTGATAGTAAAGGTAATCCCAAGTACTTTTGTGGGACCAGTTTGCTGTTAATAAGAGACTTCACTAGTTTCTTTAATAGCTGCTGACAACTTTTAAGGAAACTATAGTATATACTTGAAAAAGAAATACTGTTTTGTGTAATTAACAAAGTTTGTACTACCAACAGAACTTGAACTGCTGCATTTGGAAATTTCAAGTGCTACCCATGTGAAATAGGCAATTCAAAACAAAAGATTTGGAAGTATATTTACTACGCAGGTTTCTCTGATTGAAAATGATTTTGACAAACCAAATCTGGTACACAATCAATCAAGATGAGAATTGATATTAATAGAAACAAGGGCGAGTTGTACATATACCTTTTGTGATTGCAGTTTGGAAGTCGATTGCGGACTTGTGTTACAAACCGTAACAGAACGCATGCATTTTGACCTTAACTAGTTCGAGGTTCATTTGTAATAAATGGCGTCACTTCTTTTTTATATAATAAATATTTTGCACCTTTAATATAACTGCAACACCACTTTGTTTGCATCTGTGCATGCATTCCACAGATTAATACCAGATGCTCAACTCCGTGGTAAACTTTGAAGCCGCATATGGCGCTCTTTCCTGATCCTTTAGATCCCGGCGACCTTGGGAACTACGGCTGGTAATGTAGTAAGCTTCTATTGCGACCGAGCTATGGTGCAGTCGCTTCCCCTACCCTCCCCTCTGCCCGTGTGCAGCGACTGATAGAATCTACAGGATAGTATGCAACTTCTTTCGAAATCACATCTCGCCACACATGAATAGTTTACGCGCATTTCAACTATCGCATATTAGCATAATACGCGTCAAATACGTGAGGAAATGTGCGGTAAACTATTCATCAATGTGCGAAATGTGACTTCGAAATAAGTTGTCCAATTTGTGAAAAAATAACAAGAATCCACTTGAACTTTTCCTGTTAAATATGAATAATTGACTTCCACAAAGAATTATATCCTTATTCCTGTTGCAAATTGATAATTTTGTCTTTAAAAGCAATTAAAATTTAAAAAACGAGAGACTGAGGTCACTTAAGATGCTGTTGAGATTATACAAGAATCTGTATTCCCTTTCCCTCAAGCTTCTTAGTGTAATACTTAAAATAAAGATAACTTAACTCTAAAATAATGATTCTGTAGATACAGGAAAACAGGAAAGGATACCATAATGTTATGTGTAATGCAATTTCTTTGTACACAGAATGTTGAAAAATTCCCTGGTATAACAGTGAGAAAAAACCCTAAAGAAATATGTATATAAATTTGAATTGATACCAACAACTATGTACAAAAAATAGCAGTATTTCTTTAAAATGACAACAAAGCAGCTCTGTTAATGGTTATATTTAATAAGAATTTTAAAAGCTCAATAGTACATACATTATTTTCAGCACAAGTATACAAAAGTATATTCAGAGAGAAACCTGAAGTTTGTGATCGATTCATATAAGATTAATAATGTGAAATTAGTACAGAAGTCAGTATTAGCAACTGGTGACATAAATTTCATAAATGGCACTATTTTATATACTTCTAATCACTTTGGTTGAATTAACATTCACAAGTGCAGAATAAATTATGAAAAATAATAATTACATTAAAGCTGTATCATTCATTTAAAATTGTCCTAAGCTTAACTCTGTCTTCACAACACAAGAATATTACAGCGTTGAATTTTTAAATGCTTCGATGGCATGCATATGCACAGTAATGAATGCTTAAGAAGAAAATGTGCAGTTTTAAAAATAAAATTTAATGCACAGTGTATCTTCGAATAAGAGATTATTTCATGTAGTTATTTGACTGTGAAGTATAATTTGCTTAATGTGTACAGCAATTGTTTGGATAAATGGCTTGCTTTAACTTGATAATACTTTAAGCAATGTACTTTATGACTAAGATGGAAAATGGAGCCATCTGTATAATGTAAACCTCTCAGTCCATGACATACAACTGAATGTGTGTCAAATAAATAACTCAATGAAAGATTACACTATGAACTACTAATGCTGTTTGTAGTTTTAGTTTAGAAGTGAAGGTGATGGAACCATTCTATGCATATCATTCATATGAATGTGGTAGTTGTAGATGCACTCTGTAGGATACATTTTGGCGCTAGTTGTTACAGATGGCGTGTTGTTCCTGAACTTGAGAGGAAATACATAGATGGCAGCATGGGTAACATTGTACAGTTTTAGAAATATATTTCGTTTTCTGTTGATACATCCGGTAATATTTGCCAAATAATAGTAAATTTCTCAAGAGCAATATAATATGCAATGGAATAAAATGGTAGTACTTGTTATAACGAGGTTTTTATACTTTAGGGAGTTATTGTTAATTTCATGGGTGAAACAAAAGTCTTCAATTAGTGCTTTAAGAGAGTTGAATATCGAAGCTTAAGAAGCGTTTGCACTTACTCTAGTAGGTGATGCTAAATCATTGCACTTCGATTAGGCTCACCTGAGTAGTAGCAGGTTTCATAATTTTTGGACTCCGGATGCCCTCAGGGCTATCCCGGCATAAATTCTTACTCACTTTATTGAAGAAGCAATGACCTTTATTCTAAACCTATTGTAACTGCCTGTTTTTGTTTTCTAAAACTTGGAGTGCGTGTAATTTTCGACAGTGAGAAACAGATTACATGCGGCTATCAGGTTGTTAAAGAGGTGGCTCCCCATCCTTTGCTCCTGGTGACGATCATCCTTGGATGTATATCGTCTCCCCATGCAGGTGCTGAGCTGGGCTACATGCATGGACAGGGGATATTTAAAAAAAGTGCACTCGTTATTTAGTCGGGTTTTGCTGAGTGGTCTTTGTCGCACCAGAAACGCACGCTAACTCACAGAGAGAGATATACAAGGGCTGTTCAATAAAGAATGATCATAATTTTTTACGGTCATAGTTTTCCGCAATAAAATTCAACCTTATTATATTCTGTTAGCTTAATGTGAAACAAACACGCCGTAGTAGTTTCATTGTTGGTACTCCTGGTTCCCGCCTGTGAGAACCAGGCAAGTTCAGACATCTTCAGCATCGCCTACCGCAATGGAGGTAACACGTAGTTAAAGTCGATGATAGAGGAACATCCGGAGTTTCTTTCAAACGTAATCACTGCTGATCAAACTTGGCTACATCATTTAGATCCTGAGAGCAAACAGCAGAGCTCAGTGTGGAAATCTCCTTCATCACCAACCCCAGCTGCATATTGCCAATGTTGCTGAATATCTTCCAAAAATCAACGTCACATGAGGCTAAATACGGACTATAGGGAGAAATGCCTTTCTGGGAGGCATTATCCATCATCAGAAGCAGTGGTGAAGGCTGCGGAGGCAATTTTGAAGGATCTCTCAAAAATGGTTTCCAGCATGTCTTTGAAGACTGGCAGAAACGCTGGGACAAGTGCATCGCATTCAGGGAAGAGTATTTTGAGAAGGACCATCAAAATTATGAGGATGAGTTAAGGTACGTTGTCAAAATAGTTGTGATCATTCTTTATTGAACAGCCTCGTGCTTTGTCAGACCCACTCACTTGATCCGCCGCTCTGACTTACTCTTAAACCACGCAAAACTAACTCGTTGCCACATTTTAATGCAAATATAGTATACACTTGAATAACAAGTTCTGTCTTCCTTAAGTAACAAATTGCGTACCACCAATAGAACGTGAATGAGTGTATTTGGAAGTGTCAAGCGCTACACGTGTAAAATAGGCAATTCGTTAGGCCGTAGGAACTCTACAGAACACACGAGATTTCGGAACATCCCCAGAGCATGTTCTGGATGACTGCTGGCAGGAGGCATGCAGCGAGAGTGACGTAACCTGGTACTGACCATACATAGGTCTGAGAAGGGACGCCTGGGGTGAAACAAAAGTCTTCAAGTAGTGTTTTAAGACAGCTGAAGTTTGTGATGAAATGTGAGAAGTTTGTCATAGTTGAAGTGTTGCTCAATCGATGCACTTCGATTGAGCTTACCTTCAGATGTTTGACAACTCATTTTTGGAACTCGGGGTAACGTTCGTGCTATCCCAGCATAAATTCTTCTCAAAACATTGGAGAAGCAAATGCTTTTTATCTACCTTGCTACAAATGTCTATTCTTTGCACAAACAATACTTACCGGCTTGGAATAGTTTAATTTCGAGCCATTATACACTGTAGCGACATTTGGACAGTGACAAGCAAAGATGTCGCAACTGGCAGTGATGCGCACAAAGAGTTTCGTGCGGAGAGATAAGGGACAGATAGTGCACTGCGGAGATGAAAGCTTGCCGAAACAGGTAGACAGATAGCTGACTAGAAGTTTCGATCTCTTGTTTGTTACAGAATATTCCATAAATATCTAGTAATATGAGTAGAGGTGTTTAAGGAAGCCGCGACTCACCAAGAGTGTTTGTTTGTGGGTGTGGCAGTCGAACTTTATGTTTGCAATTGTGTATGTGACGTAACTCTGCAACTGTAGGGGTCACCAAAGTGTGTTTCTACGGAAATAAAGATCATGTTGAATTTCTGCAAGCTGGACTTTTAAATCTACGAACCCACAAAGTCACTATATAAGCAGCTTACAGACGGTAAGAATGAGATTTTTAAAATCAGTTTTACAAGTCACTGCCACGCGTGCTCCCGAACTTCCAAATGTCCAGTCGCTGTATACTTCAGCTGCGAGCCCACAGACACAACCGGCCTTCCAGCGTACAGTTACCGCTATCTTCATCTGCCAGTTGCCGGGGCTTCTCCCTTGATTTACCGTAGGACAACACTCTCTATCCTGGCAACCTCTTACAGAGAAGTTCTGGTCATGTGCCGCAGGTACACCACGTCTACTAGCTACATTACCTCAGAAATGCAGGAAAGAGAGCTGATATCACTGTGCATGAATCCACCCGTGTAGAATCCACGCAGAGCCAAACAAAACAGCAGCGATATCAGCTCCGATGTATCTCAGTGTCTCGTACCCCACCCACGAATGTGTACGCAGCCTCTCGGAATACGAACTCGGTGTGTTGATAGTCAAAAGTTTAAGAACTCGTTGCTATGTGATGACCTTACAATAGCTAATTTTCATTTGATTTGACGAACTTGTTTGAAAATTCAAACAAAGCGCATGAATATTTTTGAATAGAATTGAATTATTTATTGTGGATATTCCAAAATTTTCCAATTTACAACTATAGGCTACGTTTATTTGTCTTTACCTTTTCGCTAGCTTGTCTTACACGACACCCGGACTTCTGCTCTGCCAGGTAGCTCTTAACGTCCATGTCTCCTTGTTACTTAATTAGTTGCATTCTTCCCCCTCACCTTCCTTTATTATATTCTTTACATTTCCGCCGCATTTCTTTTTAGTTTCCGTAAGAACTCACCAATACTTCTTACCTTCTTTTCCTTCTTTCCCGTTAACATTTTTATAGCCACTATCCTCTTCTCTACTTTCTCTAATTTTTCCTCCCAAACCTTTTTTCTACACATTGCAACCTCCTCGCATTCCGTTACATAGTGTTCTATGCTTTCGTTTCCATCACACAACTCACATATTCCCTTTTCCCTACCTGTTAATGGTTAACTTCACCAAAAAGTAACATTTAATGTGTGATTTAACTGACAAGATTTTATTTATAGTCTATATGTTGCAGGTCTATGAGTTTGTACAAAATCATTTTAGAAATGTTTATTTATATGAGTACAATTACATATTAACCTAGATAAACATTCTCTGATATTATGATATCATTTATTTTCTTTTAGCTACATCGAATAATGCGATAGTTATCTTGATTCTGACTGGACAGTACTACTCGAGTTTGTAAGTGTGAGACGTTTGGATCGTTTAGATGAAGGTTAGTATTTCGCTGTTACTGGGAGGAATGCGACAACTACTTAACTTTTACCTCTGTTAGATTTATCTGATACATATTACAGAGCATTAGGGCAATTCCAATGAGTTCCAGATGTGCCCTATAAGGTACATTTTGGCGCTAGTTATTAAAGATGGCAGTCTTGTTCCCGAACTTAAGAGGAAGTGGATAGATGGCAGCATAGGAAATGTATAATTTCGGAAATGTAATTGGTTTCCCGATAATATCTCTGGTAAAATTTGCCAAATAATTGTAAATTCATAAACTGCAGGACAAAGTGCAATGTATAAAATGAGTGGTATTTGTTTTTTACGAGAAGTTTACACTTTGTAGATACTTCGTTGTCTTGACGGGTGAAACACAAGTCTTCAAGTACTGCTTTAAGAGAGTTGAAGTTTGTGTAACATTATGTGTATGAGGTGCCCCATAGAGCTCAATCATTGCACTTTCGATTGGGCTTACTTCTTGACAATTTTTGGAATCGGGATGCCCTTGGGGCTATCCCGGCATAATTCTTTCCTCAATTTATTGGAAAAGCAAATGCTACACTTCAGACTTGTTAGTGTCTTCGGTTTTGAAACACAATTGCAAGTTTGGAGTGGTTTTATACCGTATTGTTACCACTTTGAACTCTCATGGCTTTCTCTACTCTCGAATTATTATCTACTTACAAACACTGAGATATCCCTTTTTATTTTCTTGCAGATTTAAGCGAAATGTGGAACATTTGCTTCATAGTCTAAAAATAACAGAAACCGTTGCCATGTGATGACTAGAGTCAGAAATTTATGTAATTACGTGTTGTTTTCCTGTATATATAGTCATCAAAAAGGTAAAATATCGACCAACTACACTTATTGGGCCCTTATTCCAAAGTTTCAAATTACATATTTGAATACGTGTTTGGTACCATAATTAATAATTAATGGTTTTACTATTATACATTATCATTTAAATCCATTGTCTTTACATAACAAGAAAAATAAGAAATATTGCAAGTATTATTATTGTGGTTCTCACCCATTGTTGTCAATCCTATAAATTGTTACTCTTATGTTTGTCCAGTGGCTCGCTTTTTCGCCATATGAAATACACAAACTGTTAACTGCCGCCATGGTAAATGTTTATTAAAACAAATCTAAAGTGCACCTGTTCCAATGTACAACAAGGCAATGGCTAGTTTTAAAAGTTTGAGAATGAGAAAGGAAAATCTTAGGAACTTCTAAGTCAGTTGCATGTACATAAGTTAGTCATGTCACCGGTAACGTCTTTATTGTCATCAGAACTGAAAACGTGGATTTCTGTTGACACTACTTTAATCACTGATGTGTGCTGAATAAGAACCCTGGACAGTCATACCTTCTTATTTTGTCTCGTTTATTTAATGGTGAAGATGTAGAATCCCCTGATGGTATTTCCACTCTTAGATAATGTATTCTTACTACGCTTGTATTTAATATTTATTTTCTGATAGCTTCAAGGGAGATATGAATATTTAAATGATAGTAAAACGTTTAAAAAACTCGTTGATATGTGTTGACTTTACAATAAGGACTTTTCATTTAAGTAACGTGTTGGAAAATTCAAACAAAACACAGGAATATTTTTCATGTGTTTAACTTCACAAACAAGCGACGTATAATGTAAGTTTTAACTGACGACAGTTACATTGTTGTCTATCTCTTACGTTTACTAATTATACAGAAGTTATCAGAATGAATATACTTAAGAAATTTCCAGACAATTCAAGACATGAATTTCATTTACATTGAAAGAACCTTAAACGAGGGCTGTTCAATAAAGAATGATCACAATTTTTTTTTTTTTTTTGGACAACGCACCTTTACTCATCCTCATAATTTTGACGGTTCTTCTCGAAATAGCCTCCCCTGAATGTGATGCACTTGTCCCAGCGTTTCTGCCAGTCTTCAAAGACATGCTGGAAACCAGTTTTGAGAGATGCTTCAAAATCGCCTCCGCAGCCTTCACCACTGCTTCTGATGATGGATAATGCCTCACAAAAAGATGTTCCTTCAAGTTAAGTAATAGAAAAATGTTACATGGAGCTAAATCCGGACTATAGGGAGGGTGAGGGATGTACTTCACGTTGAGTTTCGCAAGATCTTCAGCAACAACGTTGGCAATATGCTGCCGCGCATTGCCGTAATGCAGCACTCAGCCTGCTTAAAGGAAATGTGATCTTTTGCGCCTGAAATGGACTAACAAAATTTTCAGGACATCCGTGTAGTATTGTGCAGTTACTGATATGTGTGCAGGTACAACATGCTGATAAAGCATTCCATTAAAATCAAAGAATGAGGTGATCATAACTTTTCCAGCAGAAACAATCACTTTTGCTTTTTGGGGGTTGGTGATGAAGGAGATTCTCACACTGAGCGTTGGTGTTTGCTCTCAGGATCAAAATGATGTAGCCAAGTTTTATCAGCAGTGATTACGTTTGAAAGAAGCTGCGGATCTTCCTCTAACATCAACTTTAACTGCATGTTACCTCCATTGCAGCGGTAGGCGATACTAAACATGTCTGCACTTGACTGGTTATCACAGGCGGGAACCAGGAGTGCCAACAATGAAACTACTACGGCGTGTTTATTTCATATTAAGCTATCAGATTATAATAAGATTGAATATTAGTGCGAAAAATTATGAACCTAAAAGATTATGATTGTTCTTTATTGAACAGCCCTCTTATTTGCGTTTTAATAAAAATAGATGTACTTTCAGTAAATAAATATTTCAGGATGTTTCTTGTAAAGGGTGGCGTTGTTCTCTTTTTTCTAATCTTCGTTCACCCCTTTGGACACACTGAATTTAAATACCAGTTGACATTCAACTGAGTTGTTAATTTGACTTAAGTTGGTCAAACACAAACACGCTGTCCCTTTTCTAAACATGGTTCTGTTTTGATTCGGCTGATCTTCAAACATAGTATATAAATACTAAAAACAATATCAATTTTGAGTGTAATGTAATACTTTTAATACTTACATAGTAGAAATCGCAAGTATCTGTCCCTTTATAACAGAAATGTTGCACTACATCGTAGGAACCGTTCAAAATTCCCATAAACTTTAGCCTTGGTCTATAAGTTGGTACTACTGTTAAACATATTAAATTTTATGCTCGAGTCATTTGTTTCTTTCTTCGCAAGTTTATCTCCTCCATTGAACATCTATATTCTTAGAATGACATTTTATGATATAAATAACCTGTTTGCTGAAAGGTAAATTGAATATTTTGATGGCAAAGGTAATCTCAAGAACTCTTGTGGGTCCAGTTTGCTGTTAATAAGAGACTTCACTAGTTTCTTTAATAGCTGCTGAAAAATTTTAATGAAACTATAGTATATACTTGAAAAAGAAATACTGTTTTGTGTAATTAACAAAGTTTGTACTACCAACAGAACCTGAACTGCTGCATTTGGAAATTTCAAGTGCTACCCATGTGAAATAGGCAATTCAAAACAAAAGATTAGGAAGTATATTTACTACGCAGGTTTCTCTGATTGAGAATGACTTTGACAAACAAAATCTGGTACACAATCAATCAAGAAGAGAGTTGATATTAATAGAAACATTACATTTTGTGATTGCAGTTTGGAAGTCGATTGCGAACTTGTGTTACAAACCGTAACAGAACGCATGCATTTTGATCGTAACTGGTTCGAGGTTCATTTTTAATAAATGGCGTCACTTCTCTTGTATATAGTAAATATTTTGCACCTTTAGTATAATTGCAACACCATTTTGTTTGCATCTGTGCATGCATTCCACAGATTAATACCAGATGCTCAACTCCGTGGTAAACTTTGATGCCGCATAGGGCGCTCTTTCCTGATCCTTTAGACCCCGGCTACCTTGGGAACTACGGCCGGTAATGTAGTAAGCTTCTACTGCGACCGAGCTATGGTGCATTCACTTCACCTTCCCTTCGGCTCCCATTTTTACTGACTGATGGAATCCAACTTCTTTAGAAATCACATCTCGCCACACATGAATAGTTTACGCGCATTTCAACTATCGCATATTAGCATAATGCGCGTGAAATACGTGAGGAAATGTGCGGTAAACTATTCATCAGTGTGCGATATGTGACTTCGAAAGAAGATGTCCAATTTGTGAAAAAAATATCAAGAATCAACTTGAACTTTTCCTGTTAAATATGAATAATTGACTTCCACAAAGCATTATATCTTTATTCCTGTTGCAAATTGACAATTTTGTCTTTAAAAACAATTAAATTTAAAAAACGAGAGACTGAGATCACTTAAGATGCTGTTGAGATTATACAAGACATCTGTGTACCCTTTCCCTCAAGCTTCTTAGTGTAATACTTAAAATAAAGATAACTTAACACTAAAATAATGATTCTGTAGATACAGGAAAACAGGAAAGGATACCATAATGTTATGTGTAATGCAATTTCTTTGTACAAAGAATGTTGAAAAATTCCCTGGTATAACAGTGAGAAAAAAAACCCAAAGAAATATGTATATAAATTTGAATTGATACCAACAACTATGTACAAAAAATAGCACTATTTCTTTAAAATAACAACAAAGCAGCTCTGTTAATTATTATATATATTAAGAATCTTAAAAGCTCAATAGTACATACATTATTTTCAGCACAAGTATACAAAAGTATATTCAGAGAAAAACCTGAAGTTTGTGATCGATTCATATAAGATTAATAATGTGAAATTAGTACAGAAGTCAGTATTAGCAACTGGTGACATAAATTTCATAAATGGCACTATTTTATATACTTCTAATCACTTTGGTTGAATTAACATTCACAAGTGCAGAATAAATTATGAAAAATAATAATTGCATTAAAGCTGTATCATTCATTTAAAATTGTCCTAAGCTTAACTCTGTCTTCACAACACAAGAATATTACAGCGTTGAATTTTGAAATGCTTCAATGGCATGCATATGCACAGTAGAAGAAGAAAATGTGCAGTTTTAAAAATAAAATTTAATGCACAGTGTATCTTCGAATAAGAGATTATTTCATGTAGTTATTTGACTGTGAAGTATAATTTGCTTAATGTTCACAGCAATTGTTTGGATAAATGGCTTGCTTTAACTTGATAAGACTTTAAGCAAGGTACTTTATGACTAACATGGCAAATGGAGCCATCTGTATAATGTAAACCTCTCAGTCCATGACATACAACTGAATGTGTGTCAAATAAATAACTCAATGAAAGATTACACTATGAACTACTAATGCTGTTTGTAGTTTAGTTAAGAAGTGAAGGTGATGGAACCATTCTATGCATATCATTCATATGAATGTGGTAGTTGTAGATGCACTCTGTAGGATACATTTTGGCGCTAGTTGTTACAGATGGCGTGTTGTTCCTGAACTTGAGAGCAACTACATAGATGGCAGAATGGGCAACATTGTACAATTTTATAAATATAATTCGTTTTCTGTTGATACATCCGGTAATATTTGCCAAATAATAGTAAACTTCTAAAGAGCAATATAATATGCAATGGATTAAAATGGTAGTACTTCTTATAACGAGGCTTTTATACTTTAGGGATTTATTGTTAATTTCATGGGTGAAACAAAAGTCCTCAATTAGTGCTTTAAGACAGTTGAATATCCAAGCTTAAGACGCGCGTATTCTTCCTCTCGGCAACAGGTGAGTCTCTTCTCGTCTCATTTCGACGCTTGTCACTCGAATGCTCGGCATCGTCCGTCTCGAGTTCTTTCAGTGCAGTCAATTCGTCGAGAGAAGCAGCATTTTAGACCGGTTGCGCCAGTTCTTCAGGGCACGAGCACGTGGACTGTAAAACGCGTGCTCTGGAGTGTGCCCATAAAGGAAGCAGCAGCCCGGCGAAGCAGCGCATTCTCTCTACGCAGCGTAGCCTGCGCAACAGCCTTCTTCTGCAGGCACAGCAGCGCCTGCCCTCTTCCAGCCAGCAGAGCCTTCTCCTGCACTGGCAAGCAGCAGCAGCCCAGCCAACCCTCTCCTAGCAGACTTGCTAGAGCTAACGCGTCGAGCAGCAACTCCAGAGTCCAGAGGAACACAGTACTTGGGACCGACAGACAGACAGACGAAACTGCAGGCCCACAAGGTCAAAGCCAAGGGTCCCGACTTAGGTTGGGACCCGGGGTCCGCCCCAATCGGCGCGTGTAACAGCGCTCGACCCTCTGTGGGGAGCCGGATGGCACCTGCTACAGACTCAGACAAGCCAAGTACCAGCCGCCAGGTAAGTCCTGACGAGATGACTAGTAGAACCTCTGCATCCTCATCCTCTTCCGGCCCACGGGTGAACCTCGTGAAGGCCAAGGCCCAGGCACAAAAGAAACAGAAGAAGGCCTCCCGCCTTCTTAACCAAGGGATAGCTGTCCCGATCTCTCCAGTCCCCAAACCAGGGAGCTCCAACACCATCACTCCCATCCAGGGCGTCACAACTCCCCTACCGGAGAGCGACACAGACGCCGAAGGCTTTATCACCGTGCAGGGAAGGCGCAAGAGGCCCTCCGGTTCGAACCCGGAGGGTGCTGCTCCCGGCACCCCTGCAGTGCATGCGGACGCCAAGAGCTCCCGCACACAAAAGGCGGCCAGAATCCCGCCAATTGTGTCGGACCCGTTCCCCAACCACATAAAGGTAATGAGGGAACTGAGGGCCAAGCTCCAGGCTAGCTTCCAGGCCACCCGTTTTCCAAGTCGGGTGATCCTAAAGACCACGACCCCGGAGGACCATGAAGCCGCCAGGGGGGTGCTGCGCGAAGCGGGGATAGAATTCCACACGTTCTCGCTGCAGCGACCTAACCTGGTGCGCAGAGTCATCCGAGGTCTTGGCTCTGACACCGACCCGGAGGACATAAAGGTGGGCCTGGCGGAAGAACACGGCATTACGCCGCGTACCGTGGTCCAGCTGACCAAGCAAGTCCGCGAGGAAGGCAAGGAGCCCGTAAGGACTCCCATGCCACTATTCCTCGTAATAGTGGAGAAGGAGGGCGAAGGTCTTCCCAAAATTGATGAGGTGTCCCACCTCTACAACACCAAGATCAGAATCGAACCGTACCATGGCAGAGAGGGGCCAGCCCAATGCTACAGGTGCTTGGGCTTCCACCACTCGAGCCATGCGTGCGAGAGGAAGACCGCCTGCATACGATGTTCAGGCCCTCACCACGTCAACGAATGCCCGAACCCCAGAGAGGAGAAAAAGTGCGCCAACTGCCGAGAGGCCCACATAGGCATCTACGGCGGCTGTCCCGCTAGACTGCGAATAGTGCAGGCAAGACAGGGCAGGAACGCAAACAGGGAGCCAGCACAAGTTCGGCCTGGAGTCAGTTTTGCCCAGGCGCTGCGCAAGCAGGAACAGCTGCTGCAGCAGGCCGAGGCAAGCCAGATTCCGGCAGCGACCCAGCCAGTAAGCTCTGGAACTACCGCCAAACCACCACCAGCTGCATCTGCAGCAAAGCCACAGCGGCCTCCTCGCCAGAAGAAGGCCACCGCAGCCCGGCGGGAGAAACCGCCGGCAACTGCGGCAGCAACGGCCGGGCAACCAGCCCAAGAACCTGCGGGGAGACAGAGCGGCCCTGCCGCCACTGCTCTCCCCCCTCCACCAGCTCCAGCTACAGTGGCTTCAACAGCCAATGAGGGAGAGGCACCCCTCGCTACAACACCTGCGCCGATTTGGGACACTGGCGTCTCAAACGAGGACTTAGCGGAGTTCCATGAGCTTTCTGCCTGGTTCGCCGAACTGATTCATCGCTCCCTCCCCATTCTGAGGCGCTGCAGGGAGCAACTGACAGATCCCCGCATCCCTGCTCTGCAAAAGCACAGCATTCTGCAACAGACTGCACGGCTCCTCTTCCCTGACTCCAGCTCGTAAATGGCGTTGAGAAGAACTCAGCGAACATTGAGAGCCGCGTTCTGGAACGCAAACGGAGTCCGGGAACAGAGACCGGGCATCTTGGAGTTTGTAAGTGACCACGGGATTGACCTCCTTATGGTATGCGAAACGCATCTGCATGCTGGTATACAATTTAGCCTGCCAAGTTACGCCGTCCACCGAGCCGATAGAGTCGGCCGGCGGGGCGGCGGTACAGCTATATTCATCAAAAATCACATCACCCACACTCCCATTACCCTCCCCCCGCTTCAACACTTGGAGGCGACCGCCATAAGGCTCTCCTTGGGCGGTTCAGACCTAGTGCTTGTGGCGGTGTATGACCCGCCCAACCATCCCTTCTATGAAGCGGATTACAGGGCACTCCTAAACCTAGACCACCGAGTGTGCATAGCCGGTGACTTCAATGCCAAACACCCAGGATGGAACAGCCGAACCCAGAATGATAGGGGAAGGAGCATCTACCGCTTCATCTGCGGAGATCCAACCCTTCATGCGCATGGCCCGCGGGGTCCAACGCACTTCCCGCCTCGTGGCAGGGCGGACGTCATAGATTTCGCAATCACCAAGAACATTCCATTTCATCTGGACCTCACGGCGGTGAATGCTCTGGATTCTGACCACAACCCAGTTGTGATCACTTCAGACGTTACCGTCGCAGCTCTGGCAACGGCTGACTGGGTGGATGAAGTCGACTGGGATGCCGCCATTCTTCACATCCAAAACTCCGTGGAAGCCTGCCCTCGAATCGACTCTGTGGAGTCACTCGAGGCGGCAGCCAGGGAGTTCTCCACAACCATCCTCAACGCGGTACGTGCTCACACACACCGCATCCCAATAGACACGCCAAACCCCACAGATATCCCAGGACCCATCAAACAACTCATAAGGGCTAAAAACGCCGTAAGAAAGCTGTGGCAGAGATTTCGCCATCCCAGGATAGGAGAAGTACACCAGAGGTTCAAATCCCTGGCAAGACGACTCCTAAGAGCACACCGCAAAGAGGCCTGGGAAAACATGTTAAGGCAAACCAATCTCCAGGAGAGAAAACCATGGCGAATAGTCCGTAGCCTGCGGAAAGACAAAACCGTATACCAGCATCCCCTACATAGCCCTAGAGGTCGACTCGTCTACGAGTCGAAAGAAAAGGCAGAGGCGCTAGCAGATTATCTGGAGGCTCAATTCCAACCCAGGATAGAGCCAATGGACGATGACCATGCTGACCTCGTGGAACAGGTGGTGGAGGACTTCCTAGAAGCTCCGCCCCCTGACCACGAGGAGTTCCACATTCCCATCGTTACCCCTAGAGAGTTAGCGACCACGCTTAACTCTCTAAGAACCAACAAAGCACCTGGGCAGGACCGTGTGACAGCGGAAATGCTCAAGCACCTTCCACGAAGAGCCGTGATCCACTTAACCCGGATTTATAACGCGTGCCTATACATGCGCCACTTTCCAGCTATCTGGAAGGAGGCGCGCGTGGTGTGCGTTTTAAAGCCGGGGAAAAATCCGGTTTTTCCTTCCAGTTACCGATCAATCAGCCTTCTCCCAGTTTTATCGAAGGTATTCGAAAAACTGCTCCTCTCCCGGCTCCTTCCTCATCTGGAGGAAAGGGGCCTAATCCCGGAACACCAGTTTGGCTTCCGTTCTGGCCACTCCACGACCGAGCAGCTACTGCGGGTTGCCGAGAAGGCCTCCCTGGGTTTCCAGGAAAGGTCTAAAACGGTAGCAGTGCTGCTCGACGTGGAGAAGGCATTCGCCACTACCTGGCATGAAGGACTCATTTACAAACTCCTGGAGCATGAAATTCCCCGTCCATACATTTCCTTGGTGGCCGGTTTCCTCGGAAACCGAAGCTTCCGAGTAAAGATGGAGGGGAAGCTGTCCACCGAGCGGCCCATTGGCGCTGGAGTACCGGAAGGCAGCGTGCTGTCGCCGGCGCTCTTCGCAGCTTACATGGCCGACATCCCAACTCACCACAACACCCAGACCTGTCAGTATGCGGACGATCTCATGATCTTCGCAGTCAATAGGAACACACGGTACAGCTACCGGCAAATCCAAACCCAGCTCCGGGCCATTGGCGAATGGAGCGCAAAATGGCGAATGGCAATTAACCCGGAGAAGAGCTCTGCTATTCTCCTGGCGAAAACCATAGCCAACCGGTTGCAGCAGAACTTCGTTTTACGGCGCCGTCGAATCCCTTGGGTGCAAACGGCGAAGTATCTCGGGGTGACGCTGGACCGTAAGTTAACTTACGTTCCACACGTCAAGGGCAAGGTCCAGCTGGGGCACGTCGCACTCCGGAGCCTATACCCTATCTTCAGATCAACCATGCCGATCCGTCTCAAACTCCAACTGTATCGGGCGATCATTCCGCCTATGATTCTGTACGGCTGTGAGATCTGGGGAACAGTGGCTAATACCACTTTCGTCAGACTCCAGACGCTGCAGAACAAGGCACTACGCATCATCTACGATACAGGCTGGAGATTCCCGGCTCATATCCTACATGAGCACTCCCAGATCCCGTACATTGTCGACGTCATTCGCGAGAGGGCACGATCAATGTACGAGAAAATCCAAATTCACCCCAACCCTTTAGTGAACTCCCTGGGAAGGTATGACCCGAGAGATCAAAGGCGCTTGCCGTCCTTCAGACTGCCGAGAGACGTCCTGGGACCCCTTGGGTAACCCAAGGAAAACCCCAGATGACTCTGGGAACAACTTCAACGCCAAAGGACCAAGCGCTACACAACCCGTATCCAAAACGGGGCAAAAAAAAAAAAAAAAAAAAAAAAAAAAAACTAATTCGTGTCTCCCAAAAAGGGAGAACGATTAAGTACAGCTGCCCACGATAAAGAGGGGCAACCCATACCACACCTATCCAAAATTCCAAAATTTCAAACAGTAAACAAATTCAAACACCCCAGCAGAACATGGATCTACTAGTTCATTTCGCAGGTTAAGCCGCAAAGCGGCTAGGTACTGCGGCATATGACACCCGGACGGGGAAAGCCCCGCCCGACTAGGACTACCTCTGGACCTCTGGACCTCTTAAGACGCGTTTGAACTTACTCAAATTGGGTGATGCTAAATCATTGCACTTTGATTAGGCTCACCTGAGGAGTTGCAGGTCTCATAATTTTGGGACTCGGGATGCCCTCAGGGCTATCCCGGCATAAATCCTTACTCACTTTATTGAAGAAGCAAGACCTTTATCCTAAACTTATTGAAAATCCGTGTTTTTTTTTTTTTCTAAAACTTGGAGTGCGTGTAATTTTCGACAGTGAGAAACAGATTACAGGCGGCTATCAGGTTGTTAAAGAGGTGGCTCCACATCCGTTGCTCCTGGTGACGATCATCTCTGGATGTATATCGTCTCCCCATGCAGATGCTGAGCTGGGTTACATGCATGGACAGGGGATATTTAAAAAAAGAGCACTCGTTATTTAGCCGGGTTTTGCTGAGTGGTCTTTGACGCACCAGAAACGCACGCTAACTCACAGAGCAAGATATACGAGGCCTGTTCAGTAAAGAATTATCATAGTTTTTTATGGTCATAGTTTTCCGCAATAAAATTCAGCCGTATTATATTCTGTTAGCTTAATGTGAAAGAAACACGCCGTAGTAGTTTCATTGTTGGTACTCCTGGTTCCCGCCTGTGAGAACCAGGCAAGTTCAGACATCTTCAGCATCGCCTACCTCAGTGGAGGTAACATGTAGTTAAAGTCGATGTTAGAGGAAGATCCGGAGTTTCTTTCAAACGTAATCACTGCTGATCAAACTCGGCTACATCATTTTGATCCTGAGAGCAAACAGCAGAGCTCAGTGTGGAAGTCTCCTTCATCACCAACCCCAGCTGCATATTGCCAATGTTGCTGAATATCTTCCAAAAATCAACGTCACATGAGGCTAAACCGGACTATAGGGAGAAATGCCTTTGTGGGAGGCGTTATCCATCATCAGAAGCAGTGGTGAAGGCTGCGGAGGCGATTTTCAAGTACCTCTCAAAAGCTGGTTTCCAGCATGTCTTTGAAGACTGGTAGAAACGCTGGGACAAGTGCATCGCGTTCAGAGGAGACTATTTTGAGAAGGACTATCAAAATTATGAGGATGAGTTAAGGTACGTTGTCAAAAAAGTTGTGATCATTGTTTATTGAACAGCCCTCGTGCTTTGTCAGACCCACTCACGTGATCCGCCACTCTGACTTACTCTTAAACAACGCAAGACTAACTCGCTGCCACATTTTAATGAAAATATAGTATACACTTGAAATACAAGTCCTGTCTTCCTTAAGTAACAAATTTCGTACCACCAATAGAACGTGAACGAGTGTATTTGGAAGTGTCAGGCTTAGGCAATTCGTTAGGCCGTAGGAACTCTACAGAAAACACGAGATTTCGAAACATCCCCAGAGCATGCTCTGGATGACTGCTGGCAGGAGGTATGCAGCGAGAGTGACGTAACCTGGTACTGACCATACATAAGTTTGAGCAGGGACGCCCCGGGTGAAACAAAAGTCTTCAAGTAGTGTTTTAAGACAGCTGAAGTTTGTGATGAAATGTGAGAAGTTTGTCATAGTTGAAGTGTTGCTCAATCGTTGCACTTCGATTGAGCTTACCTTCAGATGTTTGACAACTCATTTTTGGAACTCGGGATAACGTACGTGCTATCCCAGCATAAATTCTTCTCAAAACATTGGAGAAGCAAATGCTTTGTATCTACCTTGCTACAAATGTCTATTCTTTGAACAAACGATACTTACCAGCTTGGAATAGTTTAATTTCGAGCCATTATACACAGTAGCGACATTTGGACAGTGACAAGCAAAGATGTTGACGCGACTGGCGGTGATGCGCACAAAGAGTTTCGTGCGGAGAGATAAAGGACAGATAGTGCACTGCGGAGATGAAAGCTTGCCGAAACAGGTAGACAGATAGCTGACTAGAAGTTTCGATCTCTTGTTTGTTACAGAATATTCCATAATAATCTAGTAATATGAGTAGAGGTGTTTAAGGAAGCCGCGACTCACCAAGAGTGTTTGTTTGTGGGTGTGGCAGACGAACTTTATGATTGCAATTGTGTATGTGACGTAATTTTACAACTGTAGGGGTTGACCAAAGTGTGTTTCTACGGAAATAAAGATCATGTTGAATTTATGCAAGCTGGACTTTTAAATCTACGAACCCACAAGGCCACTATATAAGCAGCTTACAGACGGTAATAATGAGATTTTTAAAATCATATTACAAGTCACTGCCAGGCGCCCTCCCGGCCTTCCAAATGTCCAGTCGCTGTATACTTCAGCTGCGAGCCCACAGACATACCAGGCTTTCCAACGTACATTCGCCGCCATCTTCATCTGCCAGCTGCCGGGGCTTCTCCCTTGATTTACCGTAGGACAACACTCTCTATCCTGGCAACCTCTTACGGAGAAGTTCTGGTCATGTGCCGCAGGTACACCACGTCTACTAGCTACATTACCTCAGAAATGCAGGAAAGAGAGCTGATATCACTGTGCGCAGCTTTACAAACTGAATCCACCGGTGTAGAATCCACGCAGAGCCAAACAAAACAGCAGCGATATCAGCTCCGATGTATCTCAGTGTCTCGTACCCCACCCACGAATGTGTAGGCAGCCTCCCGGAATTCGAACTCGGTGTGTTGATAGTCAAAAGTTTAAGAACTCGTTGCTATGTAATGACCTTACAATAGCTAATTTTCATTTGATTTGACGAACTTGTTTGAAAATTCAAACAAAGCGCATGAATATTTTTGAATAGAATTGAATTATTTATTGTGGATATTCCAAAATTTTCCAATTTACAACTATAGGCTACGTTTATTTGTCTTTACCTTTTTGCTAGCTTGTCTTACACGACACCCGGACTTCTGCTCTGCCAGGTAGCTCTTAACGTCCATGTCTCCTTGTTACTTAATTAGTTGCATTCTTCCCCCTCACCTTCCTTTATTATATTCTTTACATTTCCGCCGCATTTATTTTTAGTTTCCGTAAGAAATCACGAATACTTCTTACCTTCTTTTCCGTTAACATTTTTATAGCCACTATCCTCTTCTCTACTTTCTCTAATTTTTCCTCCCAAACCTTTTTTCTACACATTGCAACCTCCTCGCATTCCGTTACATAGTGTTCTATGCTTTCGTTTCTCTCACACAACTCACATATTCCCTTTTCCCTAACTGTAAATGGTTAACTTCACCAAAAAGTAACATTTAATTTGTGATTTAACTGACAAGATTTTATTTATAGTCTATAAGTAGCAGGTCTATGAGTTTGTACAAAATAATTTTAGAAATGTTTATTTAAATGAGTACAATTACATATTAACCTAGATAAACATTCTCTGATATTATGTTATCATTTATTTTCTTTTAGCTACATCGAATAATGCGATAGTTATCTTGATTCTGACTGGACAGTACTACTCGAGTTTGTAAGTGTGAGACGTTTGGATCGTTTAGATGAAGGTTAGTATTTCGCTGTTACTGGGAGGAATGCGACAACTACTTAACTTTTACCTCTGTTAGATTTATCTGATACATATTACAGAGTATTAGCGCAATTCCAATGAGTTCCGGATGTGCCCTATAGAGTACATTTTGGCGCTAGTTATTAAAGATGGCAGTCTTGTTCCCGAACTTAATAGGAAGTGGATAGATAGCAGCATAGGAAATGTTGTATAATTTTGGAAATGTAATTGGTTTCCCGATAATATCTCTGGTAAAATTTGCCAAATAATTGTAAATTCATAAACTGCTGGACAAAGTGCAATGTATAAAATGAGTGGTATTTGTTTTTTACGAGGAGTTTACACTTTGTAGATATTTCGTTGTCTTGACGGGTGAAACACAAGTCTTCAAGTACTGCTTTAAGAAAGTTGAAGTTTGTGTAACATTATGCGCATGACGTGTCCCATTCGGCTCAATCATTGCACTTTCGATTGGGCTTACTCCTTGACAATTTTTGGAATCGGGATGCCCTTGGGGCTATCCCGGCATAATTCTTTCCTCAGTTTATTGGAAAAGCAAATGCTACATTTCAGACTTGTTGTTAGTGTCTTCGGTTTTGAAACACAATTGCAAGTTTGGGGCGGTTTTATTCCGTATTGTTACCAATTTGAACTCTCATGGCTTTCTCTACTCTCGAATTATTATCTACTTACAAACACTGAGATATCCCTTTTTATTTTCTTGCAGATTTAAGCGAAATGTGGAACATTTGCTTCATAGTCTAAAAATAACAGAAACCGTTGCCATGTGATGACTAGAGTCAGAAGTTTATGTAATTACGTGTTGTTTTCCTATATATATAGTCATCAGAAAGGTAAAATATCGACCAACTACACTTATTGGATCCTTATTCCAAAGTTTCAAATTACATATTTGAATACGTGTTTGGTACCATAATTAATAATTAATCGTTTTACTATTATACATTATCATTTAAATCCACTGTCGTTACATAACAAGAAAAAGAAGAAATATTGCAAGTATTATTATTGTGGTTTTCGCCCATTGTTGTCAATCCTATAAATTGTTACTCTTATGTTTGTCCAGTGGCTCGCTTTTTCGCCACATGAAATACACAAACTGTTAACTGCCGCCATGGTAAATGTTTATTAAAACAAATCTAAAGTGCACCTGTTCCAATGTGCAACAAGGCAATGGCTAGTTTTAAAAGTTTAAGAATGAGAAAGGAAAATTTTAGGAACTTCTGAGTCAGTTGCATGTACAAAGTTAGTCATGTCACCGGTAACGTCTTTATTGTCATCAGAACTGAAAACGTGGATTTCTGTTGACAGTACTTTAATCACTGATCTGTGCTGAATAAGAACCCTGGACAGTCATACCTTCTTATTTTGTCTCGTTTATTTAATGGTGAAGATGTAGAATCCCCTGATGGTATTTCCACTCTTAGATAATGTATTCTTACTACGCTTGGATTTAATATTTATTTTATGATAGCTTCAAGGGAGATATGAATATTTAAACGATAGTAAAACGTTTAAAAAACTCGTTGATATGTGTTGACTTTACAATAAGGACTTTTCATTTAAGTAACGTGTTGGAAAATTCAAAGAAAAACACAGGAATATTGCGGGTTCAATCCCAGGCGGCCGCAAAGTGAGATTTGTGCTGGACAACACGGCGTTGGGGCGGGTTTTCTCCGGGACCTCCGGTTTCCCCGCCATCTCATTCCACCGGTGCTCCATCTTCATCTCATGCATCATCAGTGTCATCGCCTGCGGGGCCGTATGTAGTAAAAGCGGGCGTTAAACACTACACTACACACAGGAATATTTTTCATGTGTTTAACTTCACAAAGAAGTGACGTATCATGTAAGTGTTAACTGACGACAATTACATTGTTGTCTATCTCTTACGTTTACTAATTATACAGAAGTTATCAGAATGAATATACTTAAGAAATTTCCAGACAATTAAAGACATGAATTTCATTTACATTGAAAGAACCTTAAACGAGGGCTGTTCAATAAAGAATGATCACAATTTTTTTTTGGACAACGCACCTTTACTCATCCTCATTATTTTGACGGTTCTTCTCGAAATAGCTTCCCCTGAATGTGATGCACTTGTCCCAGCGTTTCTGCCACTCTTCAAAGACATGCTGGAAACCATTTTTGAGAGATGCTTCAAAATCGCCTCCGCAGCCTTCACCACTGCTTCTGATGATATATAATGCCTCCCACGAAGATGCTTTTTCAAGTTAGGTAATAGAAAAAAGTCACATGGGGCTAAATCCGGACTTAACGCACTTAAAGTTGATCTTAGTGGAAGATCCGAAGTTTCTTTCAAACGTATTCACTGCTGATGAAACTTGGCTATATCTTTTGATCCTGAGAGCAAACAGCAAAGCTCAGTGTGGAAATCTCCTTCATCACCAACCTCCAAAGAAAGCAAAAGTGATTGCTTGAGCTAGGAAAGTTATGGTCATCTCATTCTTTGATATTCATGGAATTGCTTATCAGCATGTTGTACCTGCACATACATCAGTAACTGGACAATACTACAGGAATCTCCTGAAAACATTGCAAGTACCTACCAGGGGTAAAAGACCACATTTCCATGAAGCAAGCTGGATGCTGCACCACGAAAATGTGCAGCTGCATATTGCTAATATTGCTGAATATCTTGCAAACATCAACGTGAAGTGCATCCCTCACTCTCCCTATAGTACAGATTTAGCCCCTTGTTACTTTTTTTCTATTCCCTAAGTAGAAGAAATGGCTTTGTGGAAGGCATTATCCATCATCAGAAGCAGTGGTGAAGGCCGCGGAGGCGATTTTGATGGATCTCTAAATTATGGTTTCCAGCATATCTTTGAAGACTGGCAGAAACGCTGGGACAAGTGCATCGCATTCAGGGAAGTCTATTTTGAGAAGGACCATCAAAATTATGAGGATGAGTAAAGGTACGTTGTCAAAAAAGTTTTAATCATACTTTATTGAACAGTCCTCGTGCTTTGTCAGACCCACTCACTTGATCCGCCACTCTGACTTACTCTTAAACCACGCAAGACTAACTCGTTGCCACACTTTAATGAAAATATGTTATACACTTGAATAACAAGTTCTGTCTTCCTTAAGTAACAAATTGCGTACCACCAATAGAACGTGAATGAGTGTATTTGGAAGTGTCAAGCGCTACACGTGTAAAATAGCCAATCTGTTAGGCCGTAGGAACTCTACAGAACACACGAGATTTCGAAACATCCCCAGAGCATGCTCTGGATGAATGCTGGCAGGAGGATGCAGCGAGAGTGACGTAACCTGGTACTGACCATACATAAGTCTGAGCATGGAAGTCTCGGGTGAAACAAAAGTCTTCAAGTAGTGTTTTAAGACAGCTGAAGTTTGTGATGAAATGTGAGAAGTTTGTCATAGTTGAAGTGTTGCTCAATCGATGCACTTCGATTGAGCTTACCTTCAGATGTTTGACAACTCATTTTTGGAACTCGGGGTAACGTTCGTGCTATCCCAGCATAAATTCTTCTCAAAACATTGGAGAAGCAAATGCTTTGTATCTACCTTGCTACAAATGTCTATTCTTTGCACAAACGATATTTACCAGCTTGGAGCCGTTTAATTTCGAGCCATTATACACAGTAGCGACATTTGGACAGTGACAAGCAAAGATGTTGTCGCAACTGGCGGTGATGCGCACAAAGAGTTTCGTGCGGAGAGATAAGGGACAGATAGTGCACTGCGGAGATGAAAGCTTGCCGAAACAGGTAGACAGATAGCTGACTAGAAGTTTCGATTTCTTGTTTGTTACAGAATATTCCATAAATATCTAGTAATATGAGTAGAGGTGTTTAAGGAAGCCGCGACTCACCAAGAGTGTTTGTTTGTGGGTGTGGCAGTCGAACTTTATGATTGCAATTGTGTATGTGACGTAATTCTACAACATCTTTGCCTGTCACTGTCCAAATGTCGCTACTGTGTATAATGGCTCGAAATTAAACTACTCCAAGCTGTTAAATATCGTTTGTGCAAAGAATAGACATTTGTAGCAAGGTAGATACAAAGCATTTGCTTCTCCAATGTTTTGAGAAGAATTTATGCTGGGATAGCACGAACGTTACCCTGAGTTCCAAAAATGAGTTGTCCAACATCTGAAGGTAAGCTCAATCGAAGTGCATCGATTGAGCAACACTTCAACTATGACACACTTCTCACATTTGATCACAAACTCAAAGAGCGGCAGCTTTAGCACTCCAGCTCCAGTTAGTATAGCTGACCTTCTATAGAGGCAACTAGAATTTCTAGGAGTAACCTCAGTATCTCTCATGCAGCACCGGGACACCTGTCAACCCAGGGAAATCCCCGAAGAAAGCTCGTAGGTTAGGATAACACGCTCGGGTCTCAAACCCACTAAATGTCACATATTATTCACATACACTTCTTGCTTGCTGTACACAGAGTAGTTTGTAAATTAAACGTCACATCAAAGTTACTTTGCTTACAGATGACAGCCCGCTGGTGCTTTATCTCTCACAAACAGCTTCTGTACCCTCATCTTGTTATACGCATATTTCAGAATATGAACACCTCACCGCCAGTCCTCCTTGCAGCAATTCTCGTGAGATGCACATTTATTTAAGTAGTTTCTAGCTGTGTCAACCATGTCCAAATATGGGTCACCAGCTGTAGATTTAACAGAAATTCTCTAGGGAATTAGGTTTTGGGAGAATATTCCAACAACCTCCATATGACTGGAGCACAGAATTTATATATTTAACAGTAGTACCAACTTATAGACCAAGATGGACTAAAATTTATTGGAGTTTTGAGCGTTTTCTAGGAAGTAGTGCAACATTTATGTTATAAAGTGACGGATACTTTGCCAATTTTGCGTTTTCCAACATTTCAGTATTAAAAGCATTACCTTCCACTTAAAGTTGATATTGTTTTCAGTATTAATAGTGTTTGAAGGTCCACCGAATCAAATGGAAAAGATGTTTAGAAAAGGGTCAGCGTGGTTTGTTTTTACAACTTAAGTCAAAATTAAGAATTCAGTTATAAGTCAAATGGTATTTAAATTCAGTATGAGCCAAATGTGGGAATGAAGATTAAAATGAGGACCAACACCACCCTTTACAAGAAACATTCTGAATTATTTATTTACTGAAAATATTTCTCTTATTATTAAAAGACTTTCAATGAAAATGAAATTAATTTCTTGATTTTTATGGGCATTTCTCAAATATATTGATTAGGATAACTTCTGTATAGTTAGTAAAGCATAAGAGATAAACATGAAATTTTCGTCAGTTAAAACATTTATTATATGTCCCTGTTTTGTGAAGTTAAACATATATAAGATGTTCCTGCTTTTGTTCGAATTTTCCAATACATTCCTTAAAATAAAACTGCTTATTGTGGCGTCATCACATAGCAACGAGATCCTCTAAGTTTTGACTATCATTTAAAGTTTCATATCTCCCTTCATCCTACAAGAAAATAAAAACGAAGTCCAAGCGTAGCAAGAATATATTGTTCAAGAGTAGAAATATTATCAGGGTCTTCTACATTAAATTAACGAGACAAAATAACAAGGTTGGAGTGTCGAGGGTTCTTACTCAGCACAGATCAGTGATTAAAGCACTATCAACACAAATACAGCTTTTCAGATCTTATAATGAAGACGCTACTGGACACTTGACTAGCTCATGTACATACATGCAACTGACTCAAAAGTTTCTAAGATTTCCCTTTCTCTAACTTTTAAAACTAGTCATTGTTACCCGTATCGAACATGTGCACTTTAGATTTGTTTTAATAAACATTCACCATGACGGCAGTTAACTGTGTATTTCATATGGCGAAAAAAGCGAGCCGCTGGACAAACATAAGAGTAACAATTTATAGGATTAACAACTATTGGTGAGAACCACAATAATAATACTTGCAATATTTCTTATTTTTCTTGTTATGTAACGACAGTGGATTTAAATGATAATGTATAATAGTAAAACGATTAATTATTAATTATGGTACCAAACACGTATTCAAATATGTAATTTGAAACTTTGGAATAAGGGCCCAATAAGTGTAGTTGGTCGATATTTTACCTTTCTGATGACTATATATACAGGAAAACAACACGTAATTACATAAATTTCTGACTCTAGTCATCACATGGCAACGGTTTCTGTTATTTTTAGACTATGAAGCAAATGTTCCACATTTCGCTTAAATCTGTAAGAAAATAAAAAGGGATATCTCAGTGTTTGTAAGTAGATAATAATTCGAGAGTAGAGAAAACCATGAGAGTTCAAAGTGGTAACAATACGGAATAAAACCGCTCCAAACTTGCAATTGTGTTTCAAAACCGAAGACACTAACAACAAGTCTGAAATGTAGCATTTGCTTTTCCAATAAATTGAGGAAAGAATTATGCCGGAATAGCCCCAAGGGCATCCCGATTCCAAAAATTGTCAAGAAGTAAGCCCAATCGAAGTGCAATGATTGAGATTTATGGGACATGATACGCATAATGTTCGCTCGCTCGCTCGCAGATACTGGTAGGCTTCGCTCGCTCGCTCGTGCTGGCTGGCTGTATACAGCCAGAAGGTTTTTGCTGCGTGCCCACCCATTAAGGGTTTTACCGCAGGTAGGATTTTTAATGAAAGATGTAGGATGAAGGTGATGTAGGTTTTTGATTGGAAGTTAATTTTGAGGTTACCAAGGTACCTTCGGGACGAAAGAGAGGATGCAGTACTTAGCACCCATTTTGTTTTGTTTTAAATATTTTGTAATTTAGTTGGGGAGAAATTTAGATGCCAAACAGCTTGGAAGAATTATGAGGAGCTCAGCTTTAGCTGCTGATAGGTTTAGCTCCTGTGTTATCTAGGGTGCCCGCATGCCATACGGGGGACCCGATGCAGTCTAGATCGACGTCTAGTGGGGTCATAATTTCCCAGTGATCTGACAAGGGCACTTCTGTGAGATGGTAAACTTGCGTATAATTTTGAAGCCCAGCGCCTAATTTCATCCTCCACGTATGGAAGACCCGATGCTTCGTGGAGCAACTGGTAGGCTTGTACACAAACTTCAACTCTTAAAGCAGTACTTGAAGACTTGTGTTTCACCCGTCAAGACAACGAAATATCTACAAAGTGTAAACTCCTCGAAAAAACCAAATACCACTCATTTTATACATTGCACTTTGTCCTGCAGTTTATGAATTTACAATTATTTGGCAAATTTTACCAGAGATATTATCGGGAAACCAATTACATTTCCAAAATCATACAACATTTCCTATGCTGCCATCTATCCACTTCCTCTTAAGTTCGGGAACAAGACTGCCATCTTTAATAACTAGTGCCAAAATGTACCCTATAAGGCACATCTGGAACTCATTGGAATTGCGCTAATACTCTGTAATATGTATTAGATAAATCTAACAGAGGTAAAAGTTAAGTAGTTGTCGCATTCCTCCCAGTAACAGCGAAATACTAACCTTCATCTAAACGATCCAACCGTCTCAGACTTACAAACTCGAGTAGTACTGGCCAATCAGAAAAAAGATAACTATCGCATTATTCGATGTAGCTAAAAGAAAATAAATGATAACATAATATCAGAGAATGTTTATCTAGGTTAATATGTAATTGTACTCATATAAATAAACATTTCTAAAATGATTTTGTACAAACTCATAGACCTGCTACTTATAGACTATAAATAAAATCTTGTCAGTTAAATCACACATTAAATGTTACTTTTTGGTGAAGTTAACCATTAACAGGTAGGGAAAAGGGAATATGTGAGTTGTGTGAGGGAAACGAAAGCATAGAGCACTATGTAACGGAATGCGAGGAAGTTGTAATGTGGAGAAAAAGGGTTTGGGAGGAAAAATGAGAGAAAGTAGAGAAGAGGATAGTGGCTATAAAAATGTTAACGGGAAAGAAGGAAAAGAAGGTAAGAAGTATTGGTGAGTTCTTACGGAAACTAAAAAGAAATGCGGCGGAAATGTAAAGAATATAATAAAGGAAGGTGAGGGGGAAGAATGCAACTAATTAAGTAACAAGGAGACATGGACGTTAAGAGCTACCTGGCAGAGCAGAAGTCCGGGTGTCGTGTAAGACAAGCTAGCAAAAAGGTAAAGACAAATAAACGTAGCCTATAGTTGTAAATTGGAAAATTTTGGAATATCCACAATAAATAATTCAATTCTATTCAAAAATATTCATGCGCTTTGTTTGAATTTTCAAACAAGTTCGTCAAATCAAATGAAAATTAGCTATTGTAAGGTCATTACATAGCAACGAGTTCTTAAACTTTTGACTATCAACACACCGAGTTCGTATTCCGAGAGGCTGCGTACACATTCGTGGGTGGGGTACGAGACACTGAGATACATCGGAGCTGATATCGCTGCTGTTTTGTTTGGCTCTGCGTGGATTCTACACGGGTGGATTCATGCACAGTGATATCAGCTCTCTTTCCTGCATTTCTGAGGTAATGTAGCTAGTAGACGTGGTGTACCTGCGGCACATGACCAGAACTTCTCCGTAAGAGGTTGCCAGGATAGAGAGTGTTGTCCTACGGTAAATCACGGGAGAAGCCCCGGCAGCTGGCAGATGAAGATGGCGGCGAATGTACGTTGGAAAGCCTGGTATGTCTGTGGGCTCGCAGCTGAAGTATACAGCGACTGGACATTTGGAAGGCCGGGAGGGCGCCTGGCAGTGACTTGTAATATGATTTTAAAAATCTCATTATTACCGTCTGTAAGCTGCTTATATAGTGGCCTTGTGGGTTCGTAGATTTAAAAGTCCAGCTTGCATAAATTCAACATGATCTTCATTTCCGTAGAAACACACTTTGGTCAACCCCTACAGTTGTAGAATTACGTCACATACACAATTGCAATCATAAAGTTCGTCTGCCACACCCACAAACAAACACTCTTGGTGAGTCGCGGCTTCCTTAAACACCTCTACTCATATTACTAGATATTTATGGAATATTCTGTAACAAACAAGAGTTCGAAACTTCTAGTCAGCTATCTGTCTACCTGTTTCGGCAAGCTTTCATCTCCGCAGTGCACTATCTGTCCCTTATCTCTCCGCACGATACTCTTTGTGCGCATCACCGCCAGTTGCGACAACTTTGCTTGTCACTGTCCAAATGTCGCTACTGTGTATAATGGCTCGAAATTAAACTATTCCAAGCCGGTAAGTATTGTTTGTGCAAAGAATAGACATTTACAGCAAGGTAGATACAAAGCATTTGCTTCTCCAATATTTTGAGAACAATTTATGTTGGGATAGCACGTATGTTACCCCTAGTTCCAAAAATGAGTTGTGAAACATCTGAAGGTAAGCTCAATTGAAGTGCAACGATTGAGCCACACTTCAACTATGACACAGGTCTCACATTTGATCACAAAGCTTCAGAAGTCTTAAAACACTACTTGAAGACTTTTGTTTCACCCCAGGCGTCCCTGTCACCTTTTCAGTACCAGGTTACGTCACTATCGCTGCATGCCTCCTGCCAGCAGTCATCTAGAGCATGCTCTGTGGATGTTACGAAAATCTCGTGTTTTCTGTAGAGTTCCTACGGCCTAACGAATTGCCTATTTTACACGTGTAGCGTTTGACACTTCCAAATACACTCGTTCACGTTCCATTGATGGTACGCAATTTGTTACTTAAGGAAGACAGAACTTGTTATTCAAGTGTATACTATATTTTCATTAAGTGTGGCAGCGAGGTAGTCTTGCGTGGTTTAAGAGTAAATCAGAGTGGCGGATCAAGTCTGTTGGTCTGACAAAGCACGAGGGCTGTTCAATAAACAATGATCACAACTTTTTTGACAACGTACCTTAAATCATCTTCATAATTTTGATAGTTCTTCCCAAAATAGTCTCCTCTGAACGCGATGCACTTGTCCCAGCGTTTCTGCCAGTCTTCAAAGACATCTGGAAACAATTTTTGAGAGATTCTTCAAAATCGCCTCCGCAGCCTTCACCACTGCTTCTGATGATGGATAATGCCTCCCACAAAGGCATTTCTCCCTGTAGTCCGGATTTAGCCTCATGTGACGTTGATTTTTGGATGATATTCAGCAACATTGGCAATATGCAGCTGGGGTTGGTGATGAAGGAGATTTCCACACTGAGCTCTGCTGTTTGCTCTCAGGATCAAAATGATGCAGCCAAGTTTCATCAGCAGTGATTACGTTTGAAAGAAACTTGGGATCTTCCTCTAACATCAACTTTAACTGCATGTTACCTCCATTGCTGCGGTAGGCGATGCTGATGATGTCTAAACTTGCCTGGTTCTCACAGGCGGGAACCAGGAATACCAACAATGAAACTACTGCGGCGTGTTTGTTTCACATTAAGCTAACAGAATATAATAGGATTGAATTTTATTGCGGAAAACTATGACCGTAAAAAATTATTATCATTCTTTATTGAACAGCCCTTGTATATCTTGCTCCGTGAGTTAGCGTGCGTTTCTGGTGCGACAAAGTGCTTCTTCAATAAAGTGATTAGGGATTTATGCCGGGATAGCCCTGAGGGCATCCCGAGTACAAAAATTATGAGACCTGCAACTCCTCAGGTGAGCCTAATCGAAGTGCAATGATTTAGCATCACCCTGCTTGAGGAAGTTCAAACGCGTCGTAAGCAGCAGCACAAATCTGGCAGGCTGTTTGGAACAGCCCGAAGGGTGGTCAAAACGTGTACCTGCTCTGGGAAGAGCTTAACCACGTAGTGGCGGGATGTGGATGTTGCAGAATGACGGGTGTAATTTAAGTGGGGTTGGTGTAGGGAGGTAGCTTTTTGCTCCTCAGGGAATGATGAACCGGGTGCTACGGACAGCGAGCACCGCTGGTGGGTTAGTTAATAAACTAGGAAGAAGGATTGAATAATTTTGAATATTCCATAATAACATTTTTGGAGTAGCTGAAATTTAATTTAGGCTGGAGCGGGAACCAGGGCTACCAACAATGAAACTACGAGGAGTTTACACTTTGTAGATATTTCGTTGTCTTGACGGGTGAAACACAAGTCTTCAAGTACTGCTTTAAGAGTTGAAGTTTGTGTACAAGCCTACCAGTTGCTCCACGAAGCATCGGGTCTTCCATACGTGGAGGATGAAATTAGGCGCCGGGCTTCAAAATTATACGCAAGTTTACCATCTCACAGAAGCGCCCTTGTCAGATCACTGGGAAATTATGACCCCACTAGACGTCGATCTAGACTGCATCGGGTCCCCCGTATGGCATGCGGGCACCCTAGATAACACAAGAGCTAAACCTATCAGCAGCTAAAGCTGAGCTCCTCATAATTCTTCCAAGCTGTTTGGCATCTAAATTTCTCCCCAACTAAATTACAAAATATTTAAAACAAAACAAAATGGGTGCTAAGTACTGCATCCTCTCTTTCGTCCCGAAGGTACCTTGGTAACCTCAAAATTAACTTCCAATCAAAAACCTACATCACCTTCATCCTACATCTTTCATTAAAAATCCTACCTGCGGTAAAACCCTTAATGGGTGGGCACGCAGCAAAAACCTTCTGACTGTATACAGCCAGCCAGCACGAGCGAGCGAGCGAAGCCTACCAGTATCTGCGAGCGAGCGAGCGAACATTATGCGTATCATGTCCCATAAAGCTCAATCATTGCACTTCGATTGGGCTTACTTCTTGACAATTTTTGGAATCGGGATGCCCTTGGGGCTATTCCGGCATAATTCTTTCCTCAATTTATTGGAAAAGCAAATGCTACATTTCAGACTTGTTGTTAGTGTCTTCGGTTTTGAAACACAATTGCAAGTTTGGAGTGGTTTTATTCCGTATTGTTACCACGTTGAACTCTCATGGCTTTCTCTACTCTCGAATTATTATCTACTTACAAACACTGAGATATCCCTTTTTATTTTCTTACAGATTTAAGCGAAATGTGGAACATTTGCTTCATAGTCTAAAAATAACAGAAACCGTTGCCATGTGATGACTAGAGTCAGAAATTTATGTAATTACGTGTTGTTTTCCTGTATATATAGTCATCAGAAAGGTAAAATATCGACCAACTACACTTATTGGGCCCTTATTCCAAAGTTTCAAATTACATATTTGAATACGTGTTTGGTACCATAATTAATAATTAATCGTTTTACTATTATACATTATCATTTAAATCCACTGTCGTTACATAACAAGAAAAATAAGAAATATTGCAAGTATTATTATTGTGGTTCTCACGCATTGTTGTTAATCCTATAAATTGTTACTCTTATGTTTGTCCAGCGGCTCGCTTTTTTCGCCATATGAAATACACAGTTAACTGCCGTCATGGTGAATGTTTATTAAAAACAAATCTAAAGTGCACATGTTCGATACGGGTAACAATGACTAGTTTTAAAAGTTAGAGAAAGGGAAATCTTAGAAACTTTTGGGTCAGTTGCATGTATGTACATGAGCTAGTCAAGTGTCCAGTAGCGTCTTCATTATAAGATCTGAAAAGCTGTATTTGTGTTGATAGTGCTTTAATCACTGATCTGTGCTGAGTAAGAACCCTCGACACTCCAACCTTGTTATTTTGTCTCGTTAATTTAATGTAGAAGACCCTGATAATATTTCTACTCTTGAGCAATATATTCTTGCTACGCTTGGACTTCGTTTTTATTTTCTTGTAGGTTGAAGGGAGATATGAAACTTTAAATGATAGTCAAAACTTAGAGGATCTCGTTGCTATGTGATGACGCCACAATAAGCAGTTTTATTTTAAGGAATGTATTGGAAAATTCGAACAAAAGCAGGAACATCTTATATATGTTTAACTTCACAAAACAGGGACATATAATAAATGTTTTAACTGACGAAAATTTCATGTTTATCTCTTATGCTTTACTAACTATACAGAAGTTATCCTAATCAATATATTTGAGAAATGCCCATAAAAATCAAGAAATTAATTTCATTCACATTGAAAGTCTTTTAATAATAAGAGAAACATTTTCAGTAAATAAATATTTCAGAATGTTTCTTGTAAAGGGTGGTGTTGGTCCTTATTTTAATCTTCGTTCCCACATTTGGCTCATACTGAATTTAAATACCATTTGACTTATAACTGAATTCTTAATTTTGACTTAAGTTGTAAAAACAAACCACGCTGACCCTTTTCTAAACATCTTTTCCATTTGATTTGGATTTCGATTTGATTCGGTGGACCTTCAAACACTATTAATACTGAAAACAGTATCAACTTTGAGTGGAATGTAATACTTTTAATATCGAAATGTTGGGAAACGCAAAATTGGCAAAGTATCCGTCACTTTATAACATAAATGTTGCACTACTTCCTAGAAAACGCTAAAAACTGCAATAAATTTTAGTCCATCTTGGTCTATAAGTTGGTACTACTGTTAAATATCTAAATTCTATGCTCCAGTCATATGGACGCTGTTGGGCTATTCTACCAAATCCTAATTCCCTAGATATTTTCTGTTAAATGTCTGGTGACCCATATTTGGTCCTAGTTGACACAGCTAGAAACTACTTAAATAAATGTGCATCTCACGAGAATTGCAGCAAGGAGGACTGGTGGTGAGGTGTTCATATTCTGAAATATGCGTATAACAAGATGAGGGTACAGCAGCTGTTTGTGAGAGATAAAGCACCAGCGGGGTGTCATCTGTAAGCAAAGTAACTTTGATGTGACGTTTAATTTACAAACTACTCTGTGTAAACCAAGCGAGAAGTGTATGTGAATAATATGTGACATTTAGTGGGTTTGAGCCCCGAGCGTGTTATCCTAACCTACGAGCTTTCTTCGGGGATTTCCCTGGGTTGACAGGTGTCTCGGTGCTGCATGAGAGACACTGAGGTTACTCCTAGAAATTCTAGTTGCCTCTATAGAAGGTCAGCTATACCAGCTGGAGTTGGAGTGCTAAACCTGCCGCTCTTTGTCTACTTTCACTGTACCTTCCCCTCTTCGCTGAAACGTCTAAGTTCCTATTTACTACTAATTTGCTCATATTTTGATTAAATTGTCAATTTTTTTCGAGATTTACCTGAGTAATAAGATGTGTTGGGTGTGCAATCCTCAGCAGGATGGCTTCGTGTTGCTCGACCGGCCGGCGGGGCTGACTGATATATCAGTGGTGCGGGAGAGAGTCCCCAGCAGTGGCGGCTCATGTTGTCTATACCTAGGTGGCTATACTGATTATTGAAATGTTACCTTACCTTAATTATTTGAAGATGAACTGCATACGGCGAACTCTCGCTGTAGCAAACATATTAACCATTCTCTTTGTGATGTTTTCTATCATTTTTTTATCTATGGACCCAATAGCAAGCGCAGTTAACCTATCTTCTCCAATAGTGTTCCTAAGGAACGTTTTAAATCTTTTCAATTTGGAGAAACAGCGCTCACATTCACTTGTTATTAGAGGCAGAGTAATAGATATTTTCAAAAGTTTTAACTCCTCAGAAAAAGTGGAAGAAAGATTATTTATTACCTCTAAGATATTGAAGCAATTTTACAGCACCACCAATATTCCTGAATTCTTCTCTCGAATAGATGACTGAACGTTCTGTATGTAGTTTTTCCTTTATCAAACACTGGGAACATTTTTAGGCATTCACTGAACGCATTTTATGCAAATATTGAATTAAATTGCAGAAATTCTGAGTCTTGTATCTTGGTTGCTGCTGCTTTGGTCTGTGTGTTTGAAACAATTTTTCTTTTGTGTTGGTTTTCTGCCACCAAATCACATGACTCCACCATGCTTCTTACTTTTATAATTTCAGCAGCGAAAGTTGATATGTACACTGGAACTTTGGCAGCATCTATGTGGCGATTCTGTAGTTGATTGTACAGTATTTCTACTTGAGGCGTAACTATTCGGTTTTTATTCGTTGGACCTTCAAAAATAGTATATGAATACTGAAACTGTATCGATTTTGAATGGAATGTAACACTTTTCATACTTACAGAGTAGAAAACGCAAAATTGGCAAAGTATCCGTCACTTTGTAACATAAATGTTGCACTACTTCGTATAGAACGCTCAAAACTCCCATGCACCTTAGCTCATCTTGGTCTATAAGTTGGTAATACTGTTAAATATCTAAAATTTTATGCTCCAGTGATATGTTTTCTTTCTTCGCAAATGTAGACAAGTTTATCTCCTCCATTGAACATCTTTATTCCTTGGCTCACATTTTATGATATAAATAACCTGTTTGCTCAAAGGTAAATTACAGTTTTGGATAGTAAAGTTAATCTCAAGTGCTTCTGTGAATCTAGTTTGGTGTTAATAAGACACTTGATTAGTTTCTTAAATAATTTCTGACATATTTGAAAGAAGATACAGTATATATTTGAAAAATAATTCTTATCTTCCTTAATTAACAAAGTTTGTACTACCAACAGAACCTGAACTAATGCATTTGGAAATTTCAAGCGCTACACTTGTAAAATAGGCAATTCAAAACTAAAAAGGAGGAAGTATATTTACTACGTAGCTTTTTCTGATTGAAAATTACTTTGAAAAACATATTTGGTATACAGTCAATGAAAGTGAGTGTTGATGATTAATAGAAACAAGATTAAGTTGTACATAACTTTTTTGTGATTGCAGTTCGGAAGGTGATTACGTACTTGTGTTGTAAACTGGCCTTAACTAGGTTTAAGTTCATTTTTAATGAATGATGCCACTTATTTTGTATATCGTAAATATTTTACGCCCTTATTATTATTTTAACATCAGTTTAAATGGCTGTATCCATTCAAATGAATGTGGTAGTTGCAAGTATGCCCCATAGGGCGAATGTTGGCGCTAGTTGTTAAAGATCTCAGTATTGTTCCCGAACTTGAAAAGAAATAACTAGATGGCAGCATGGAAAACATTATAGAATTTTAGAAATATAATGGGTTGTACGGTGAAATATTCGGTAATATCGGCAAAATAATCATAAATTCGAAACCGTAAGTTAATATGCAATGCATAAAATGGTTGATATTTGTTATTACGAGTTGTTTACACTTTGGAGATATATCGTTATTTTCACGGGTGAGACAAAAGTCTTCAGGTGATGGTTTAAGAGACTTCAAGCCTGCGATTAATACGATATTTGAGGTGGAATATTTTGTTGTTTCATGCTGGTCGTGTGTAGGCTTAAGAATGGAAAGATAGTCAGACTAAAAAACTAAATGCCATAGTCGGGATTTGAACCACGGAACTTCTGGTTGTCGTCCAGCTACTCTAACTCTTGAGCTGCTATGCTCAACGTGCCGACATGGCATTAAATTCTCCAACTGACTGAATTTAATGTCATGTTGGCACGTTGGCCATAGCAGCTCAAGAGTTAGAGCGGCTGGACGTCAACAAGAAGATCCGTGGTTCAAATCCAGGCTATGGCAGTGAATTTTTCAGTCTGATTATCTTTACAATATTTGAGGCGTCCGTTCTCATGATTTTCCAAGTATATTAACATGCCAATATATGGTACCTTTTGACCGCCTCGGTAGCGTGGTGGTAGAATGTCTGCCTCACGTTCAAGAGGTCCCGAGTTCGAATCTCGGTCAGGGTGAGTTAACTGGACAAGATTTTTTCCGGGGTTTTCCCTTATCCTGAAGGATGAATGAGGGGTAACTCTAAGCTCCAAAGACCCTGGACACATTTGAGCATCACTTCACCCATTTAATCACCGTCCGATATGACTTAACGTTGGAGGATGTAAAATTAAAAAATAAAAAAAATTATGAGATCACTTAATATTTGCCTCAGAAATATCCAACGAGGTCCTTGAAATATAATACAGGTATTATTAGTTTAGTAAGCAAAAGATAATAAATTAGAGAAAGAACGTAATTTGCAGGCTGTTTTGCAAAATATATTTAGGAACTTCTGGTTATTTACTTTGAGGGGGATAGCAGCCTTTGCTTTTGAATTTAACAGGAGAAGTGTGGCATTATTATTTGATAACAACATTAGACGACGCGTATCCGTCAAATAAGGTCCCCAATTTTATTTAATATAGAAAATATGTTTATTGTCAATGAATGTTACATTGATGGAATGGCGGAACTTACAGCTATTTTTCAAGGTAGTCACCATTGCGATCGATGCACTTTTCCAAGCGCTGTGGCAGTTTTTGTATACCCTTGTCATAGCACTCTCCCGCCAAGTTGCGCAGGTAGCGCACAACCTCGTTTTTCAGATCATCGTCGGTCTGGAAATGTGTTCCACCCAGGTGTGACTTCAACTCAGGAAACAGATGATAATCACTAGGTGCTAAGTATGGACTATAGGGGGGACGGGTGAGGATGTCCCATCCGAACTGGGCCAGGAGATCAGCCGTTGCATGTGCAGCATGGGGACGAGCGTTGTTGTGATGAAAAATCACTCCCTTCGTCAGCATTCCCCTTCTTCGATTTTGAATGGCACGTTGCAATTTTTTAAAGTCTCACAGTAGATAGTGGAGTTTATTGTTGTACCGGTAGGCCTAAACTCGCACAACAATAAACCTTTTCTGTCCCAGAACACACTGGCCATCACTTTGCCGGCAGAAAATGTCTGTTTGAACTTTGGCGGCTTCAGCGATTTTGAATGCGCCACTGACGAGAACGTTCTTTAGTTTCTGGTGTGGTGTAGTGCATCCAGGTTTCATCGCCGGTGACAATTGAACCCAACGATTCCTCGTCCTGTTCTGCATAGCGCTCCAGGAATCGGTGGGCCGCTTCAACACGTTGCCGTTTATGGTCTTCGTTCAACATTTTGGGGATCCACCTCACACACACCATGAGATAGTGCAAACGTTTGGTCAAAATCTTGTCAATCGTAGTCTTACTGACTTCAGGGATAAGTTCGCACAACTCGCGAACTGTCACACGTCGATCTTTAAGCATTTCTTGCTCCACTTTTGCAATTGTTTCGGCTGAAACCGAAGGCCGACCAGAACGCTGTTCGTCAGGGACGTCTGTACGTCCGTCTTTGAACTCTCTGACCCACTTTCGCACGTTTATGACGTCTATACACTGTGGCCCATAGACTTCGCATACCTGACGATGAATTTCAGTGGGGTAGTGCCCTTGGTACTGTCACCCGAACGTCGGAACTCCCTATAGGGGAGACGGCAGCAGGAGACGGTAGGCGTTCGCCGCGCCCCCTCATTTGTCTTATAGCGGTAACGAGGCTTGGCTGGAAAAACATGACTGTGCCGCCTCTTTCCGTTCCACCTGAGTTCTCGAACTTAGGGGATATTTCATCTAATCCAGAACCTTCTAGATCGGCTAGCTGACCCTATAAAAGCAACACGTCGGGCTGGAGGTCAGTCAGTTCTTGGCGAGTTGTGAGGAGCGCCCAGTGAGGGAACGGACTGCGTACGTGCGTCGGAGGAGTTGACGTAATTACGAGTGCAAGTGGAACTGTAACGGACGAACTGCTGAATCGTAATTGTGTGCATTACGTAATTCTGTGTAATTGAAAGTGTTCAACTGTAAGTCGGTGGAAATAAAGAACACTTTTGAGTGGTACAATTGGACTTTTCATTTCACGAACCCACAAAGTCACAGTACTTAAAAACGGATCACTGCACGCAACTCGCACTTGGGGCGGAAGTGATAGGAAGCTCCATCGTAAATGGCTGCATAGCCAAGAATGATTGCAATGGGTTCGTTGTGCCGGGGATTTGAAGGGGTGAAACCGAGCTATAGGGCAGTGTTGCCGGAACTCACGTGATAGCGTTCCTCACGGCTCCAGCGCCTTGGATACCTTATTTTAAGGGCACACCTCGTACTTAGTTTACAAGTGTGAGAAACAAGTTTGAAATGCAAAATTAAGATTTTTCCAGTTATAAGTAAATTTTCTTCTGGGATTTGAACCACGGTGGTTCAAATCCCTGCTATGGCATTGCATTTTTCAGTCTGGCTCTACATTTCCACAATTTAGCCTACACACGGCCAGTGTGAAGGAACAATCAATTTCCAAGTGTTTATCCATTTTTGAAGTTTTATGATATCACTATTGGAGTTTGAACATTTGTAACTATTTCATGCAGTGGCCAAAGCGAATGCGAGGGTAACTTTGCTTTGTGAGTGGATGCACTCCCGAACGTAATAAAGATACAAGTTCACAGAGCTCTCTATATGTAAGGCGGGAAAGTATTGCTACGTGATGTGAACGCAGTTTCTTTTAACAGTAACTGAGACGTTTTCTTTTGTTCGCATTTTTAAAACTGTTGAAATATGTTCCCGTGTGGAACATCGTTCCCTTGTTTTGTAGCATCTTCTATCTCACCAACTTAAGAATAACATGGAGCAGTAACATGTAATGTCTTTTAACAAATTCTCCAACTTTGTTTTAAGCACCGTGGTTTGCAGAGATTTCAAACACGATATCCATAAGTCCATCAGCAGATTAAGTGACAATTGAAAGTTCTGCTTTGTTATTTTCATATGACTTTGTTTATTTACTCCACACAAGTTATGTTGACAGAATATTCTTATTCTATTTTGCCTTGAACAGAAAATGAATTACACATTTCCTTTCAGGTTTAAGAAGGTTAAATGTATGGAACTTAACAAAAGTGAATCATAATGTAACCTCTGCTCTTTACATAATCACCTGTAAATACTATTAGTATTCGAAAATTCAAACTAATATATAGAAATAATTTTATATCTCGTAAATAAATAACGCTAAAGAAACTCAAAATAAGTCGAAGTTCTAAGCAGATCTTCCTATTTGGCGCACAAATACTTTAAATTTATTTTAGAGTTACAAATTGTATAACTACTGAAAATGAAGACTGTTAAGATAATTGTTTTTCAGAAAATTATCATAAATAATAATACATTTTAATAGAAATACATAATCTTTCAGGCATAGCTAAAATACAAGTTTTCTATGTAAAAGATGAGAATTTTCTTTGTAATTTTTGTATAGCGTTTTTGGAATCATAAACTTAATAAAATGTAACACTGCTGGAATTTATTTTTGAGTAACATCATCATCATCATCATCATCATCATCATCATCATCATCATCATCATCATCATCATCATCATCATCATCATCATCATCATCATCATCATCATCATCATCATCATCATCATCATCATCATCATCATCATCATCATCATCATCATCATCATCATCATCATCATCATCATCATCAATCATCATCATCATTTTAACGTTGTGGGTTCGTAGAATTTAAAGTCCAAGTTGCAGAAATTCAAAGCATTCTTTATTTGCGTAGAAATACACTTTGTACACCAGCAGAATTACGTAATATATACGTACACAATCTGCAACTCTATCTGCCGCAGGTCCTCACTGCAATTGTTCTCTCGGCCCTTGCCGTATTCACTCGCCTCGTGCAATGTAGTCGCTGCTTCTGAAGTTTCCCGACTCCTCACGAAGCATCACGGTCCTTCACGATAGCGAGGGACCTGTCCCGACATTTCTCTTGCTCTTCATCTCCCTACCCTGTCAATCCTCGGCACGCCATTAGCACTGCGCATTGGCGTGCGCGTGGATTCAACGCTATACGTCTCCCTCACTCTCCGCAACGTAATAGGCGCCTCACGATATTATTATTATTATTATTATTATTATTATTATTATTATTATTATTATTATTATTATTATTATTATTATTATTATTATTATTATTATTATTATTATTATTATTATTATTATTATTATTATTATTATTATTATTATTATTATTATTATTATTATTATTATTATTATTATTATTATTATTATTATTATTATTATTATTATTATTATTATTATTATTATTATTATTATTATTATTATTATTATTATTATTATTATTATTATTATTATTATTATTATTATTATTATTATTATTATTATTATTATTATTATTATTATTATTATTATTATTATTATTATTATTATTATTATTATTATTATTATTATTATTATTATTATTATTATTATTATTATTATTATTATTATTATTATTATTATTATTATTATTATTATTATTATTATTATTATTATTATTATTATTATTATTATTATTATTACTAGTACTGGAAAGAAATTAAGCTAAGGTTAGAAGATATTGACAGACAAGACATTTTCGCCAATACAGGTGACAAAAACTCACTGAGGTTTTATAAAGAAATAAAAACAACCTGGGGGAGGGAAGGTTATATAGATATATGAAGTAAGTTAGGGCGAGAAGATTTTGCTTGGGCGAGAACAGGAGTGAGAAACTTGAAAGGTATAAGTCAAGAGCGAGAGAGAGAGCTAGATAAATGTCCATTATATGGAGAAGAGAATGCAGATTTCCATTGTATATTATACTGTAGTCAAACAAAGATATGGAGAGAGCAGGCCTGGCTACGTAAATGGGGCACCTTGGGCGGCGAAGTGGTAATTAGGAAAATTTGTTAGTAAAAGGGGAGAATAACAGGAGAAATATAGGGAATTATTTAGGTAAAGTTAAAGAGAGATGGCTAAGACCAATTAAGAGAAAAATGTAGATTGGGATAGATGAAATGGCAAAATGTGTAAAAAGGAGTAGAGGGCCTCCAGTACACAAAAACCTATTGTTAGGTTATGAGGACCGAATTATTAGTCAATGGTGGGCAACATGATAGGATTTTCAGGATTTAGGAACATACAGCGTTCGCTGATGCATTTTATAAGTGTAATCTTGATTTTGTGTTTCCATTTGATGACGTAAAAGGAAAGATGAGAAATAAATTACAAATTGCAAATTAAATTATTATTGTAACGATTTTTCTTAAAATGTCTTATCTTCAAGATCTGTTCAAGACAAACAATCCTGAAATTTTTGGAAATAGTCCTTCAAGACCTCTTTATTCTGGATTACTCATATAATATTGAGATTAAGTCCTGCGGGACGAAATTCCGGCGGAGCTGTTATGATCATGGAAATTGACTGTGTCATTAACAAGCAAAATATTTATTTTAACCCGAAAAATAATTTGTTGATACTTTGGGATTAACACAAGGAACGAGTGTTGACAAAATCAATAATGTCTCATTCAGACATACATTTGTGATACGACTGAAACATTTAAACATGGAATGAAAAGTTGAGAATCATCTGAGAAAAAAGTGAAAGACGTTCGTCTGAGACCATAAGAAGTGGTACTTGAGTACTATATATAGGAAGGAACGTGAAGAATGAACAGTTGAAGATGCAATGACTTTAGGCAGCTCAATTCAAGCAGAATATTCCATCTACAGGAAACGAGATTGTGTTCACCGATGTTGTAGAATAAAGTATATGCTTCAAATTTAAATTTTAGAGAAAAGGCAGCACATTTGATTCACTTTTGTTTAATATTTTTCTTTTTTTTTCCTTGTTCCCCGCCTTTAACTGAAATGATCATATTGGCGGCCGTTCTCCTTTGGAACATACTAAAGGTGTTAACTCGTTATCTTTGATTTTTAATAATTAGTTCACGCACACATTCACACTCTAATTCATACTTCCCAGACTCTGGGAATTATTGGAAATTAATTGTTCTTTCACACTGGCCGTGTGTAGGCTAAATTGTGGTAACGTAGAGTCAGAATGAAAAATTCAATGCCATAGCCGGGATTTGAACCACGGATTTCCAATAATTGACCTAACAGTGGTTAACTATTAAGCTCGGGCCTTAAAGTACTTACATGTTGTAAGTCCCCATTAAGGTGGCTGTCTCATGTGTTTATGAAAACTCTTAAGTGGTTTACCGGGAAAAGACGAGTCAGTTGGAGAATTTAATGACATATCGGCACATTGGCCATAGTAGCTCAATGGTAGAGCGGCTGGACGGAAACCAGAAGATCCGTGGTTCAAATCCCCGCTATGGCATTGAATTTTTCATTCTGACTCTACGTTTCCACAATGGGGAATTATGTTGGTTGGAGAAAAATCCCCACCCGCACCACCGGGAATCGAACCCGGGACCCCTAGCACGGCAGGTAGGTGCTCTGCCGACTGAGCTACGGGGCTAGCCCTTTACTTATCTTAAGCAGGGATTTAGAAAACATTTTTCACGTACGATGTGAATACTGAATTGTCAAATGGTGATAAACTTAAATGCAGTATGAACATTTTCACCAAATTCCACACAACCAAACTAAATTTTAAATGAAAAAAATGTTATTTTTCTTTTTACAGAAGTACCACCAAGGATGTTCAATTAAACGGCATTTGTACTTTTTGTTATAACCAGAGTTGTAAGGGGCATGAAGAACTTACAATCCTAAGCTACAACTACGGACGTAGATACTGGAAGGATGTGGAAATCACATGGTAGAACTAATAGGTAGGGGTTGAGGACATGTGATGGGCTGGAGATAACATCTTATGTCAAACCACATTAACAAATATATTCTATAATTCGGTAGAGCAGAACAAGGCATGCCATCATCTTGAAGAGATCATAGGTGCAATTGAATTGTAACATAATGAACATACCTTTGGTTCAGGGTTCCGTAGGTGTCTGAGCGAACTACTATATATAGGGTGTAGTCTAGTGTTGATCCGCCTTCTTGTTTCGGCTTTAAGTACAACAACAGACTTCTGTCATCAGACCTGACTTCATCTGTAGACTTTATGGTAAGATTGACAGACTAATAAGCATAAAAATCATCTCCCGTACCGACTTTTATCATTTAAATAGGGATTCCCACAAAAATGGCCGCCAAATGATAAGTCAGCGTTTCTCATGATCGTGGGGTCATTTTGGTGGTTCCCGTGCCACATTTCTGCTTTCTGCTTGGTCCGTGATACTTCTGACCTCCTAGTACTGCGCCATCTTGTGCAGTTACTGTTTACATGAGTTGTCCCAACTTTCCTTTGTTTTGTTGACAAAGCAGGAAGTATAAACAGTTCAATGACTCTATCCCTTCATCTAGCGATGTGAACCAATTGATTCACACAGAGTTATTCAAACTTGCAATACTGGAAATGAAATGTTAAATTCCTATAATTATAATTCTTTTCAAAAACTTTTTCAGAACATATACGCAAAATTATTGACGTTTGCAGATTTATATAATGGAAATCAACTAAGATTTACTAAATATCAGGGGTGGCTTCTGAATGGGGTAGCATGTTTGCGCTACAACCAAAATGCTGGGTCTCCCTTTAATGTAATGGCATGTTCCATTTGGAGTTCATTTCGAGCTTGTCTAGTGCAGGGAACCTGAGCGCGCTGTATTGTTTGCAGGTGCCAAGTAGTTCACTCCCAGATGCAAACCACTGGCATACAATGGGGAGTTATAGGGCAGGACGAACCTAGGATTTGTCGAGGCAAGTAGGGGGGCCATGCGGGGCGTATTGCTGCATGTGGTTGGTTAACCTAGCTGCCAGAGAATAGTGGATGCCTAACCTGCTTTTTATTATTTTTTTTATTTTTTTTTATTTTTTTTCTTATGCCTTGAACGATTCTAAAGTAGTAATTATTAAAAGTTGCTTATCACTTTGTCATTCGTCGCAATTTCTGGTGACAGTCATTTGTTTCTTATGAATACTCTTATGCCTTGAATGTTTCTAAAGTAGTAATTATTAAAGAGTTGCATATCACTTTGTCATTTTTTTTTTACTTTTTTCATGTTTTTTTTTATTTTTTTGTCTATTTATTTAAGACGGGAATGGGTACCGGGTAAGAATTTTTTTATTTTTTTTATATTTTTTTTTCCTTGTTTTATTGGCTTGTACTGTGAGACAAATGAAGGGTTCTATTTGCTTAGATGGTTCTTAGATCTGCATTTGTTCCAAATGATAAATGTATGGCTCCAGAGAACGTAAGGTTTTCTTCCGTATAGAGCTCCATCTCTGCTCTTTCAAAAATAAACGTAGGTGCTTTCCCAACACAGTGTCTCCTCGCCTCACTTTCAGCAGCCAATGTAGAGTACCAGCAACCAACCACACAGCAAAATTGTGAAATTTCTTGTCCTTGAAACGAAACTCCAGTTGTGCCAGCTGTGGTACCGAACGTAAGTATTCTTCTGGACGAAGTTTATGTAGTGTGTCTCGGATGGAGGTCCAAATCAAGTCAGCCCGCTGACAGTTGTACAAGCGATGCTCAAGTGTATCATCTTCCATACATACGCCACAGATCTTCGAATTCACTCTCCCGTGACGCCACATCTTTTCTGCAGTTGGAACCGTTTCATTAACAACTTCATAAACAGTTTCTCTCCATATCGACGGAAGGTTACAGTTGGTTGCATTGGCCCAAACGCATTTCCAGTCACGACTGTATTTTGTTTCTACATTAGGTCGTTGAATACCTGGCTTCGTCAAATGACGATAGAGGTTATTGATAGTCAGAAAATTCTCCAGTCGATCCCCGGAATTTTCAAGAGCACGAAGCTTGGCAACCAAACGATTAAATTCCCGTGTCGGTCTCTCCACGGTATGTAACTGGTCATACCAAAACTTCTTGTCAATCGGAGACTCACTGCTAAGTAACGAGGACAATCCTCTCTTTCCCAACAGCGCCATACACTTGTTGTCAACATCCACTAGACCACAACCACCTTTCTTTAGAGGAAGACGCAATTACGGGCGAGCAACTCGATATGCTTTCCCCGTCCACTGCTCGTTCTTTCATCACAGCAGCGTCGTCTATTGCGCCTGTGTTAAATGTAACCTACGAGTACACAGCCACATGGTTTGTGCCGTGTTTTGTTAGCTCTGCCGTGTTTTGAGTAGTGCATCAGAAATATTTATATAAATACAGGTAACTTATGTTATAAGAAGAAACAATTAATTTCATAAAGCGTATTTTAGCACATCCTTTTTCAAACACGACCTTAGAAGAAAAAAATTGAACTTAAGCGACTTGGAAGACCCACACCAAAACTAAACATCACACAGATAGTCAAAACAAAAACAAGATGTTTTAACAGGAACTTTAACAATGATGTGTACGATAAATATTCTAGAGTGTTTATGAAATGTGAATGTTGTGTTATATGTTGTGAATTACCGTTAACTTGTGTGTAGAGCAGTCTGTAGGGGCAGGCTTAAAGAAATTTTGTTACTTTAAAAAATTAAGTTGCATGGATTACTTTGTGAACCACCAATTTTCAGAGCCACCAGCCGCCCCTGCTAAATATAGACAAAAATATTACACAATTGCAGTTAAACAAATGCTCTGGTTCTGTAATTGAAGATAGTTAAGACATATTTTAATTTTCTAATACATAATATAATTTTAAAATTATACATGGCTAAAATAAATGTTTAGTTACATATCCTTACTTTTGCACTACTTAGCATTAAAACATAATGTTTGAAGATATATCAAGATAGGGGAGGAAGTGGCGACGACGTGGGAAAGTTCCCAGACTCTCATTACTCCGGGAAGACTAGCGGAAGATGCTGCCTTTTCATTGCATATTATCGACATACACCCATTTATTTCCTCAACCTCAATACAACCGCTGATCGATACACAAACACAATTTACCTTACCTATAACATGTAGCGAGAGCCAATATAAAACTTGGGCACGTCCTCAAAGGGCCGCCTTTCGGATACGAGAAGCTAGAGCCAAGGTTCATGATCCGATCATGCAATATTTATAAAACTTTACTTGCATTCTTATTATCTACTTTCATTTTTTAACATTTGTTATATTTACTGTAAGTATGAAAGTTGTTGGGCTCCTTTAAAAAAAAAATAAGTGATTTAACTTCGAAAAGTTGGTAACAGCCAATATTGAAATCGACTTTTCTGCGAATACAAGAGGGTTAATACATTTTTACGTTGTGTAACCTTTAGAGAAATAACTTTTATGAGATTTTGCTAAGAAAATTAGAGTTTTCTATGAGTTTCAAATGAAATGATCAATAATTCATTGAATTCATATAAAGTTAAAGATTTTTGGAAGAAATAATAAAGCATCTATAAGTTCCGTTTGGCTACAAATTAACCATAAATTAAATAACTGAACATCTAATTCCAAAATTATTCTTGAAATCAAAAATATTGCACTAGATTGGAGGGAATTTGGCACTGCAACCGTCTTGGTCTATTGTACCTATGCCCTTAAGTGGGGCGACCCCGGGTGGAATTAGAGGTGAGAGGAGACAGAGGGTGTCCGTCCCAAGGAACCACGACAGTGCAGATGGCAGGGTGCATACACTTTAGCAGTTGAATACTCCCCGGCAGCTCAGCACAACCAGCAACTCACACAACTGTTGTCCAGAAACTGCCACCCAAGACATGTGGGGGCAAGGTCTACCCGAGAGTCCGGCCCGTTTCATCCGGGAGACGGTGGAGGTCTCCGGGGTTCTTTCCATACAGCAATGCCTTGAGTCTAAAAAGCCCCCCATCGATTACAACGACAAGAAGGGATGGAAGTGTACACGCCACTTACGCGCGTCAAGCCCTTAAGGAAGATTATACCGAATAACCTTGGTGGAGCCACCTGGTGAACTAGCACACCTTGTACTAGCTAGTGCCCGGGGCTTTTTGGCCGACCCTCTACACCCTCCGTGTGGCCGAGGCCTGACCGGAAGTACCCAATCTCCCATGGGCGTCGGGAACTCACTTCCCCGGTCGAGTCCAACCCAATCCGAACAACTCCCATTCAGGGAGGAGCTCGCATGTTCGGCCCGAGGTTACTCTTGTAACGAGTGCTAGGGGTCCGTAGCGCTCGGACCAGAGCAGCTGAAGGAAACGGATCCCCTCCCCTACGTGAGGCCATCCAAGACAGTTATGCGCAGAAGATCTACCCAAAAATCCGCAGACTCTGGTCTCCTTCTACCCGGGAGTGATGGATAACTCCGCGGATCTTTCCTGTGGGGCAATATTTGGAGTCTGAAAGGCCCCCCGTCCATCTACAACAATGTCAAGACGGGTGGAAGTGGATACATCACTCGCGCAGGGAACACTACCGAATAACCTCGGTGTGGCCGCCTGATGATCTAGCACACCTTCTACTAGCTCTGCAGGCTAGTACCCGGGACTTATTAGGCAACCCTCTGCTCCTTCCGGGCAGCCGAGGCCTGGCCGGCAGTACCCGATCTCCAGCGGATGTCGGGAACATACTGCCCCCTCGAGTCCAACCAAATCCGAACAACTCCCATTCGGGAGGGGCTTGGCTGTTCGTCCCAAGGTTCCTCAGAGGTGACATCACAGGTACAACGAGTGCTAGCTGTCCCAGGGCCCGCACCACAGAAGCTGAAGGAGACAGATCCCTTCCCCTACGGGAGGCCAGCCAAGACATTTGACTCCAGAGTTTCTACTCCCATTAGTCCTGGACCCGTAGGACCAAGACATGGACCTCTTTCAACCAGAGAGTATCCAAGCTGTCCCAAAGGGTACCCGGCGTCCTCCGTGGGGCTTTCCATAGGGTAAGACCTGGGTTACTAACAAGCCCCCCCCATCTGGTCCTAGGACAGAACACGGGATGGAAGTGGATACGCCACTTACGCGCGCCAAACCCTAAAGCTGAAGGCTACGGATATGACCTCGGTGGGGCCGCCTGGCGATCTAGCACACCTTCTCCTAGCAATGTTGGCTAGTACCCGGGAATATATGGCTTCCCTCAACCCCGTCTGGAGACGTACCCGATCACCCACGAGTATCTGGAACCACTGCCCCCTCGAGACCAACCCAATCCGAACAACTTCCAATCAGGGAGGGGCTCGAATGTTCGGCCCGAGGTTCCTCTTGTAACGTCAGAGGTACCACGAGTGCTAAGGGTCCGCAGCGCCCGCACCACGGCAGCTGAAGGGGACGGATCCCCTTCTCTACGGGAGGCCAGCCAAGACAGGATTCGGAGGCCCGAGACCAGTCAACGAAAGGAGGAAGTGTTTACCAGGAGCACATCATCCTGCCATGCAGCGCCGAGACACCCGCTGACTCTTTCCACCCTGAAAGAGACCATCAGATGATACATGATGTGAAATCATAATGGAGATGAAATGGAAGGTCAATATATCCGAGGGGATGTAATCAACACACCGAGCATTCGCTTGGCGATTCGGTTTAACCCCGAAAAGCTCATGGGGTCAGGGAGGCCGCCCACGGGAATCGATCCCGCTCGGTAAGGGTAGTTTAACCATTTAATGGGTGAATTATTTTGCAACTTAGGCCACTCTTGCAGTACTTACCAACCCGGTTTTCATACCACCTTCTGCGGTGCCTCAACGCAATCGATTCGAATAACAATGGTCGTTAAAGCGATATATGGATTGGGCATGCATTCAAATCAAAACATCGTGGGTTCAAATCTCGGCAACTGCTGTAAAACGTACCTGTGGTGAAGAACGGGGAGGGCCCAGGTAAAATAATCGGTGTCATGGCATAGTTGGATGTTGACGGCATATCATTTGACTGCAGTTGCTTGGATTTTGTCTTTTCTACTAAAAGAACTGCAATATAATTGTAAAACTAGTATAATATTTACAGTTTGAAGGACTCAAAATTTTGTGTGTATAACTGACAAAGGCCAGTACAATATGATAATAATGTCGCGAGCCATTGTTGCGACTGGCACGGTCGGCACGCACAAAGGGACAGATGTTGCAGCGCGGAGATAGAAAGCTTGCCGAAAGAGATAAAGATAGATGACTGGAAGGTTCGCTTTCTTGATTGTTACAGAAAAATGAGAGGAATGTTGGAATGGAATGCGCCAGTCGCAATAATGGCTCGCAACAATAACAAAAAACCACACTAAAATATTTTAAGGTGAATAAAACGTAACGTTGTCCCAGGGCGACAGCATTCATTAAAGGATTAGGGTAGGGAGACACAAATTGACATTTTATAAATATTTTATACACAGTACTTCAAAACATGTATTTACAATGAATTTTTCATACCAAACTTTTGGGTGAAATTCAATAACTTCTCTAGTTACTTACTGTAGGTAAGATAATGCAAATTAAAGGTGAGAAGTCCCTTAACCTAGCAGAATTCAAATGTAATATTCCTAACTTTCACTGTATTCCTTTATCTTTTTCCTTAGTAAATTCCGCGGCCCAGCGCCTTATAGTATTGCCCCTTCGCGGCTCAAGGCAGAATGAAACACCGTTTAAATGAAGTATGGTAAACTTCCGACCTCTCTTTTATGAGTGCATGAAGACTGCCCCACTTTCTTGAGTTCATTTTCAATATTAGTCTTTGCTGTAACTTCCATCACCCTCTACGTCATTATAATCCTTGCACCCTGCCGTACCTTCGCAAATTACACAATGACCAAATTCCAATTTCCCACCCGTCGCCATAAATTCCGCTCTGCTAATCAAGATCGCGAACGTTCGTCTTTTCTTTTTCTTACTTCAACTATTTCTTGGAGTCTCGCCGTAGTTGATTAGATTAGGAAAATATTAATAGGTATTCCTTGTTTTATTGCTAACTTCCAGCTCTTATCACATATCTGTTTCCAAGTTTTCAGCTTCACTTCAATTCACTCACTTTAAATTAACTTCAAAAAAGAGTAAAAAAAAAAATGCGTCAAAAATTAATAAATTTCATTGTCAGTAAACACCGATGCCGTAATACTTTCTTTTTTTTTGCAGCTGACATGATATTCGTCTAAACGCCAAAATATAAAGTTTGATTTAAAGAAGTTAAGCTTGAATGAACTAACAACAAAATTAATTTAATAACCCCTCAGAAATAATATAATATTTAGTAAGAAATTGCTAAAAATGACAAACCTAGAAACATATTAAAATAAATAAAGTAGTTACATCAAAAAGGAATATAAATGTATGAGGGTTATTCGTAAAGTAAGGTCCGTCATTTTTTATAAATTAAACCTTCATAGATATTTGCAAAATTTTGTTTTATTGGATTCCTTACATCTTTCTCTATTTTTCTATATAGTTGCCATATTTGTTTAAACATTTGTCATAACGTCCTACAAGCTTCAGGATACCGACGTCATGCCTGTCTGCCGCCTGTGAGCATAACCAGTCTTCAACTGTTCCTTCCACCTCGTCATCTATGCGGAAGCGCTTGCCACCGAGAAACTCCTTTAAGTAGCGGAACAAGTGAAAATCGCTCGGTGCCAGGTCTGGACTATACAGTGGGTGGTCAATCTGTTTCCATCCAAAAGAGCTGATGAGATCTTGGACGCGCCTGGCAGAATGTGGTTTGGCAGTCATGCAGCAACAACACTCCAGACGTCAGAAGGCCACATCGCTTATTCTGTATTGCACGTCGGAGGTTAGTCACAGTTTCGCAGTAAGCGTTTGCATTGATGGTTGTCTCTTGTTCCATAAACTCGAGTAGCAACACTTCATGTCTATCTCAAACCACAGATGCCATGACTTTCCGTGTTGAAATTGTCTGTTTGGCCTTGACGTTGACTGCTGATGTGTGGCGCCATTCCATCTATTGACGTTTTGACTCAGGGGTCATGTGAGAAACCCACGTCTCGTCTCCAGTAACAATGTGTTCCAATAGTTGATCTTCCTCCCCCGGAGGGGAGGCAGTTCCCTTCAGCTGCCGTGGTGCGGGCGCTGCGGACCCCTAGCACTCCTGGTACCTCTGACGGTTCAAGAAGAACCTTGGGCCGCACATTCGAGCCCCTTCCTGTCTTCAAATTGGGTTGGACTCGAGGGGGCAGTGGTTCCCGTGGGTGATCGTGTACGTCTTCGGACGGGGTTGAGGGAATCCATTAATATTCCCGCCTACTAGCCAGCATAGCTAGTAGAAGGTGTGCTAGATCACCAAGCGGCCCCACTGAGGTCAAATCTGTAGCCTTCCCATGTTGGAGTTGGCGCGCCGAAGTGGCGTAACCACTTCCATCCCGTCTTGAGTCCACAGGACCAGATGGGGGGTGCTTGTTAGTCTCTAGATCTTCCCCTATGGAAAGCCTCACGTAAGTGCGGGGCGCCCTTTTTGGGACAGCTCGGTAAATCCCTGGTCGAAGGAAGACCTGGTCCTTGTTCCTACGGGTACAGCTACTGTGGCCAACGTGCCAACAGGACATTAAATTCTCCAACTGACTCTTGTTTTTCCCGGTAAACCACTAGGAGTTCTCATAATCACGTGAGGCAACTACCTTAATGTCATGTTGGCACGTTGGCCATAGTAGTTCAATGGTTTAGAGCGGCTGGATGGAGACAAGAAGATCCATGGTTCAAATCCCGGCTATGGCATTGAATTTTTCAGTCTGGCTCTACCCTTTCATAAAATGTCTTTGGCATTCACGATTTTCTAAATATTCTTTGTTATTGGGCTTCAATTTTGAAAACTTAAACTCCTTTAGTGATAAGTTGTATTGTTGTCTTGTAACTAAAATGAATATGTAAACGTCAATGAAACCTTATTAGAATTAATAATAGGTATAAGTAAGCTTGGAAGTTTCCAACCATTGAGGTTGACTCCGATTAGCGATGTAATGTATACAAAGCCTGTAAGGTTGAAGGTGCCGCGGCACACAAGTGTCGAAGTGGTTGCCTACACAGCCAGGCGATTCCACTTCTAAGGATACATCTGCTGGCAACGTTTTAGGGCGCACATGTATTTTCACGGACCTTAATTAAAAACGAGTAGGTCACGTGAATGATGAATATGGGCCACTTCGTGAATAATTCAGAACATTTGGTCTCCTGGGTGCTCATTTGTCATGTTGCTGTTTTCAGCGCTGACATTTCGGGGGAGAGGTGGTGATGCAAAATTGAATTGAAGCAAAATGCAATTGATTACCATTATTTTTTATCAGCAGTTGTGTGTGCATTTATTATGAGCATGTGCCTCTGTTGAATTAGTACAAAAAAAATCTTTTGATATGTTTTATATCGCAAAGCTTGACATTTGGCATACGAAAGTTATTTTTGTAAATTAGCTTTTGCTAATCATTTTCATGCGGGAACGGATAGAATAAACTTTACTGAGCACAGTTTTGACATACAAAACAAACATTTACTTTACATTTTATTGCGTATCTCATATGAAGTAAGTTAAACAAATTTAATTATTTTTGACTTGCTTTAAACATATTTATACATTGGTCCGAAACTATGAACGAGCTGGCAACATAAGAGGGTCATTTAATAAGTCTGGTTTGATAAGACTAGTACAAGGGTGTCCGTAAAATAAGGTCTCCAACGCTCTGGAGCCGTGGGGAACGCTATTACGCGAGATCTGGTAACACTGGCGCGTAGCTTAGGATCACCCTTTCAAATCCCCAGCATAATGAACCCGTTGTAACCATTAGTCTTGGCTGAGCAGCCGTTTGCGATGGAGCTTCCTATCACTTCCGCCGCCAAGTGCGAGTTGTGTGCACTGATCCGTTTTTTGAGTGCCAGGGGCACTACCCCTATTGAGATTCATCATCAGTTATGCGATGTCTATGGGCCATAGTGTATGGACGTCATAAACGTGCGAAAGTGGGTCAGAGAGTTCAAAGACGGACGTAGAGACGTTCATGACGAACAGCGTTCTGGTCGGCCTTCCGTTTCAGCCAAAACAATTGCAAAAGTGGAGCACGAAATGCTTAAAGATCGGCGTGTGACAGTTCGCGAGCTGTGCGAACTTATCCCTGAAGTCAGTAAGACTATGATTGACAAGATTTTGACCGAACATTTGCATTATCGCAAGGTGTGTGCTAGATGGGTCCCCAAAATGTTCACCGAAGACCATAAATGGCAACGTGAAGCGGCCCACCGATTCCTGGAGCGCTATGCAGAACAGGGCGAGGAATAGTTAGATTCAATTGTCATTTTTCTCTTAATTGTTCTTAGCCATCTCTCTTTAACTTTCCCTAAATAATTTCCTATATATCTCCTGTTCTTTTCCCCTTTACTGACAACATTTTTCTAATTACTACTCCACCCCCCAAATTGTCCAATTTACGGAGCCAAGCCTGCTATCTCCATATCTTTGTTTGACTACAATTTAATATACAATGGAAGTCTACATTCTCTTCTCCATACAATGGACATTTATTTAGCTCCCTCTCTTGACCTATACCTTTCAAGTTTCTCACTCCTGTTCTCGCCCAAGCAAAACCTTCTCGCCCTAACTTACTACATATATCCTTCCCTCCCCCAGGTTGTTTTTATTTCTCTACATAATCTCAGTGAGTGTCAGTTGTATTGGCGAAAATGTCTTGTCTGTCAATATCTTCTAATCTTAGCTTAACTTCTTTCCAGAAGCCTCTATGCCCATACTCTGCATTTATCCAAGAATGACCCATACCTAGCTGCTTCAACAAGTCATACATTTTATGTGCCCAAGACCCACCCCAGTTACTTCTCTTTTGAATATAAAGAAATTCTTTAATTATATTGCCATCTTCCAGGTTAGTGATTCTGTATAAATATTTCATTGCTATCGACAAGATTTTAATTTTAGTATAATGCTTGCCCAGTTCTAGTTATGCTGCCCCATTAGGTGAACGTTTGATAAGATTTTGACTGAACATTTGCATTATCGCAAGGTGTGTGCGAGGTGGGTCCCAAAAATGCTCACCGACGACCATAAACGACCCAGTTCTGATGGGACATTCTCACCCATCCCCCCTACAGTCCAGACTTAGCACCTAGTGATTATCATCTGTTTCCTGAGTTGAAGTCACACCTGGGTGGAACACATTTCCAGACCGACGATGATCTGAAAAACGAGGTTGTGCGCTACCTGCGCAACTTGGCGGGAGAGTGCTATGACAAGGGTATACAAAAACTGCCACAGCGCATGCAAAAGTGCATCGATCGCAATGATGATTACGTTGAAAAATATCTGTACGTTCCGCCTTTCCATCAATGTAACATCCATTGACAATAAACATGTTTTCTATATTAAATAAAATTATTTTACGGACAAGGCTTTTATATTGTTGAAACGTTGGAGCCATCGTTGCGTCACACGCTCACTAATGACACCTTCTCCGTCAACTTCACATATTCTTCGAACTGCGACAGCGACTTTATAATCTTGTGTCGAGTAATGTTTTAGAATGACTCTAAGTTCAAACATTGTTATCTCCATTTTGTGATTGTTTTTTAACAACTGAAGACTGATACTGCTTGCAATGTACGCAACACTTGTCAGGATATCCTGTAAATAGCATAGCCAAACTAAAGAAACGCAATAAATTTCCCAAAACACCAAAATAAGGAAACCGTTATTACTTAAGAGTTAACCTAATATTTTCCTAAATGTCTAGGGTAATACAGCTAGTATTGTATCCAATCTAAAATATGTGTGCAGAAGTTAACTTATTGCTAACTTTCTTGGGGCTATAAGCTGAATACAGCAATAAAGTAGACTTAAAGCGACTATGAGGATTTTTTCTACAAGGGTAGTCAAACTCAGGTGAGTGTAATACATAGATTTTTACTTGGTGCCACCTGCGTAGAATATTTTCAATATCAGAGCAATTCCCAAACGTATAGAAAGCATTGAGTTTTACTATGCAAAACTCCTTCAGGAACATAAGACTGTGTAAGGCGGTCATGGTAAATAATAGAAAATAGGCTTAAATCTAGCATAAAAATTTTCAGTTATCGTCACTGTATCATCAAATAGGTAACATGGATTGGTTAAATTCTACTGTAGGTTTATTCCAAGTTAAATTGTAAAGAAAGAATTGTCACATAAAGGAATCCTTCGTTGTCTTAGAGATGCCGCAACAGGACTTCACACATCTGGTGTTTTCTTGAATAACCGTCATCAGAAAAAATTTCTACATTATCACTGCTTTGAGAACTTCTAAATAGCCGAAGTTTAATTCCGGCCGCAGTAGTATAAATTACGAAGATGCTGACAGTAAGTTTAGTCGTGACGTATGTACAAATATTTAGCCAGTGTGTTTTAATTTCCCGAAACGGAATATAGATCTATTAAAGTGATTTACCAGAAACAAGTTTAATGTCGGTGAGTGTTCAGTGAAAGCGAAGCAAGGAAATACAGTGCGATCCATATAAATCGGAACCATTTCAATAGGTCATAACCTTTGAACGAATAATAGGACACACGTGTAACTTTGGGAGAACGTAATACACAATTTGGAGATTACATTACACTGTTATATTATATTGCTAGTATATATGAATTTTAAACGATTCACATTCTTTTTTTTTTTTTTTTTTTTTTTTAATACTGTTGTAGAATTTGTTGTAAAATATTTTGTACGTGTTAGCTGTGAAAATTTTAAAAATATTAAATTATTTTATTACTTAACACCATATAATTTTGTGAATATGAGCATTAACAAAAAGAGGAGATTGTGAAGTTTGTTATTTACATATTATGGAGGTATCCGGTAATTTTTAGTAATTTAAATGGAAAAGTTTGAGTTGAAGGGCATTTTGTATACTGAAAAGTGTTAGAAAAGAGTTTGTCAGAAAATCAATTTTAAAGTCCTGGTTATTATTTTTAATTGCTATTTTTAAGGATTGATATCCTAAATTGGCGCTAAGGATAAAAATATGTTGCTATAAGTTTCTATATACTGTGAGCTATGATAAAGGCTAAACAAGAAACTTTTTGGTGTAGCCTTGCTTTAAAGGTTGGTTTTTTTTGTTAAGAGTAGGGTCTGGTATTTATTGTTCTTAATGTTTTGTAAAAATGAGGTATAAAATGTGTTTTAAGTATAGAAAATTCATATGAGATGTGAAGAAGTGAAATATTTCTTTCATAATTATAAATTAATAATTGTTATAGAAAAAATTAATATATGGTTCGAGTAAGTATTTAATTAAGTTGTTTGGTGTAGTTATTACGGTATTTTAGGAATTGTAGTATTATAATTGTTATTATTGTATTTTTATAATGTATAAGAATATAACACTATTACTGATATAATACTGAGGCAATCCTAGCCAGGATAAAAATACTGTAGAACGAGGATCTACTGAGACAGCTATCAGGCCCAGAAGAGACGTTCAGATCGGGTTTTGAACCAAATACCCCAGATAGCCTGCAGATACGACCACCTGCTGTCACAGAGAGCCTAAGAGATTACCTCCGTCACATCTCCACAATATTCTAATGTTTTTCTTGTTCCTTTACGTTACGCACTGTTATTCATTATCTTCTCTAAATTTTCTAGCTCCTGATCGTATACAAGTAAGACCTTCCCTCTTATATTTACTACAAAGATCCACATATTTCTCCCCAGTTATTTTAATTATTCTTATAATTTTAGAACGTAGCCCAAATCCCTTATCTCTATCTTCAGGTCCTTACCTAACGAACATTTACATTTTAACACTTTTCAACGTGGTGGATAGGGAGGTAGAGTGATTGTTGTGTAGTTCTCCAGAATGAAGTCAAGTCTGTACTATCGCACAGGACATTTTGCTCGAGAATGTCCTCAAGCAGGAGGTGGAGGACGAGGAGACAATAAGTGCTATAAATGTGATAGATATGGGCACTTCGCTCGCCTGAGAAGAACAAGACATGTGTTACAGATGTAACGATGTTGGGCACATCTCGAGGGAATGGCTTCAGATTTCCTATGGATAATCTTGCTACAATGTGGAGAAACATTGCACACGAATGTCTTGGGTCCACAAACGGCTAAGGAGCCTGTTCTGTACGAGGTTCTTGCAATAAGTCTAGGCATATTGCTCGGAAATGCCCTGAAGGATCTTTGCCGAAGAGTGGCTATAAGATGTGATCAGGAGAGAAGCTGAATATAATATTAATTTCTAGAATACTGTTTTTGTATGAAGAGTTTAAAACGTTCCATTGTTTTAAACATACCTAGGGCCTGGACTGGAGTACGTTCGGCGGCGATTCGTCAGAGAGGTCCAAACTTGGTCTATTGTATTTGCGCCCCCAAGAGGGGTACTGATGTATTATTTTATCTTGACAGGAATCCTGCGCGGTAGGGATGAGTAGCAACTGTGTTGGGGATAGTGCACCTATCGCCACAATGCGTCACACGCGTAAGATTACGAGAGGGGAGGGCGCTGCATAAGTTGTCCAAAAACAAATTTCATTCTCGAAGCGACTTTTGCAGCTCTTATAAACTAAGTTGTTATTCTTACTATGGTAGTAATCTCCACGCTTTTGTTGGATCTTAAATAGTACATAGGCGTTTGGAACAAAACCCTGTTCTCCCCCAGCAGGCATGATAAACAACTGTCGGCCTTTCAATATCGCTGCAGAATCCCTGTAACGTATTTCACTCCAGGCATATGGTCTAGTATGTGCTGTATTTATACAAGTTTCATCCATATAAACTATATAAACTTCACTTCGATATCTCCGAATATTTCATAAATACTTAAGTCTTTTTGCACGTATGGTGCGATGTTCGATTAAAATTTGTCTGTCACGCTTAGTGTTTTTTTTTCCTCCCAAATAATCCTAGCTTCAAAAGAACTCTTCTTAATATTCAGACACTGCCTTGGAAGTCAGTAGAACTTTTAGCTTCTTAAGCACTTTCTTCAAAGTTGGTCTTTGTTTTTCTGTGCTTTAAAAATTATTCACAGTTCGCCTAACTACTTCTGAATTAAAACATCCAAATTAGATTTTGTGCATGTTCTTAATCTCTGTTTACTGGGCATAGAGAAGGACGTTGTTGCACTAGCACCAATGGCTTTTCTTTTTTTAATAACTCTCTTAAACTGTTTTCAGACACAACAGTTGCCTCAGACACCCTTCCCCAGATTTTTATAGCTGACCCAGACCACTGTTCCTTTTTTATAAATCTATGGATATTGGTTATTACTTCTCGTGTTTTTAAATGTAGCACTTTATTTCCTAATGTGCTGCTAGGAGGCGTCATTTCTAAATGCTCTCTTGGAACCAGGAGACAAGCACATTTTGAAACAAGCTGTAGTATTACCGAGTAGCTCTGCACGTGTTTAGTTGCTCGCAACTGGTACGTAACTGACCTGCCCTCCCCTCCAGTTGCAACCGTTCTGAGGTCTAGATACCACAGCGCATCGCTCTGCACGTTTCAAAATAAAAAAATACATCTGTACCTCCAGGAGGAAGGATGAGGCGAGAGGAGGCAGAGGATGGCAGTTCCAAGGAGCCATGACAGTGCAGAGGGCAGAGTCCTACACTTTGCTAATTGGAAACTCCCCGGCAAGCCTGAAGAACCGGCATCCCACCGTACTGTGTTCTGGAAATGGCCCCAGCAAACCAGGTTCGGAGGCCGGATGCCGTCATATCAAAGGAAGAAGTATTACCAAGAACTTACCATCCTGCCATGCCATGCCAAGACACGCCCGAAAAACCCCGCCTGGGCCATCCCGCTTGCTATACCAAGACAAGTTTATAATGAAAATATATATTAACCATCTTTTTTAAATGGTAAACAATAGAGAAAATAAAAATTGTCTCCAAAATCTTATTTTATTTTTATCTCTCAAAAGTGTTCTGTACTTTTCCTGACCAATTCTTAAATGCCATTCCTTCCATATGTATACACCTGATACACTGCTTCAGAGCCATGTGCTCCCCTAGCTTTAAATTCCTACAGATATATTTTAAAATTCTCTCGTCCACTAAACGTTTCCTCTCTACTCTCCTTAATTCTGTCAATGCATCCCTCTGTTAGTAATCCTACACGACCATGTGGCTTTACACTCGCAGAGGCGTCATGTGGAGACAGAGAGAGGGAGTACAAAAAAGCCAACAATTTTAGTGGAAAGTCAGATGATGGACGCCGACAAGAACGATCTCGCTCCTTCTAACTAAGAAGGCTAACCTGCGGTTTCCGTTTCCTGTTATTGACAGAAGGCCTGACGTCACCAGGCTCTCGTATTGAACCAAGTACTGCGCCAGGCACGTGTCTGGCTGTCACGTGTGTCATATCCTGGTGATAATCTGATGATAACTGTTCTGGTGACAGCGTGCCTCTGTAGTAGCAAGATTCTCATCCAAAACTGATATTCTTCTTTCTCTTTTATCACAGCTCTTGTGTTTTCCAATGACAGACGCTTCGTTTTCTCAGGAAGAGCCGACCAGGATTTTTGTGCTGTAATTAAATTCCGTGTAAGAGAGGCAATCTGGACTAAATAGGAATTTAAGGAAGGAGCTGTGAAGAAAAGATAATTTGACGTGTGTTTTGTGTTCACCTTTATGAACATGTAAACATAATCACTTGTTGCGATTGTTTTGGGTTCACGAATCTTTCAAAATGTTCTTGGGAATTCACATTTTTAAAATTAACAGTTCAGAAAATATTCATTATCTGTTTCAAATGGGAAGGTGCTAGTAGGTGAGCAACCACTCGGAGTTCTGCGGTGTTGACGTATTACATTTCCCCTATGTGGTGTGTGACGAGTGCCAAGGCAAAAGTTCAGATTTTGGAAAAAGAAACTGATCCATGTGGAAGGTAGAGAGTAATATATCTAATAAAACCATGAAACCCCTATATTTTTAGCTCAAATAGTTTTCCTAATACATATAAATAGATACCATTATATTACAACAATGCATTGCGACGTGCGCACTGTAATGAGTATCATTATTGTTTTCCATATATGGGTGAACGTATATTTGAAATTACTCAGAACTGAAACGTAAACATTGGACATGACGTGATAAAAGAAATATGTACTTTGAATAAGCCAAGGTGTTTGTTACACTCGATGAGAGGAAACGATACACTACTTGCTGGTCTGGCAGAACGTGTCTGGTCACGTTATATCTTTGTTTATGAATGGTTGGTAATCTCTATTTACTCTAGAGTTCAAAACATTATTATTCAGTTAATCTTCCGTGAAAAAGGGTATCAGATGAATCAATGAGACGCGATCCTTCTTCCCTCCTTACTAGTGCTAGAACAATCCAATTGAGTTAATATGGGCTCAAATTATGTTGATAACAGAAATAATATTTTTAAATTGACTGCCCTTGAACGACTTTTTCACGAAGAAATTGACGAGGAACACAACAAGACTGGAAAAACTGCGTAGGACATCAGAAAAACTACAAGAAGACGACTTTTGGAAAGAAATAGCACGTAACGAGATTCTGGAACTTATCATCATAAATTTGCAGTATTCAGACGATGAAGACAATTACAATGACGAATTATCTATTAACCTAAGTAACATTCACAGCTGTACGGATGCACCACTGGTATTTTTGTTGGATTTTAAAAATAAATAATTCATAAACTGTAATTAATTTTAAACTAAATATTTAAACCATTTTCGTAATATACGAATATCCATGTTACAATTGTGATTTCAACAGCTGCAGTATTAAAAACTTTGGAAAACTCAGTTTGATATAGCGCCAAGTGCTCACAAGTGTGTAAGAGAGAGGGAAATATAAAAAGAGTGGGGGTAACAAGGTGGCAACCGTGAAGGCTCTAACGCATCCGATTCGCTACAGGCGAGAACTCTTCCCATTTGAAACACATAAGGGTAAACAATAGACAGTCACAGCCTCGCACCAGCCGGTCTGACGACATGATCCAGCTAGTGGAGAGCGTTGGTTTGGACTATCGCCAATTGAGCATTTTCAGATCTTCATGCAGGATTGTGTGCACAGATCCCACGAACATGCCAGTGTTGGAGGCGTTGGAGGCTGCAAATATCTTGATTTGTTGTCACAGGATGTTCTGCCTTCATGGAACTGCCGTACCTAGGAAGGCACATTAGACACATCCATGTTACCATCACCACATGCGGCACTCTACTGGAGATGAATTTTAATAGTTGTCACACCACGAAAATGGAGAAAACAAATGATTACACGCTATTCTTGCAATGAAAGCATCGCCATTTCAAGTATCAAAAAAGTCCTAACTCTCGTCGCTTCCACTGGAGTTTTATGCAACGCAAAGAGCTGCCATCTCTGTCACGTATTTACAAAGACTCCATGTGTATTCTAAAAAAACACAAATTTCTATCTGGTTCCAGTTCTGAAAAAAACAGGTGTCATATCTAGAACGCATCTAGTAATTCCAAATGCACGACTCGTGCCCACTCAGCGTGACGAGGAAACCTGGGAACTGCGATGGAGAGTGATTTTGGCCAGGAATGCCAACATTTGGGATTAGGGACGAGTACTCCAAAGATGTACAGCTTTTAGTTACTAACATACATACCCATGCAGTAGATGGAACCGATTGTTCACTTCGGTGGTCACGAAGGAATTCACACGTGGTACCTGGAGGTGATGCTCACCCTCTCGGGTTGTAGAGACACACGATTATGTATAAAAGAATAAGTACGAGGGTTGTTCAATAAAGAATGATCATAATGTTTACGGTCATAATTTTTCGCATTAAAATTCAAACTTATTATATTCTGTTACCTTAACGTGATAAAAACACACCGTAGTAGTTTCATTGTTGGTACTCCTGGTTCCCGCCTGTGAGAACCAGGCAAGCTCAGACATGTTCAGTATCGCCTACCGCTGCAATGGAGGTAACACGCGAGGAACAAACTGCGGCTTTGAAATTCTGTTTTAGTCTCAACAAATCTTCAGTTGAGGCCTATATAATGTTACAGGAGACCTATGGAGAGTCTGTTCTTCCCTACAGCACAGCTCGAGGTGGTTTAAAATGTTTAAAGAGGGGAGACAGTCAATTTCAAAGCATGGTGGACCTGGGGCTCCAGTTACTGCTCTAACAGTGGAAAACATCAACACTGCTGCTGCCATTGTGAGAGAGGATCGACGAGTTACCTTAAGATCACTTTCTGAAATACTGAACACTTCTTTGGGTGCCACCCACACGTTGGTGACAGAAACATTACACATGAGACGTGTTTGTGCGCTAAGGGTTTCAAGACTGTTGATTCCCGAACAAAAGGACATTCACACGCAGGTCTGCATGCAGTTAAAGTTGGTCTTAGAGGAAGATCTGGAGTTTCTTTCAAACGTAATCACTGCTGATAAAACAGGGCTAATTCATTTTCATCCTGAGAGCAAACAGTAAAGCTCAGTGTGAAAATCTCCTTCATCTCCAACACCCCCCCCCCCCCAAAAAAAAATTGTTTGCTTCTGCTGGGAAAGTTATGGTCATCTTATTCTTTGATATTCATGGAATGGTCTATTTGCATGTTGTAGATGCACACACATCAGTAACTGGACAATACTACAGGGACGTCCTGAAAACATCGCAAGTTTATATTAGGCGCAAAAGACCACATTTCAGTGAAGCAGGCTGGATGCTGCACCACGATAATGCACGGCCGCATATTGCCAAAGTTGTTTCTGTTGAATATCTTGCAAAACTCAACGTGAAGTGCATCCCTCACCCTCCCTATTGTCCGGATTTAGCCCTATGTGACTTTTTCTATTCCCTAAATTGAAGAAACGCCTTCGTGGGAGGCTTAGATTAGATTAGATTAGAATGATTTGCGTTCAGTAGGTTTACTTGTAGCCAGAAAAGGCTGTGAACATTGAACATGTCCAGAGGTATAACGTTTAATAGGTTATATATGTACAAAAGTTCACACAAGACTCATATTATAGTATACAGGCAATATGAACAACAATATGCAAAACAAAGCAGGGATAATTATATATGATACAAAATGAAACACTTTTTAAACCAGCTTTCACTTGGCTTATGCCAGTACGTCTCAACCTTTTTGCAATGGATACCATTCTTGTTATTTATTAAATACATATACATTAAAAATAAACTTTCAACTTGCATCAAATATTTATTAGTAATGATTTGTCATTGGAATAGTTATATGCTACTTATAGAGCTACGGAAGCATTATCAGGATAATTTGACATTCAGATAATCTTGTACAGAATAAAAAGATTCTGAGCAAAGGTACTTTCTAACAACTTTTTCTTTAAGAAAATTGGGAAGTTTGCTAAATATTTTGATAGTTTCATCATCAGAAGCAGTGATGAAGTCTGCGGAGGTGATTTTGAAGGATCTCTCAAAAAATGGTTTCCAGCATGTCTTTGAAGACTGACAGAAACGCTAGGACAAGTGTATTGCATTCAGAGGAGACTATTTTGAGAAGCACCATCAAAATGATGAGGATGAGTAAAGGTACGTTGTCAAAAAAAAAATTGTGATCATTCTTTATTGAACACTCCTACTATTGATAACAATAATTTGAAAGTCTTACGAGTAAAACACGTCAGATGATTATATGTTGTTGAGACTATTTCTATCAAGGAACTGCTCGTAACATAATTCCCTCTCTCAGCACCGTAAGATGTACTTTCACATCGGTAACACGCGGTTTATTGTGCCATTCTTTACGATGCGCAGTAAACTCTGTTGCCATAAACAACGTTGTTCGCTACATATTTACTCGAGCTTTCTGCTTTACAGTGAAAGTGTGCAAGTTCAAGGCAGCAGCTTGGGAACTGCAAGGCGTGGTATAACCACAAACACGAAGAACTAAAATAAAAAGCCACGGGGTAAGATAAATGTATGAAAAAGGAGAGAGTGTGTCTGTGCTATCCAAACAGAAAACCATCTACCATACTAAACACTGAAGGCATTAGAGTGAAGTGCTAAAACTGCAGTGGAGTGCTTAATGGCTTGCGACAATATGGATGGTAGGTGTTTTCCTTTCCTTTAACTTTTGAATTCTTTATGTGATACTGCACACCGTGTAAAAGTAGACACGAGCAAGAAATTATAAGAGTAGCATTCAGGAAGAACATTTGAACAACTGTTGTTTCAACAAAAACAGTTGAAACACTATGAGTACAGCGTAACCTAGCATGCCGTATGAATTTACTGTCTAACAATTTTAAGTTATTTAAATAAGACAAAAGGGATCAGTCAGTAACGAAAAATAAGTCACATTTACCTTGCACGATATATTGACATATCTTTAGGTTATGTATTAGTGAAATTTGCCCAAAAGCTGTGAACAATTGACAACTTAAATTTGTTCGCAATAAAATAACAAAAACCTTAAGGAGACATGGCAAGTTTTCTACCTGGCGACCTAAGTTACCAATTAGCTTCAGCTATAAATGGAAAAAGGCATGCTTATCGGTAATTTTGAACCTAGTCTTTGCACAAACATATTTAATACTCGAAATCCTTAACTTCATTATGTTTTTTAATAAATTTGTTTTAAAAATGTGCACTACGTCTCAAAAGTGCATTAGGGAATCTTTTCGTATAATTAATTTTAAAATAATGCTCTCAGTCTTTGGAAATGAATTATTAGCTTTTGAAAAACAAAACATTTTGAAATTACGAAAACTAGTACCTTTCCTGCAGTAACTAGAAGATAATGTAAACGTATTTTATCATAAACGTTTTTCTAATCTAGATTAATATAAGTCCTAAACTTTTGAAATCATTGGTATGAGAAATTTTCATCATATTAATAAATTTATCTGGCCAAAAGTAACATGTAAGTAAGTGAAAATATAGCTTTTCTGTAGCGTAGTGATAGCACGTTTGGCTCACGTTCTAGAGCTCCGGAGTTCGAAACTCGATCAGGGTGAATTGTCTGGATGGGTTTCTTCTCCTGGATTTTCTTTATCCTAAACATGAATGTCTGGTAACTCTAAGCTCTGTGTACCCTGTATTCATTTCAGCATTTCATTCATTGTCCTATACGACTTAACGTTGGAGGTTTTCCCTTATCCTGAAAGATGAATGTCTGGTAACTCTAAGCTCTATGTACCCTGTACTCATTTGAACATAATTTCATTCATCGTCCGATATGACTTAACTTTGGAGGTTTTCCCTTATCCTGAAAAATGAATGTCTAATAACTCTAAGCTCTATGTACCCTGTACTCATTTGAACATAATTTCATTCATCATCCGATATGACTTAACTTTGGAGGTTTTCCCTTATCCTGAAAAATGAATGTCTAATAACTCTAAGCTCTATGTACCCTGTACTCATTTGAACATAATTTCATTCATCATACGATATGACTTAACTTTGGAGGTTTTCCCTTATCCTGAAAGATGAATGTCTAATAACTCTAAGCTCTATGTACCCTGTACTCATTTGAACATCATTTCATTCATCATCCGATATGACTTAACTTTGGAGGTTTTCCCTTATCCTGAAAAATGAATGTCTAATAACTCTAAGCTCTATGTACCCTGTACTCATTTGAACATCATTTCATTCATCGTCCGATATGACTTAACTTTGGAGGTTTTCCCTTATCCTGAAAGATGAATATCTAATAACTCTAAGCTCTATGTACCCTGTACTCATTTGAACATCATTTCATTCATCATCCGATATGACTTAACTTTGGAGGTTTTCCCTTATCCTGAAAGATGAATGTCTAGTAACTGTAAGCTCTATGTACCCTGTACTCATTTGAACATCATTTCATTCATCGTCCGATATGACTTAACTTTGGAGGTTTTCCCTTATCCTGAAAGATGAATGTCTAGTAACTCTAAGCTCTATGTACCCTGTACTCATTTGAACATAATTTCATTCATCATCCGATATGACTTAACTTTGGAGGTTTTCCCTTATCCTGAAAGATGAATGTCTAGTAACTCTAAGCTCTATGTACCCTGTACTCATTTGAACATCATTTCATTCATCATCCGATATGACTTAACGTTGGAGGTTTTCCCTTATCCTGAAAGATGAATATCTAATAACTCTAAGCTCTATGTACCATGTACTCATTTGAACATAATTTCATTCATCGTCCGATATGACTTAACGTTGGAGGTTTTCCCTTATCCTGAAAGATGAATGTCAGGTAACTCTAAGCTCTATGTACCCTGTACTCATTTGAACATCATTTCATTCATCGTCCGACTTGACTTAACCTTGGAGGTTTTCCCTTATCCTGAAACATGAATGTCTAGTAACTCTAAGTCCTATGTACCATGTACTCCTTTGAACATCATTTCATTCATCGGTCGATATGACTCAATGCTGGAGGTTTTCCTTTATCTTGAAAGGTGAATGTATCATAACTCTAAGCTCTGTGTACCCTATACTCATTAGAACATCATTTCATTCATCGTCCGATATCACTTAACGTTGGAGGTTTTCCCTTATTCTGAAAGATAAATATAAGATAGCTCTAAGCGCCATGAACCCTGTACTAATTTGAAATTCTTTTCATTCGTTAGACATGACATAGCGTTGGAGGTTTCCTCTTATCCTGAAAGATGAATTTCTGGTAACTCTAAGCTCTATGTACCTTGCACTTATTTGAACATCATTTCATTTATGTCCGATATGAATTAATGTGGAAAGACGTAAATAAATGAAAAGGGTATACGTTGCTACAAGTTATTTAATTCAAATGTTAGTTTCCCGCTTTCTACTCTCTGTAACATAGTCAAACATGCAGCTAAACTGTTTACAATTGATTTGCTTTTTGTTTACCTAAACTGCTTATGAATAAGAATATAATATATCCTATTATCAGGTAAAGCTACTTATGTTGAAGTATTTTCATTGTTTTTTATTCCCTCAGTAATGGCTTTAAGATTTTATTTAAAATTCAATCAATTTTATGCTTTCTATAAATAAAAACATTTAATATTTGAGGTTGGCTGTGAGTGTTCCAAATTCTGAAAGTCTTTTGCATAATGATAAAGAGTAAAGGATCTTGTTTTCTCACACAATTTACGTGAGATGCATTCTTTTTGGTATCAACCATTTCTGAAAAATTTATTGAAGTTTGTTTGAATTTATAAATAAATATGTTTTCCTTAATTAAGAAGTAATTTTAACACTTTTTTCTTGTGGTGTTTTCGAACCCCCTGTAATCCCCATGTTCTATGGATGTCTTTTCTCAATTAAGTGAAGTGGTTAGAAGAAACTTTTGCAGGATTAGTTTATACAAGATGAGTAGGGAAGGTGATGTGATAGGAACGTATCAGATTGTTTTCTTCTACACCAGAAGATTAAATGAGCCAGGCTACCTGACCAATTTCATCTCAATTCTTCCTGCGGCTGGAGCAAAGAAAGCATCAAAATCGATCAAAGTGCATTATTTCTTCAGCAAACGTCGCCTGCGGGGATCTGAACCCAATTTAGACTTGAAGCCCCTGCAGCAATAACCAGAAATTACATCATGGAAACCGTCGCCTTTCTTCAAGTACCACCTTGCTGTTCTTTAAAGATGACATCCGTTCTTGAACTTCTTTGTGTTCGGGTAATTGAGTACGACGTGGTCTTACGGTGTAAAGTGGAGATTCAAGGGCCCTCCTCCAAACCTGGACATGTGAAATTGTAAGCTTACAGCCATAATGTCTGTGATGATTGTTAGTTTGTAATGAGCTGTCATATCATTTAAATCTCAATGCATCTTTTAATAATATCATTTTTAATTTATTTATTTTTTAAAGTCACTTCAAAAATAAAGTCATATTATTACTAAATAAACAAAAAGTACACAGCTATATTGTTTTAAGTCAATAATATGCAGTAACTTTACTTTTAATTTAAATATTAACATTGCATGTCTTGATAAAGCTGATAATGTTGCTGTGGTTATTGTTGATCATCAAAAAAGCTGAAGGTTTTCAGGATCTCCACACTGAAGTCACTGGTGACTGTATCTTGGACAAACAGTGAGCCGATGGTGAAGGTTAGAGTATATTAAGGGCACTGGGAGGTAGATAAGTTTCCAAAAATCAATTTTTTGTTTTTAATGTTAAAAAGTTATATAATTCTTCAGATTTAAAATTATATATAACATAAGTTGTCAGCTGGTATTAAAGCCCTTTAATTCGTCAATTTAAAGATGGCGGCGTAATGATACGCCCACTTCCTGAGAATGGTGCTTAACCTTAATCGTGATTTCCCGAAACCTTGATTTTTCATAATTTACGTGCATGTTTCTCAAAAACTATAAAAGATATTGACAAAAAATTTGTAGTGGCTATTCTTCAATGTTTCTTGAACACATTCGGCTAACATGAATATAACATGTGATTTATAAAATGGATGAAAACAAATATTCAGTCCTTGTAAATTATTAGCTTTTTTTTTACTCAAAACTAATTAATTTTTCATGTGCATAGTATAAACTATATGTGATCTTCATTTAGCCGATATTATAAAACTGTATCTTAGGTTACTTAGGATAAAACTTGGTGCATGTAGCTTTAAATTCCTACAAGTAAAGTGCACCTGAAATATAGGGTGCAATATTTTTTTCAGGACACACGGTGTGATTTATGCCCCTTTTGCATGGACCTATGTGAACGTAATTTAAATATTATACAGTAGTTAATTGCACACATCCTTATACAGTAATTATAACGAATTTCAATTTCCGATAATGTTTAGTTTTCTTTATATTCAAATTTTAATATTGGTAAAAAATTAGTCTTGTCTGGGTAAAAGTAACCTTCCAGTGACCTTAACACAGAGTGAATGTACGAGGAAGTTCATGGGATAGAATGTAAGAATGAGTAAGCGAATAGTCGGGATATTAGCAACTGGTCCTGACGCGTTAGTGGTCCAATAGTTGTAGACAGATTAGGTACTGGCCAGGCTCATGCAATTTGATATACAAATATAACAATTTGTAACTTAAAGCTTCACTTATGTTATAATAAATTATGACACTTTTCTTATAAATTTTTCGGGATCGCGATTTCATGGAAATTTCTTCCACATCGTCAGCCGGAAATACAAACAAGACTGTCGTCATCGTTACGAACGCTAGGTGTTCATCTGTTCTTGTTAGTACTACCAAAATCTGAAAATAAAACAAATTTAAGAACAGAATCGATTGCCGTTATTTGGTTCATGAATTTGTGTATAAAAAGAAGCCATGGCTAGTGATTAGGGTAGTTGTGAAACAGTTGTGAAATCAGAGATAGCCAGCTATGTTGTTGTAACGAGAGCTAATGATGTAATCTGCTGTCACTGTTTGTTATTGTGATCGACCTTGTGAGACTGTGTATATGTGAGTTCTTACGCGAGAATTGAATAGTGTATTTCGACAAAAATAAAGGAGATTTTTAATTTCTGCAACTCGGCCGTTTAATTCTTCGAACCCACAAGTTACAATATCTTTTCCCAAACCATTAAATCTATCGGACCATTTAATTGTTTTAATAATTTAGCTTCTGGATTTATTTCATGTTTAAATGATCAAAAATGATCAGTTTGTTTAGACTTAATGTTACGAAAATGTTCTTTCGTTGTGGTTTGTAAATTACGTTTTGTCCTTCCAATATAAACTTTATCACAATCGAAACAATTAAATTGATAAATATCAGAAATTTTACTATTAGGAATTTTATCTTTTTTAGAGAATTGCAATAAATTTTTAATACTATATTTAATATGAAGAACTAAAGCTATACCAAATTCTTTAAAACCTTTTTGAAAATGTTTACTGACCCAAGGATGTTAAGTAATTTTTTTAAATATTATAATTGTCCTTTATTTTTAAGGGTAGAAATATCACTAACATTTTTTTTGTATTTAAATTTTTCAATCAATTAAAATTAATTAATGCTTTTCATTCATTTATTTAAAAGTTAATGCAGACTAATTTTCCAGCATTTTAACTCACCAGTACACATGTATTGTATTTATTTCATCCTTTGGAACATAATACATTTGTTATAGGACACGTCAGTTCAAGATACAAAGATAAATATAAAAAGTTACATAAGACTAAAAACTGTAACAGATACAGGATCCAACAAAAGTCTAAAGTAGAAAAAGCAAATAAATATTGTCAATAGATTGTTGGTTACAATTTCTGACATAGTCAATTTTTCATAATTAATACTACTTATACATAGTCAATTCTACAACATTAGAATCTAATTTACAGAGTCAATTACAACATTAGAAACTAATTCTACACATGATCCCTTAATCAGCTTAATGGATTTATCACTTTCAAGTATAATTAAAGCTGCGATGTCATAATTCATTTAAGTTATATAAACATTTATGAGGAAAGCCTTTAACTTCCATTTAAACTGCTGTTTTGAGATGCTAGCTATTGATTTAATATCAGATGGCAGTTTATTGTAAAGCTTAATTCCTAGTATATGTGCATCCTTTTGAGAGACAGTTTTAATTACACTATCTCTATAGTAATTCATATTGGTTCTGGTGTTATGTTCATGTACCTGACTGTTTTTAACTGGATTACACTTGTCCACAATAAACATTATAGCTGTATAGGCATACAGAGAGTAGATGGTGATTAATTTTTTATTTATAAAGGTATCCCTGCAAGTTTCTCTTGTTTTTAGATTTATACATTACCCTAACACACTGCTTTGGTAAATAAGCAGTTTATCCATGTGTGTTAAACATGTATGTGACTTGAACATTGTTGTTAAGGGTAAGGTACGCTAAAAGAATTGTAGTTTGTTATATTGTGGTCGTTTATTAGCTGGCTTTGTTTTGTGCATTACTTTAAATGTTCATTGTTTAAGATGCCGTGTCGGATATTACGGAATGGCAGGTATTTTTAATACTCAACGTAAAAGTATAATGTTCCATATAACCGTTCAAAACATATTGAATATAAATAAAGTTAAAAATGAGTTTTGGGTCTTAATATTAGTAACTAAACAACTATTATTAGTTATATAAATAGAAATATAGCCTAGTTTAAATACAAATGAACCAAAACCTATTTTATTTTGTACTAGTCTTGGTCTATGGTCTAGGCTTATAAACATTTGTTTGTAAATGATTTTTATATTTTAAACCAATCATGAAATCTAATTGGTTTTATATCATCTATTCCATAATACCAAACTATTTCATATTAAATTCCATTTTTAACATTTTTATAAATATACTTCTATAACAACAAAATTAATAGCAGTTTCTTTTACAAGTAATATATATATATATATTTGTAATTTAAGTCCTTTAACTTTTTAAGTCATATCGGACGATGAAAGAAATGGGTGAAATGATGCTCAAATGAGCCCAGGGTCCGTAAGCTTAGAGTTACCCGACATTCGTCTTTTAGGATAAGGGAAAATCCCGGAAAAGCCCTTATCCAGGTAACTCACCCTGACCGGAATTCGAACTCGGGACCTATTGAACGTGAGGCAGGCATGCTACCACCTTACGCTATCGAGGCGTCCAAGAATTCATTACAATTAGTTACGGTGGTATTCATGAGGATATGGCGAGTTTTATTTAAAAACCAGTTATTTTTAGAAGTATAAATGGTATTCCATAATACCCTCCAATCATATACATTAAATAGCAAGACCTCTGAGAAAGATTGTCCGTCAATCGAAGCCCACAGTGTCCTTGCTCCTCTCTCGGTGCGCTATCTATGGGCGGAATGAATAACTACAGTCTGATTTTTAAAAGAAGATACGTGAAGGCCTTCAAGCAAGGGACACGAAGGGTAAGAGGGGAAGGTCGTTCCTATGGTAACGTAAAGAAAGGTTGCCACATTGGTTACACTGGTGAATCACATACTCCTCAGCTCAGTTATCGCTAGTTGTGTGCCGGAAACGGAGTTTACTTGAGTATTCAGTTGCGCTGTGTATTGTCAGCCTACTTTGTTAAAACACAATTAAAATACGTTTTTATTGAAGCAAGACTTAGTGACCGTAGGATTAGAGGTGGACCGAGCAATAATGGCCCAAGGCAAAGACCAGCTTACGGTCGGGGTGTTACATTGCATAGCCAAGGTAGAGAATTTGTCTATTTTCTTAGAGAATTCTTCCAACAGGAAGACAAGAGTTTACTCCTTATCAATGAACAGCTTATTCCTTTTATTCAAAACTCTCACCTCTGTTGCATCGCCGTTCCAGCCTCGGCCTACAGTCTTCGTTGTTACTCTACAAATCACTCGTTCGTCCGCTTATTACATATGCCTGCCAAGTGTGGGGGGCCACACACACATGTCATCTGCGTCGTCTTCAGGTCATACAGAATCGCTTCATGCGCATCGCTACCAACGCTCCATGGTTCATCCGTAATCAGCAGCTCCATCACGAACTAGGACTGTTCCCTCTTCACGACTACATTCGCAGGATCGCTCGTAGTTTCTTTTCCACGCTGCAAGAAGTTCCAGGAGCTGTGCATTATAACATCGGCGTCCGCACGCGCCAGCCCTCACGCTTGAAGAGGAGACTACCACAGGACCTGCTTCTAAGTGATACATCTGATTCGAGTGATCCTACTGCTTGATGTCTGTCTTACATCTTCAATATTGACATAACTTCTCAGAGAGTATTATTGGAGTTCTAACTTAATGTAGTTAGGGGGCGGCCTGTTAGCCTACCCCTGAGTGTTATTGTTATTATTGTACTGTTACCTTCTTTTCACTCTGATCTTGTAAAGCATTGTACTGCTGATCGATCAATAAAAAAAGAGTGTTGAGAGGGTAAAGAAAGGCGATCTGCTGGGCAACATTGCACTACCCACCTGGAGAAATTTGTAATGAAAGTACAAATAAATTGGAGTTGTTTATAATTGGTACACCAATGATACTGGATAAACAAAAGCGTACATTCGCCGGAAAAAGGAGTTAATGTGCAAGAAGACAATGCTAGTTGGTCAACAGGGAACCTGCATGTGCTACCAATTCCAGGACCATGCATGTATCCCCAGCTGGCTAAAACAATTACTAACAACAATAATAGAGTAGACAATAGAGCAGAGTCTGTTAATTATAGCTTTAGCTTCAGGTGCTATCATTTTTTAAATTACATTTTAGTGCTGGTTTCAGCCACATGATACCGAATTTGCGTCCTAGTTCATGGCGCTTACAAAATTCCTTCCGCGATATAGCGAACGTTAGTTTAGCTTACAATTTCTATGAGAGCAGAAACTTGCACACACAAAGCGCAGTTTTGACCACAGGTTTGCTGAATGCATTGTGGCAGACAAAGGAGAGAACAATGGAGATCTGCGGGGACTTACAAACTCCTAGCTCGTTCTGCATATGCTCTTTTGTGAAGGAGGTACCTGTGTGGTTCCTTTTTATCAGCGTATGTGTACCTTCTTGGAGAATTGATTAGAACAGAGAGGGAGCAAGTTGTGGCAACTCTGGCGAAAGAGTGACAACTCTAAATGAGAATTTTCTCGTAATCCAAAGATATGACGCTCCATGTACTTGACAGCTTATTTCATATCCTGCAAATAAATACAAAGAAACGTGACGAAGCGAAATTTTCCATCAGAAGGAGCCCTGAAAAATAAGAAATCCATTTACGCAACTAGAGATCTTTCAGTTCCTTAATTTTAAGTTAACCAACACTGTTATGTTTTATAAACCAAACTTTTGATAAGAAATATATTTAACAGCACTGAAAATATGACAGAGACATCAGTTTTCTTGGAAAAGAATCTCGAGCACCAGCTAATAAATCTAAGTCATGTACCTCAAGATTATAACAATCACAAGGAAATTAAAACTGACGATGCAAATACAAAGCTTATTCCGTTTACCTTACACAATTAGAATCGCAGGAAATATTCTATATTATCCTAAAACTAACGCTCAAGTTTCATTACCTTCACCCCCATGAGTTAAAAAATAGGTCTTTTGAAAAAGGGCCTCTGGTATTTCTTAATGTCTGTCAACACTTGTACAACGAGGTCTAATTGAAAGTCAAAAGACCCCGGCCTCTGTCAACCCGGGGGCGATGGAAAACTCCGGGTCTCTTACCTTGGGGCAATACCTGGAGTCCTACCCCCCCCCCATCAACAACAACGTCAAGACGGGTAGAAGTGACATGTAACTTACACGCGTCAGCCCCGCAGGGGCCATCTGGTGATCTAGCACACCTTCTACTAGCTCTACAGGCTAGTACCCGGGACTTTCAGACAACACTCTGCCCCCTCCTCGCGGCCGAAGCCTGGCCGTAAGTACCCGATCTCCTACGGGTATCGCGTAAAAACTGCCCCCTCGAGTCCAACCCAATCTTCTGTAGGGGAGATGACCCGTCCCATTCAGCTGCTGTGGTGCGAGCGCTGGGGGCCCCAGCACTCGTGGTATCTCTGACGTTACTAGATGAACCTCGAGCCGAACATTATGAGCCCCTCCCATAGGGGAGTTGTTGGGATTGGGTTGTACTCGAGGGGGCAGTGGTTCCCGATACTCGTGGGAGATCGGGTAGATCTCCGGACGGGGTTGAGGGAAGCCATAAATTCCAACGTACTAGCGAGCATAGCTAGTAGAAGGTGTGCTAGATCACCAGGTGGCCCTATCGAGGTTAATCTGTAACCTACCCCTTTGGGGTTGGCGCGCGTAATTGTCGTATCCACTTCCACCCATCTTGTGTTTTCGGACCAAATGGGGGAGCTTGTTAGTCTCTAGGTCTTGCCCTATGGAAAGCCCCACGAAGACGCCAGACGCCCTTCAGGAACAGCTCGCTAACTCCCTGGTCTTGAGAGGGGGTGGCATTGGTCTCACTTTGTGAAGGCTACCCTGGTAGTTACCCTCGAACAACTCCCATTCGGGAGGGGCTTGAATGTTTGACCCGAGATTCCTCTAGTAACGTCAGAGGTACCACGAGTGCTGAGAGTCCGCAACGCCCGCACCACGGCAGCTGAAGGGGTCGGATCCCTCGGCCCGAGGTTCCTCTAGTAACGTCAGAGGTATCACGAGTGCTGAGAGTCCGAAACTCCCGCACCACGGCAGCTGAAGGGGTCGGATCCCTCGGCCCGAGGTTCCTCTAGTAACGTCAGAGATACCACGAGTGCTAGGGGTCCGCAGCACCCGCACCACGGCAGCTGAAGGGGTCAGATCCCTCGGTCCGAGGTTCCTCTAGTAACGTCAGAGGTACCACGAGTGCTAAGGGTCCGCAGCGACCACACCACGGCAGCTGAAGGGGTCGGATCCCTCGGCCCGAGGTTCCTCTAGTAACGTCAGAGGTACCATGAGTTGCTAAGGGTCCGCAGCGACCGCACCACGGCAGCTGAAGGGGTCGGATCTCTCGGCCCGAGGTTCCTCTAGTAACGTCAGAGATACCACGAGTGCTAAGGGTCCGCAGCGACCACACCACGGCAGCTGAAGGGGACAGATCCCTCGGCCCGAGGTTCCTCTAGTAGCGTCAGAGGTACCACGAGTGCTAAGGGTCCGCAGCACCCGCACCACGGCAGCTGAAGGGGTCAGATCCCTCGGTCCGAGGTTCCTCTAGTAACGTCAGAGGTACCATGAGTTGCTAAGGGTCCGCGGCGACCGCACCACGGCAGCTGAAGGGGTCGGATCTCTCGGCCCGAGGTTCCTCTAGTAACGTCAGAGATACCACGAGTGCTAAGGGTCCGCAGCGACCACACCACGGCAGCTGAAGGGGACAGATCCCTCGGCCCGAGGTTCCTCTAGTAACGTCAGAGGTACCACGAGTGCTAAGGGTCCGCAGCACCCGCACCACGGCAGCTGAAGGGGTCAGATCCCTCGGCCCGAGGTTCCTCTAGTAACGTCAGAGGTACCAGGATTGCTAAGGGTCCGCAGCGACCGCACCACGGCAGCTGAAGGGGTCAGATCTCTCGGCCCGAGGTTCCTCTAGTAACGTCAGAGGTACCACGAGTTGCTAGGGGTCCGCAGCGCCCGCACCACGGCAGCTAAAGGTGACGGATCCCATGCCTACGGAGAATATCTGCAACAGCAAAGCTCAAAACCAAAAGGCGCATAAAATAACAAAATTAATAATGAAATTTAGGTATTTCCAACACTGCAACAAAATAATCCGTCTGGTCCCGTAGCTCAGTCGGTAGATCACCTGCCTGCCGTGCTGGAAGTCCCGGGTTCGATTCCCGGCAGTAAGGGTGGGGATTTTTCTCCAACCAAGATAATTTATCATCTTCCCCAGAGTCTAGAAGTATGAGAGTGCGAATTTGTGCGTGATCTAATAATAAAATGTTGGTATAGGTGTTCGGTCAAAGAACAAGGGAAAATTATGCTTGAAACAGCACAAAAGAAAGATAGAGAACTCAAATAGCTGGTGGGCAGATATAGGAGGAATTATGGTAAAAAATAGGAATGGGAGATATATGGAGATTAGAGGAAAGGAATGCAAGTGAGGTGGGTACATTGATAAAATGCAGAATAAAAGATATAGAAAGACAGGAAATATGGGGAAGACTAGAAAATATGAAATCATTCCAATTTTACAAGCAAATAAACAAAAACTGGGGACGAGAAGATTACTGCAACAGGCAAGAGAGAGAAGGGCTATCTTGGACGAGAACAGGAACAATATTTCTAAGAGATTTAAGAGGTAGGGAAAAGGGAAATTGTGAATTTTGTGGGGGAAAAGGAAGCATATAACACTATGTAACAGAATGCGAGGAGGTTGCAATATGGAGAGAAAGGTTTGGGAGGAAAAATGGGAGAAAGTAGAGAAGAGGATAGCAGCTATAAAAATGTTTGATGAAAGGAGGAAAAGAAGGTAAGAAGTGTTTGTGAGTTCTTACATAACGTAAAAGAAAAATGGGCAAGAAATGTAAAGAATATAAGAAAGGAAGATGAGAAGGATGGGGGCTAATTAAGTAACAAGGAGGTATGGAGGTTAAGAGCTACCTGGCAGAGCAGAAGACCAGGGTGTCATGTAAGCCAAGGAAACAAGGTAAAGACAAATAAATGTAGCCTAAAGTTGCAAATTGTAAAATTTTGGAATATGCACAGTAAATAGTTCATTCAATTCATTCAATTATCAAAAAAAAAACGCATACGAGTTGACACCTTCGATGTGTTCCAAAGGAGAACGGCCGCCTATTTGACCACTGGAGTTAAAGGCGGGATAGAAATAGAACAAAAGGAAGCAAGAAAATCCCACCTCAAAACTATTCCTTAGAAACCGAGCGGGATGGCTCAAACCGTTTCGTCTGTGACCCCGCATTCGGGGTTGACCAGGTTCGATTCCCGCGACCGGCTCACCTTACCCATGGATTTTTCGGAGTTTTCCCAGTCACCAGGTAAATTAGATCCCCCGAATTTGCTGTCGCTCCATTTCTCTCCATTGTCATTTCACATCATCTGTCATGTGGTGGTCTCTTTCAGGGCAGAATTCTCGACGATATATGGCAGAATGATATAGGGGAGATGCGCTCAGTACCGCACAGTGCCCAGTACCGTACAGTGTCAGTATCTCGTAGTTGTCGATGGACAGTAGTAGCTCATGGTGTGTATTTAGACAAACAACTAACTACTTTTGTTACCAACAGAAAGTTTCCCTTCTCTTTGGACATTGAATCAGAAGTCATTGTTCAGAGAAGTCGTGTACTGAACTGGAGCTGTGCTGTTAATAAATTGCTGACATTTCTACTGCCTTGTCCGGTGAGGAACTAATTAAGTATTTGTACTCATATTATTTGGTATTAAGTAGACTACATAAACACAAAATACAGTGTCAGTTTATAAGAGTCGTGCCCTGCTATGGCGTTATATATACGTACGTGTGAGTTGCTCAGTACCGTACGATAGCAATTTTCCAAATATGAAACAAGCAATAAAGAATATGATAGATAGATCAATGAGCCTGGGAGTAGCAATATATATTGCTGAAACATTAACATTGACTCTGTAGCCCGCCTCGGTAGCGTGGTGGTACCATGTCTGCCTCACGCTCAAGAGGTCCCGAGTTCGAATTTCGGTCAGGGTGGGCCGCGCCGTGGCTCAGTGGTTAGACCACTTTGCTCTCACCAAGGCGGCCCGGGTTCGATCCCAGGCGACCGCAAAGGGAGATTTGTGATGGACAACACGGTGCTGGGGCGGGTTTTCTCTGGGACCTCCCCCCCCCCCCCCCGTCTTCATCTCATGTACCTATAGTGTCACCGCCTTTGGTGCCGTATGTAGTAAAAGCGGGCATTTAACACTACACACACACACACACACACACACACACACACATCGATCAGGGTGAGTTACCTGGATAAGGTTTTTCCGGGGTTTTCCCTTATCCTGAAAAACGAATGTCAGGCAGCTCTAAGCTCTATGGACCCCGGGCTCATTTGAGCATCATTTCACCCATTGCATTTATCGCCCGATATGACTTAACGTTGGAGGACGTAAATTAAAAAAAAAAAAAAAAAAAAAAAAAAAAGAGACTGTATAAGTTGATGTAGTAAAAGGCACAAAAACAGAAGAACAAATCAATAGCAAAGGGACGCAAGACTAACATTTATAAATAGAGAACCTTGCTGTAACTCTGTGCCAACAGAAACTGGAAATAATGAAGAATCTTAGAAGACTAAAAGAAAATTAAATTTTGGAACTAATACCAGTGTGGATTGAAGTTTTCTAACAGAATGTATCCTTTGCTTATAAATCACAAACGAGGCTTGGGTTCAGTGTGTATCGTGCAAGGTTGGACACGTGTTGAATGTACAGGGCAAGAGATCATTGATTTTTATAGATGTGATCACTGTGTTTAAAAAATATTTCATTAGTTCTAAGACATTTTTATTTTGTTGTGGTAATCTCTAGAGAACGTTTCGAAAAATATATTATCATGTTACCGTGTTGTGTTTTTATCTCAAAAATACAATAATTATGATAAGAATAATTATCTTGTGATTTATTATGCAGTTCCTGTTCCTTTATTTACAAATATGTATTTATTTACGTCTGTCGGGTACCGGGAAACACTTTTTGAGATGCGCAGTTATCACTAATATTTACTTTAGTTATTAAAAGTCAACATGACTGACGTTCATGAATGTTCATTACTAATTCTGTTTCTGTATGTTATTAGTTTCATGATAATAGTAACACGCTACTTGATCTCCATTGCATTTCCTCTAAATTGTGATAAACCTTAGGTGTATGGTACTGGGCGCATCTCCCCTACTCTGAGTAACTCTTCCTCCTTCATTAGGACGGTTTCTGGTTTCCATAGAAATACAACGTATCATATTTTCTTTCATGAGAAAGAGCAACACAATGCACTGTCCATCGTCATTATCCTCATTAGCTTCCGTAGTAGTCTCCATTAGATTTTATTGTATATGCATGAAAACATTTTTCCCTGAGTATACTTTGGCGTAGAGGTAATTCTATCCAAGCGAAAATTCGCCCAAACATATTATAAACTTTATCCTTCATTCCAGAGGAAACTTAATCTCAAACCAAATGGCTTCTTTGATGAAAGAATATAGCAAACTAACAAAGTAGTCGGTTTATTCAAAGTTTACAGCAGAGTGCTTAACACAAGAGAGCTGAAAATTGTGACGCCATAGTAACCGATTTGTTTATTTGTAATTTGTAACTTACTTCTCATCTTTCCTTTTACAACATCAAATGGAAATACAAAATCAAGATTACAATTATAAAATCCATACTGAAAAATGCCATATACTCCTAAATCCTGGAAATCCTATCATGTCACCCACCATTGAATAATAATTCGGTCCTCATACACCTAACCCTAGGTTTTTGTGTATTGCAGGCCCTCTACTCTTTTTTTTAATACAGATTTTGCCATTTCACCTATCCCACTCTATATTTTTTCTCTTAATTGTTCTTAGCCATCTCTCGTTCACTTTCCCTAAATAATTCCCTATATTTCTCCTGTTCTTTTCAGCTTTTACTGACAAAATTTTTCTAATTACTACTTCACCCCTCAAATTGTCCCATTTAAGTAGCAAAGCCTGCTCTCTCCATAACTTTGACTACAATATAATATACAATGGAAGTCTGCATTCTCTTCTGCATATAATGGACATTTATCTACCTCCCTCTCTTGACCTGTGCCTTTTAAGTTTCTCACTCCTGTTCTCACCCAAGCAAAACCTGCTCGCATTAACTTATTGTATATGTCTACATATCCTTCCCTCCCCCAGGCTGTTTTTATTTCTCTATATAATCTCAGTGAGCTTTTGTCACTTTTATTGGCGAAAATGTCTTGTCTGTCAATATTTTCTAATCTTAGCTTAACTTCTTTCCAGAAGCCTCTATACCCATACTTTGCATTTATCCAAGAATGACCCGTACCTATCTGCTTCAACAAGTCATACATTTTATGTGCCCAAGATCCACCCCAGTTACTTCTCTTTTGAATATGAAAACATTCTTTAATTATATTGCCATATTCCAAGTTAGTGATTCTGTATAAATATTTCATTGCCTTTGACAAGATTTTAATTTTAGTTGAATGCCTGCCTAGTTCTAATTGTGCTGCCCCATTAGGTGATGCTATCGGTAATCCCAGTATATATTTACAAAAGGATCTATGCACTCTATCAGTGTCTCTCCAAGCCTCATCTACTCCCCAAACCTCTGATCCATGTAACATTCTATTTTCTACTACTGCCGTATAAATCCTCTCCAACCATTTGACATTTATATCTGGCAGTTTACTGTAGCATGATCTTATCACTCTCATGGCCATTTTACCTTTTGCCACAGACATCGTTTTTGTTCCTTCCAGCTGCCATATGAACTCAACCTTGTCCCGAAATAATCAAATCTCCTGACTACCTATATTTCTCTTCTATTAACCTCCCATTTCTCATCCTTACGCAACCTGTATCCTTTATTGAAGATCATAATCTTTGTTTTGTTTTCATTCACTTTCAAACTCCATTTATTGCAATAAGAATTGGCTGCCTCGATTGCTCTTCTCAGCCCTCCACTTGAAATGGACCTAACTACTAGGTCATCTGCAAACAGTAGCCCCGATATTTCTTTATTATTAATTACTGGTGAATGTACCCTACAACTTAATATCTCCTCTAAAATTCCATCGATATAAAGATTAAATAATACTGGACTAAGTTTATATCCCTACCTTACTCGATATAGATAATTTGTTTATTAGTTTCTTGTTAATGTTAAATGCTCATGTACTATTTGCAGTCTCTAATACTTACATTAATCGCTTGGACTTTCCATTAAGCATTGAACAAAAAATAATGTAAAATTTGGATACACTCTCTTAACTTATTAGTTGTTGCCGGTGGTAACAGCGGAAACATTAACGCCACACCACTGCTTCATAGTAATTCTTTATAAAATTTTAGTCCTAGAAGTCAATAACAGTCAGGGGTATCACTGATCAGCTGGACAATGGTCTCTTATACGTTCCCTGCTAGCGGCAAATACCTGCACGCCAACTTTACAGAATCACTAGTTAGTAGAATGAACGTGTATCAACTCTCGTAATAGAGTCATGCAATGATGATATAGTCCACAATGAAAATAGGGGTGGTTGATGAAGATATTGCATTGAACCTAATGCTTTTATGCCAAAATCCCCTTAATAAAAACTCCAGGAAAACATTAGACTATATGTACATGCTTCAAGTATGTAAAACGAAGATTTTTTTAAAAAAAAGTTTCCAAACTACACTTTACACAAACATGTGTTGGAACATTTGGATTTTCTCAAAAACATTTCTACCAATTTTTCTTCAAATACTATATTTTAAGACCTCTTAATGACAAATTAATTAGGTGTAACTTTCTTTGAATAACCTCCGAATGCTCTTCGTTCTAAATGACTTACGTAATTAGTACATCGTAACAGATATACAGAACTTACTACAAAAATGCATATCTCTTCAAACCATACAATTAATGTAAAATAATTTCTTGTGGAGATAAGCACTTTCAAAATAGTCCTTGTTATTAACTTGAATTGTTAAACTCCTAGTTATTTCGCAAATGGAAGTGAAATGAAATGTGTAGTGTTTGACGCCCGCTTTTACTGCATACGACACCGCAGGCGATGACACTGATGATACATGAGATGAAGATGGAGCACCGGTGGAATGAGATGGCGGGGGAAACCGGAGATCCCGGAGAAAACCCACCCCAGTGCCGTGTTGTCCACCACAAATCTTATTTTGTCGTCACCTGGGATCGAACCCGGGCCGCCTTGGTGAGAGCCAAGCGGTCTAATCACTGAGCCACGGTGCGGCCTCGCAAATGGAAAGCCGTTACTTGTAATTTTATACCCTGGCCGTTAAAAAGAAAGTCGGAATGTGAAGCCATCACTTAGCTACAAGCTCTTAAAATATTTGGTTAACGCTTAAGTGCACTGCATTCCGCTTTTCCATATATCGTATGATCCATACAAATCTGAACCATTTCAATGGGCCATAACTTTTGAACCAATAATAGGACACACGTACAACTTTGGCGGAATATAATACACAATTGGGAGATTACATTACACTATTTACATCTCAGAGAAAATGTTGGAAGCGTCCTCCTCCAGCATCTATACATGTTTGCACTCGTCTCACCACATACTCTGAAGTTTTACAGAGAGTATCCTCGCCAATGTTACTTATTTCGATTCGAATGGATTCCTTGAGAACATCAATTGTTCGTGGCCTATTCTTGTACACTCTATTTTTGATATACCCCCACAAAAAAAAAATCCGGGGAGGTTAGGTCAGGGTATCTGGAGGGCCACAGACCTTTTGATATTATTCGATTATTAAAGAAACTGGTTACAAGTTCCATCGTGTCATTAGATGTATGGTACGTTGCTCCATCTTGCTGGAAATAACCTTCTCTCAATTCGATATCACCCAGTTGCTCCACAAATGTCTTAAAGATACCCATATAAACTTCAGTGTCTACAGTCGTATCAAAGAAATGTCAATTCTTCCAACACCACTGTGATCTTTAAAGCAAATTTCTATATTCTACGGGGTTCCAAAGGGAAATTATGGCCGACTGAAATATTTCAGGTTGATATGGATCGCTCTGTATATGTACAAGGTAAGTTAAGCGAGGGTGATTCTGATTGGCGAGCGACTCAGATTAGTATTTCAAAATCTGATCCCTAGAGGGCGGTAGTGTTTTGTTATGTTGGAACGAAAAAGTTGACTATCTGAGATAGTTGACTGTGTAATACGATTGTGTTTCTTCAGTCTAAGTGACAAATCGAGCTTCTTTTACGGAAAGGCGGTATGCAATCGCTCCAGTTCTGGTATTTTTTTTTTTTTTTTTTTTTTAACTTCGTTTAAGACAGATTTATAAGGAACTTGCATTGAAATTGCTCCCAAAACTTTTACATTAAAAAATGAAGAATTTGACAGGGCTGCAAACGGACAAAAATAAATACCGCTACAACAGGAAGCGAAGCGGATTCAATTGTTTTTTATTTTCATCCTCCAACGTTAAGCCATATGGGACGATGAAAGTAATGTGTGAAACGACTCTCAAATGAGCCCAGAAAAATAGAGAATATGCCAGAAGATCTGTGTGGGTGCTGTGGGAAAGAAGAAATTCATATGTAGAAAATATGTGTGAGATACATGATTACAATATGTATTGAAATTGAATTGAATGTTCCACTGTTTTTCTTTCCATTTCGATTCGTCCACTATGCCAACCGTATTCATCCTCCAATTACGGATGATTAGAATTAGCTGCCACTCGGACTAAAAATTAAAATGAAATTCTTAACCATCAAAATTAGCATTAAACATGATCTAGGAGGTGCAAGCTTCAGTATCAGGTAAAAGCTTTCAATTGTACGTGACAAATATAGCTTTTGTGAAACATTTTCAAAATATTGAACCGATTAACCCGCGCTTAACTTACCTATGCATCTCGGTTTTATTATCTGCCCATATTATCTTACACTAGTGAGTAAAGAATATTACATTAGATATTTAGTTTTAGATACACAACTTTCAGCTGTATTGGTCATTACATCCATAAATTTATCTGACAGTAATTACTGTTTTATATCTTTTCACTTTCTATCAGCCCGAAATGCATAAACGAACAGCATTAAGTTGTAGGAAACAAGAGTTGAACTGTTGCAGTTTTGCCTTCTCTTTCATTTGTAAATAATTGTCTCTCAACGTGAATACCAAACCAAGTTTTGGCTAGTCAGCGGTAAAATCTTCTGTACTACCGATCAGCTGTGGTTTTGCTGCCCTGGTTTGGAATAGAGTTCTGGTGGTGCGCATTACCAGACCTGATTTCCCCTGCCTTCGTTCTTTATTATTGTTTCCAATTGTTGTGTCTGTAGCTATAACGTGACGGGCTAGTTTATCTCCATTACCTACGACAAAAGGCGTACTCCTGACACATAGGTTTGAGATTCTATAGTAAAACTGATATGTAAGCTTCCTTTATAAACCATTCTATCAAATCCTCACTTTTCTATTTCAGAAAAGTTTAGAAACTCGCCTGTCATCAAGACGGCATTGGATTCGATGCCAGGTTTTGTGGTGAAGGTAGGATAGATAGACAGGAGATATGCAAAAGTATAGAAGAAAAGTAAACAAAGTAAAAAAGTAGAGAAAAAGAGAGCCATGTTCATTACTTGATATAATGTAAGGAGCTAACAAATTGCAGGTGAAAAATATGGGAGAAGAAGTGGGACAGTGTGATAAAAGAGGTAGTGGTGTTACGTTTCTTAAAAGGAACGTGCGAAAAGAAAAATGGGTGTATATAAGAATCCTTGTATAAGTTAAGAGAAAAGTGGATTGGGGTAAAAGAAGTGAAGGTCAGGAACAAATGACACCAAGCTGCTAAGGAAAGCCAAAGGCTTATCGACAGGGGACCTGAGTCAGCGAGTAAATCTTAGGTGAGCAATTTCATGTGTTTGTCCAAGAGGTATAAGTGCATTGTGAGGGAGCGCGTAGGGGTTGGTTTCCTTGGCCATGACCATGACCGAGGTCCTGAGGATGGCACGAAGGGGATTGGACGTTCATTGCTTTGGGATTTAAGCGTAGTTTTTGTTGCTATGAGCTGTTGAGTCCGTGTAGTCTCCGTACGCGTTCGCGAAGAGAGACATTAAAGTTGTCCGCCTGTGCTTATATGTTCTGCTCAACCATGCTGCTGACCTGTTGGTTGAGGTTTAGAAGCTGGTCGAGTTTGGTGCCTGTGTGAATGGCTCTCCTCCAAGCGTGAGAGCTTGCGCTTCACAGAGGATGACTGGTCACTGGTGTTGAGTTGTTGAAGCTGTTGTTCGAGAAAGTCTAGTCGGGTCTGGAGGTCAGTTGTGGTGTCGGCAGAGCGTTGGGCGATTGCTGTTATCTTAGCGAGTTGGTCGGTCTGTTCTGAGTGGCGTCCTGCGATCAATGAGCTGATTGTTTCTTCTAGTTAGCCCAGACGTGGAGCAATGTTGAGCACCTCGGAGTGGAGGTCATGGATGTCCTCTCTGGAGGACTGTGAGGCTGCAATGGCGTTCTCAAGTAAGGCAAGACGAGCTCCAATGGTCTGTACCTCCCTCCGAAGATCCTGCAGGGCTTCCCTCAGGCATTCTTCGGGAAAGGAGGCAGGTGCTGCTACGGTAGATGGTAAGCGGGGAACATCTTCCTCCCTGGTCGCTGGTGTGCTGCATTGTATTTAAAGCCTCCTTCTGGGGTAGCGTGGGCGCTACGCCTGACCTATAAAATGGTCTAGATTATTGCAGGTGGCGCAGTATCTGCGCCAGTGCCGTAGATTAGGCTTCCTGCATTCGGTGATGTCACTCTAACTTGCTTGCTTCTACTCTGAGACAGCGCCCTAATAAGGGCAGCATAAGCTGCTTACAGCCACTTGACATTCGTCTTTCAGGATAAGGGAAAACTCCGGGGAAAAGTTTACCCAGGTATTTCACCCTAACCGAGGTTCGAACTCGGGACCTCTTGAACTTGAGGCAGACACGCTACCATCTACGCTACTTAGGTGGGCAATTATTTGTGGTATTAAGCATTTCCGATATAGTTTCTTTGTTAATTTGAGCGTTCAGGTACTCCTACATTCTTGAATTTATAAGATAATATTCGTTTAATTTTCCCCAAGTCATGTGAACATCTGGGAATATTTTAAGCAATTGTTTAGCAGTTCGCATTTTAATTATTTAATAATTCAGTTATTAATATTCTTTTACCTACAAAGTGATGAATAAATATAGGAACAAGAAGTGGACAAAAGTCTGTGAGTACTTATAGGCGACTGAGTAGAGAAAACATGTGAACATATGAGCTCGTACTGGCATATGCTTAAAGTACAGATTATGCAACCCGTTATCTCCATGGGAAAGTCGTAATCCACGATGTAAGATGGACAAAAACACATTTACCTCTGGATCCGCTTTCCTTAGGAAGGCGCTGGTAATACGTAAAGATTATGCTTTTTGTCGCTGTTCCCTAGCCATCGCTCGTACTTTAATCTAAATATAGAAGTAGCTACCGTTCACGAGGTTGCTAGTGAAGAAAAAGCATCTTTCCCCAGATAAGGTTCTCACCTACTTGCTGCAGTTCTTTCATCATCATAAATCAGTGTGTACACAGGCGTCGAGAGAGAAAGCCCAGCTTTCACAAGCCACATGAAATATACAGCATTTGCTTTCGGATGTGGCATCCGCGGAAAAGATAATGGATGTGCTACGTCACAAGCAAAATAAGCAGCGACGGTCAACAGAGGAAAAAAAATATTTCTTAATATTCTCGAGACAGAATCTGCTGGGAATGATGAAGCGGAAAAACAACACCTACGTCATCCAGCGAAGTGACAGGTGTCTGGTAGCTATTGGTGAAGTATTTACCGGTAAAATTAATAATTTAAGTAATTTTATATATTAAAATCAAAGTGTAATACAGTGCGATCCATATAAAACTGAACCATTTCAATAGGCCATAACCTTTTGGACACACGCACAACTTTGGGAGAATATAATACACAATTGGGAGATTAAATTTGACTATTTACATCTCAGAGAAAATATTGAAAGTGTTCTCAAGTTTGCACTCCTCCCACCATATTGTGACATTGTGGGTTACTAAAATTAAAAGTCCAATTTGCATAAATACAAAATGATCTTTTTTCCATAGAAAGACACTTTTTTACAGCCCTGAGCAGCCGAATTACATAATATACACAAATACAACCTTCAGGGTCGTCTGCCATTCGGCAGAAAAACAAAAGAGTTTACTTTCAAATCACAGCTGCACGCACACGATTATAATAACGACAACAATGGTTTCTTTTTATACCTCCACTCATTGTTCTAGAAATTAATCCAATGTTCTGTAGCAAACAAGAAAGCGAAGCTTCCATTCAGCTATCTCGTTCTTTATCTGTTTCGGCAAGCTTTTATCTCCGCGCTGTATATCTGTCTCTGTACGCGCGCCGGCCGCGCCCGTCGCAACAATGGCTCGTGACAATACTCTCTCAAGTTCTAGGGAAACTCTCCTCGCCAATCTTACATATTTTGCTTCCAATAGATTCCTTAAGAACATCAATTTTCCGTGACCTCTTCTTGTACACTCTATTTTTAGATACCCCTACAAGAAAAAATCCGGTGAGGTAGGTCAGGGTATCTGGGGGGCGGGGGGCAACAGACCTTTTGAGATTATTCGATTATCAAGGAAACTGGTTACAAGTTCCATTGTGTCAATAGATGTATGGCAGGTTGCTCCATGTTGCTCCAGCCTGCTTCAGCCTGCTTCACGGAAATGTGGTGTTTTGCGCCTGATATGGACTTGCAATGTTTTCAGAACATCCCTGTAGTATTGTCCAGTACAACATGCAGGTACAACATGCTCATAAACCATTCCATGAATATCAATGAATGAGATGACCACAACTTTCCCAGCAGAAGCAACCACTTTTGCATATTTGGGGGTTGGTGATGAAGGAGATTTCCACACTGAGCTTTGCTGTTTGCTCTCAGGATCAAAACGATGTAGCCAAGTTTCATCAGCACTGATTACGTTTGAAAGAAACTCCTCTAACATCAACTTTAACTGTATGCAGACCTGTATGCGAATATCCTTTTGTTTGGGAATCAACAGTCTTGGAACCCATCGCGCACAAACACGTCTCATGTGTAATGTTTCTGTCACAAACGTGTGGGTGGCACCCAATGAAATGTTCAGTATTTCAGAAGGTGATCTTGAGGTAATTTGTCGATCTTCTCTCACAATGGCAGCAGCAGTGTTGATGTTTTCTTTCGTAAGAGCAATAACTGGAGCACTGGGTCCACCTTCCTTTGAAATTGATTGTCTCCCCTCTTTAAACATTTTAAACCACCTTCGAGCTGTGCTGTAGGGAAGAACAGACTCTCCATAGGCCTACTGCAACATTATATAGGCCTCAACTGAAGATTTGTTGTGACGAAAGAAGAATTTCAAAGCCACATATAGTTCCTCGCGTGTTACCTCCATTGCGGCGGTAGGCGATACTGAACATGCCTGAACTTGACAGATTCTCACAGGTGGGAACCAGGAGTACCAGCAATGAAACTACCACGGCGTGTTTGTTTCACATTAAGCTAACAGAATATAACAAGATTGAATTTTAGTGCGAAAAATAATGAAATTTAGTGTAAAAATTATGATTATTGTTTATTGAACAGCCTTCGTACAACGAAATATATAATGAAGGCTCTCTCCAAGAAGAGATTTTGCCGAAGGCCTGTCTCACACTGAACACCATGACAGACACCTGCATGTTCCTTGCCCGCCGTCCAATCGCCTTAATATTGAAGGTTTGTCTGAATGAAAAAGTTACAAGCATTTTGATATCAAGTTTTACCTTAAAAGTACATTCTGAGATCACCCTGAACACAACAGATAAATCAACAAATAATTTTCAATCTGCGTGTGTTTATATACTCGTATTTTCGTGTGCCTATGAGAGCATACTTAAATATGAAACATTCGATAAATATTAAGCTTGGAAGTTTAAGTTTAGCATCTTTCTGCAACACTACACAAAGGTTTTCTAGAAAGTCCTATAATACCAAATTACCTTTTATAGGATTTTTTAATATCTTTAGCACATAATTTGTATCAAATAACTCTTCTGCAGAATTACCCATTTGCGAGGTATCCATTGTGTTGGTACTGAATTTTGTAATCCACATATAGTGGCCTTCTTTTATACACCTACTGATTCATTTGGCTTCCTGTGTAATGTGACTACTTCTGCAAATAGCTGAAATGAGATACGACAAATAAACTATAGATAAAAGAGAAAGTGAATACGACGCGCTTTTTGAGTTTCAAGACAAGTTGTTTATCTTCAAAGTTGCGAACACAGACGTGAAAATGAGTAAATGCTTTTGACAAGCGGTCTGAGGGAAAGTTAATGTCCTGCCAGACTTCTAGAAAAAGATCCATTTTGACATTACGTAATAAAAGTTTCTACTTCATCTCCTTCACCTATTCAGGCAGAGTATAGAAGTTTTAGAAAGTGTGGTCAACATTGTAAAAGTACAAAAAGTTAATGAAATGTGTAATGGAAATAGGATTTGTTGGTGAGTGAGTGGTCAAACATTTGCGAAGTAATGAAATATAAATGAAGAAATAAGAAAGATGCTTACAAACTTCTAGAACAAGGAGATTTTGTAACTGCCCATTATGTGAACCAAGTTTAATGTCTTTTGTTGAACCTGCTGGCGGTACTATAGTAGTGAACTGTGCGACCTTTCGCTCAAGGTATGCGTGGATGGATGAGAGAAGGGGAATGAAAAAAGAAATTAAATCTACTGATAAAGTTAACTGAAGGTAATAGTAAGCTAGCTCTCTCTCTCTCTCTCTCTCTCTCTCTCTCTCTCTCTCTCTCTCTCTCTCTCTCTCTCTCTCTCTCTCTCTCTCTCTCTCTCTCTCTCTCTCTCTCTCTCCCTCCCTCTTACTCTTGTAATTTACGTCCTCCAACGTTATGTCATATCGGACGATAAATGAAATGGGTGAAATGATGCTTAAATGAGTCCGGAGTTCATGGAGCTGAGATTTACCTGACATTCGTCTATCACGAGAAGGGAAAAGTCCGGAAAACACCTTATCAAGCCAGTCCTCCTAACCGAGATCCGAACTCGGGACCTCTTGATCGTGAGGCAGACATGCTACCATCTACGCTACTGAGACGGGCAAGTGAGCCCTTTGAATGGAGCTATGGCTGTTTGAAGCTGTAGAATTAAATGACTCTGAAAGTTACAGCGGAAATTACAACTATTGAAGTATTATATGAGGTGAACCAACTGCCCCGTCCTTCACGTAAGCAGATATCCCTTCGTGCGTTAAGGCAGTTGCAGAACACGACAGTTAAAGACATGTTAGTGGCGGGGCTACACACGCTAGCTCAATCCTGTGAACTGCCTTATGAAGTTCAGAGAAGAACCAAGTCTGCGCACGCCACTGCCCCGTTAAGTTCTGTAACTCTTTAAGCGCACCAGTGAATATCTGCTTACGTAAAAGACGGGGCAGTTGCGCCATCTGGTATAACAAATGACATTGTCAATGTAATATGGAAGTGAGATTTAAACGCCAACAAGAAAAGGAAGAAGAAGAATTTGCAATAGAGGTAACTGTATTAGAAATGAAACTGCAGTATATAAATTTGATGAGAAGGAGGAACAACTGTGGACGGTAAGTGCCACGTAGTTTACTGCAATACATAAATACAGTGGATAATGGAATATTGTCGTATAAATGAAAGATTTTTAATTAATTAATTTTGATAATTGTATTTTATTAATAAATTTTTAATTAATACCTCAACGACTCACTTAGTAGTGGAAGACTCCATGTATGTAAACCACTTATGGAAAGAACTAGAAGTTTTCCGCGTGGCTTGTTGGCTAATACCGGAGGAGCGAGTCCCTGATATGCGTGCATAGAAGGCAGAATTGTAGGTGAGGCTGTGTCCTCGTGTTTGGAGAAGAAACAAGGCTAAAGCAATGTATTCCTTAAATAATTGATTTGTAATGTGATTTGGAACCTAAAGATGTATTAGATGCTGTGATGGAATGAAGAAGTATGCTTTTGTGTGGAGAATCACTGAGTATTTTAATTTAAAAATATTCACCATGTAAAATGTAAGGGTTATCTCTGAGATTCCGGCCCTTGTGCTATTTTGTAATCATTTTAAATTATTCCTCAATGTAACCAGTGGAACGTTTCAATATCTCCTAAGCTGATGTTTTTATATAAATCAAAACGTAAAGGAGATGTAGGAAAACCAATGAAAAGATGGAGAGAAGTACCGTGAGAGAATTACGGAGAACGTCTGAACACTAATGAAGAAGAATATAAGGGGAAGAAGAGTGAAGGTCCGAGTCCTGAGGTGAAGTAGAAGTAGGTTGTCATTCTGATTGTAACTTTAAATTGTATTTTCGAAGCTTTTTCAGGTGCCATTCGCCTGCACTTGCTGCAATTGGATTTACGCGGCTTCCTGTACAGTACTCGCAAGATAACTTGAGCGCTGGATTTATGGTGTATTGCGGGTAGAAGGGAAGTACATTTCTGGACATCCAAGGAGCCTTCGATCGATGCTGGACACGTGGATTGCTGCACAAAATGGCAAACCTAGAACTACCTGAAAAGCTGAGGACATGGACTTCAAGTTTTCTATCCCACAGAACAGCCCGGATCAAGATAAATGGACAACTATCAGCACCCATTTAACTTGGAGCAGAAACCCCTCAGGGTAGCGCCATATCCGGCATACTGTACATAATATACACCTCTGATACTCCCCAACCGATCCACCCAACAATCCAACTGGCACAGTACGCGGACGATACCGCATACTGGTGCTCAGCACCAGAACTACGGAGCAGCAAATCACGACTTGAGAAACAGCTCGCAATCTACAACAAATGGGCGAACAAGTGGAGAATAACCATAAACCCGGCAAAAACCCAATACATAATTTTCCGTATACAAGCCAAGGAAACCTACAGAGCTTCCACCATTTCCTACAACAATCACGACAGACCGACCCAGAGGAAAGTTAAATACCTTGGAGTGACATTGACCGAAAAGCTGTCTACCTGTACGCATTACCAAAACAAACTTCAAGAGGCAAAAGCAGCAACATTATGCCTAAGGCTTTTGGCGAAAATAGGAAAGGAAGGACTAGCCCCAAGCACCCTAACACAATCTACAAAACCATAATTAGACCAACACTTACCTACGCTGCGGCCCATCACCACGCAAAACACAAAAGACAGAATATCCGGATATGAACGGAAATGCCTACGCATAGCAATGAAGCTACCACCATGGTCCAGAGGTAACGAAGTCTATGAAATAGCAAAATCTACAACTATAGAAGAAACGATAAGAAAGAATACCACCAAATACATGGACAACGCAAAGGACCGAACCCATAGACAGAACATCATTGACGCCGCAAGGAATTATAAGCAAAGCCAGATGCATCAGGATAAGAATTTAAGCGACCCTCCTCTAACAACCATCATTAAACAGTACGAACAAGAAAAAGAAGAAGAAGAAGAAGAAGAACGGAAAATACAACAGCACCTACGACAACTTCTGACCTAGAAAAAACTCATCTGACGACCGACGGATACATTTCTCACTATGTAGAATATCCTAGAACATGTAAAAAAAATAAGTTATCAAAAATTAAAATTATAATAAATAAAAAATAATAAAATAATAAAAATAAATTAATAAAATGAATAAATAAAAAAAGCCATCTGCCTCTCCCAAACAAATAAAAATTTCTGGCTGAAGAGGGCGAAATAAGCCCTAAAGCAGCCTTGGGTGTAAGTAGACCCAGAATCCCCCTACCCACCCACCAGAAGGGAAGTAGCCAGAGCCAACGCTCTCTTGTTTCTGCAGTGTGGTCATCCTTGAAAAACACAGTTCAACGAAATAGCATGTAAGATAAGTGAAGATATCTCAAGTAACGTTGCATCCTCTGAAAACATTCCTTAGTTTTGCCCACACCAGCTCAATTGCATTCAGATCAGAGTTATACGGAGGTAGACGAATAATAATGTGTCCCCTTTCGAGAGTCATAACATCCACAAATGTTCATACAAATATAAATCATTTTCAAGTAAATGCTGATGTACCACACTCGTAACAAGGATAAACTGGCAATTCGAGCGCACCAAACGAGCCTTTATGAAGGAAGCTTTAACTACAAAGGGATTAATATTATATAATAAACTTCCAAATTCATTTTAAAAAGCTGCATCATTAAAACACTAAGAATAAGGTTAAGAAATGTTTTTATACGTTTAATGAATTTTTAGAACTATAACCATGTAAATGAGCACTGGGAGTATAGTACATTCACAAACCTCTAATATTTATATTATGACATTTCTTGTAGTATATTAGTCTATGCAAATACCACATAAAACCATAGAAAAGCTGGTTACTGTGTATATTCTATGTAATCAATTTACTTTATGTATATACTGTATTAATACATTTAGACGTGTCTCATGACATGTATATGTTGCCAAGGACGAACTAAAATTCTAATTCTAACATACGATTGTTGCAAACTGGTTAGCTAATTAACCTAGAAATTGATCAAAACGAAATATGGCGGACATGATAAATCTTAGTGTATTAGCCACTACATGTCAGTGTATAGCGCATTTCAAATTTCAGAGTTGTCATCTATGTTTACGTAGTTAAACGAAACTTACCGAATGAAGACTTGGAGCCCGATCGGTCTTATCACGCGCATATAGTCCAAGACTCCAAATTTTGAAACCCCTGTCCTGAGATATATTGTACTTCATTTTCCGATAGCACACTGTACTTTCTGGGGAAGGTCCGTTGTTCCAGCACATTCACCAGAAACGCTAAACTTTTTTATCGGTCCGCGTGGCTTTTGTTGTATGTACTCTTGATAAACACAGTTTCGTCAATTTGACCTTAAATTTGCCTTCCGCTGCTCGCTTTATGTTCGCCATGAAGACGGAATATCATCTGTCAGATTGAATTACGTTCATCCAAGCGCTCTCGGAATCCTAAGTGGTTTTCTTTATAAAGGAAGGAAAAACATTATAACACCAAACCGTAAAAAGGTTAAATCTACATCTATTGCGTCAGCCCTTACTGAATCAACTGAGAAATGTACTCCATAAAAATCTGAGGAACAAAATCAGAACCTTTGTTTGGGAAGCTAGGTGGGAGAAATGTAATTACGGAGATGAGAGAATATCTTAGGCCTAAGACAAGGATTCCAAATGAGTCCAATTTTATTTAACTTACTCATAGGTGAGATAATAGACGAAGTTAAAGAAGGAAATCAGCACTTTCCGGTAATAGCAAACAAAGACATTCCTAGACTGCTGCGTGTGGATGACTTAATGGTAGGATCTATAACGGTCGTAGGATTACAGAAGGCAATAAATGAAATACAGAAATTCTGTGAAGAGTATGGAATAAAAATAAACGTAGATAAGTCGAAAGTTATGGTCTTTAAGAACGGAGTTAAACTAAAAAAGGATGAAAAGCGGGTACTAAATGGCAAAAGGGTAGAAGTGGTCAATGAATTTGAATACTTCGGAGTAAGGTTGAATAACAATGGAAAGTGGGGAGCACACAGGAGAAGACTTGAAGCAAAAGGAAGGGTGGCAATGAATGGGATTAGAATATGCAAATATAAGCTAGAAATGACAAATGCTTAGAAAGAATGTACGAAGCACTAGTTGAATCCAAAATGCTGTATGCAGTGGAGATCTGGGGGGGGGCAGAGGTAAACAAAACGGTGGACCAAAACTACAGAAGGTTTTGTAAAGAGCTACTAGGCTTACCAAGATCAGCACCTAGGGAAGTAGCTTTAGTAGAATTAGGAAAGACAAGAAGAAATGGAATAATATTGGAAAGAATAATAAAATTTTGGTATAGGAGTTAGGTCAATGAAGAAGGGGAAATAATGAAATTTTGCATGAGACAGCGAAAAAGATTAGTGAACTCAAATAATTGGTGGGCAGAGATAGGAGGAATTATGGAAAAAATAGAAATGGGATATATATGGAGATTAGAAGAAAGGAATACAAGCGATGTGGGTAAAATGGTAAAATGCGGAATAAAAGATATAGAAAGGCAGGAAATACGGGGAAGTCTAGAAAACATGAAATCATTACAGTGTTACAAGCAAATAAAACGAAATTGGGGACAAGAAGCATATGTAGATTACTACAATAGGCAAAAGAGAGAAGGGTTAGCTTGGATGAGAACCGGAACAATATTTGTAAGAGGGATAAGAGGTAGAGAAAAGAGAATTTGTGAATTTTGTGTGGGAAAAGAGAGCATAGAACAGTATACAACAGAATGCCAGGAGGCTGCAATGTGGAGAAAAAAGGTTTGGGAAGAAGAATGGGAGAAAGTTGAGAAGGGGGTAGTAGCTATAAAAATGTTAACGGGCAGGGAAGAAAAGAAGGTAAGAAGTATTGGTGAGTTCCTGCAGAAAGTAAAAGAAAAATAGCCAAGAAATGTAAAGAATATAAGAAAGGAAGATGAGGGGGGAGGAAAGGGTCTAATTAAGTAACAAGGAGACATGGAGGTTAACAGCAGAAGACCAGGGTGTCATGTAAGACAAGGTAGCAGCAAGGTAAAGACAAATAAATGTAGCCAAAAGTTGTAAATTGTAACATTTTGAAATATGCACAGTAAAAATCTAATCTAATCTACTATCTCGAGCACTATTGACGTTACTCTCCTTTAAGAAACAAGTGAACATAGAGACAGACCACTGTCTGTAGTACAAGTTGTAATTGTACACTGAGTAGATGTATTCTCTCTTAGTGCCATTTGGGGTGCCAGTACAATATAAATGAAGGACATTTGAATTTACCACTCCCCAGCTGTTTCCAAATTGTTTACCAGTACCATCATTGTGTTTGTTTTTGGATAATTCGGAGTACCAATTTTCTTTCAGATGTGCTTCCGAAAGCTGAGCTGCTGATTTAGTGTGTATCTACCCCATTTTCAATGAGTAGGAAGACCTCGAAAACAGCTGGTAGCAATATTTAAGCGGGATCTTCAATCCATGGCATAACAGCCAACAAGGAGCCAGGGCCTATCAACCCGACTGCCGGCCTGACGCTCATATACCCAACGCAGATGTGGACTGTCATCCTACCTATACGGGGAGATGTGGTCAGCATTACGACACCGCCCGCCTTGATAGCGTGGATGGTAGTATGTCTACCTCACGTTCAAGAGGTCCCGAGTTCGAATCTCGGTCAGGGTGAGTTAACTGGATGAGGTTTTTACGGGTTTTCCCTTATCCTGAAAGACGAATGTCGGATAACTCTAAACTCTATGGACCCTGGGCTCATTTGAGCTTCACTTCAACTATTCCACTCATCGTCCGAAATGACTTAACGTTGTAGGACGTAAATTAAAAAAAAAAAGACTACCACACCCCCAGCTGGAATGTTACTTTCTTGACCGGGATTCACTACATATGGTAGCTCCTCAAATTCCTCACACTGCAGACTGGGCATGATCTACACCTCGGACTTAACCCTTTAATTCTGCAACTTATGCCGTTCTTGCTGTAATTTCTAAACCGGTTCCTATACTCCTTTCTGAGCTGCCTCAACGCAGTCGATTCGAATAGCCATGGTCGTTAAAGCCATAGGCAATGGACTGACTATCCATTCAAATATGAACGTCTTTAGTTCGAATCTCAGCAACTGCAGTTCCATGTGCCTTTGGTAAAGGACGGGGAGGGCCCACGTAAAATAATCGGTGTGATAGCACGCTTGGATATTGACGTGGTACCATTTGACTGCAGATCCTCGGATTTTGATTTTTATAATAAAACACTACAATGTAATTGCAAAAATAATATAATATTTACAATTCAAAATAATGAATTGTGTGTATAATTGACGAAGGCCAGTACAATACTATAAAAACAAAAGAACTTCGCTAAAACATTTTGTGAGCTGAGTACAGCCTAATGTTGTTCGAGGGTAACACCATGCATTAGGGGGTTAAAATCCGCAATCTCCAGGGTTGGTATCTAACTCGGACGCATTCTGTGGCAGGGAACCAAAGTACAACGCTCTGGACCACTACGCCACGGCAAGATCTAAGTTGATAAATAAGCGTGTACTTCTAAAATCCGCTTTGAATGACTTTGAATAAATTTTTTAAGCTTGGTGTATAGACAAAAATCTTACTGTACAAAAATTGTAGAAATTATCAAATAAATTTTTTGTAACATTAGGAAATTCAAAGATATTTTTTGTTATTAATTTGAATATTTTTTAATTGATAAGCAGGATTAATTTAGCTCGAGTTTATGCAAAGAGTGTGGAAATTAGAAACCATATTCAGTTACTCGGGTTTTAAAAATCGAAATAGTACTTTAGCATGTTGTATCCCTATACGCTCCGCAAGGGAGAGAATCCGACCCCTTCAGCTGCTGTGTGCGAGCGATGCAGATCCCTAGCACTCTAGTACCTCTGTTACTAGAGGAACCTCAAGCCGAACATTCGAGCCCATCCCGAAAGGGAGTTGTTCGGATTGGGTTGGGCTCGAGGGGGCAGTGGTTCCCGATACCCGTGGGAGATTGGGTACTTGGGGCTAGGCTTTGGCCGCCCGGAAGGGGCAGAGGGTTGCCTAAAGAGTTCTGCTGAGCTAGTAGAAGGTGTTTTTTTCTTTTTCTTTTCTTTTCTTTCTTTCTTTTTTTTTTTTGCAATTTTACGTCCTCCAACGTTAAGTCATATCGGACGGTGAATGAGATGGATGAAATGATGCTCAAATGTGTCCAGGGTCCATGGAGCTTAGAGCTACCCGACATTCGTCTTTAAGGATAAGGGAAAACTCCGGAAAAAACTTATCCAGGTAGCTCACCTTGACCGAGATTCGAACTGTGGGTGTGCTGAATCACCAGACGGCCCCACCGAGGTCGTCTCTGGCCCACATTCGGGAGGCCTGAGTTTGATTCCTCTGGCCGTCCTACCTGATCCGTGGGTTTTTTCGGGGTTTCCCGGGTCGCTAGGCGAATGCTGGGTAAGTTAATTACATCCCCGGAATTCCTTGTCCGTCCATTTCATCTCCATTATCATTTCACTTCATCTCTCATCTGGAGGTCTCTTTCAGGGTAGAAGTGTCGGCGGGAGTCTCGGCGGTGCATGACAGGATGATGTGCTCTGAGGAAACTACCTGCTCCGGCAGGTCGGTTGCCGGTCTCAGCTCCTCTGCTGGGACCATTTCGTGACCGCCAGCCAGAGACCTTTGGAGCTCGGCTGCTGGGCTCGTTGCCGTTCCGCTGTGTGGGAGCGAGTTCGTTGTCCTGGCCTGTTGAGGGAAGTCTCTATCCAAGTAAACTGTAGGGACCCTGCCCTCTGTACTGTCGTGGCTTCTTGGGTCAGCCGCCCTCTGTCTCTTTCGCCTCATCCTTCCTCCAGGTGGTGTCTCCACTTAGAGGCATAGGACCAAAGGGCCCAGCTTGGTGGCCTAAGTATGAATATCCCTACTGAGGTTATTCGGTAGTCTTCCCTGCGGGGTTGACGCGCGTAAGTGGCGTATCCACTTCCACACGTCTTGACGTTGTTGTCAATGGGGGGGGGGGCATTTTAGGCTCAAAGTACTGCCCCATGAAAAGAGCCCTGGAGATTTCCATCGCTCCCGAGTTGATAGGGGCCGGAGTTTTCGAACCTCGCGATGAAATGTATCCATATACGATATCATCGGTTAATTTGTTACGCTCTGGATTTTTAAACCGATGGTTCTGATTTCAAACCCGGCCTACACGATGATTTTTAAGTATTCTTAAGAGCGATAGTACCTTGTAAGTAAATGTAGTCACATGTTAAAGAACTCCGGTACACGACGACACTGATACGATCCAGCATTTTTAAGAAATAAAATATTTTGTAAGCAATTCAGATATTGCTTAGCAAAATATAGATAGAAAAGTACCATTGTGTAAAAATTGTTTATAATGTTGACGAGAGAAAGGAATATGAGTGCATCATATGACATTTTTACTGTCAAAATAACTGCAGGCAGGTCTTAATGGAATTATAAACCATAATGGATTGAAATCATTATCTTGTTCTCGTTCAGACTGTCTATATTAAATTGACTTCATCAGCAAATTTACTTTTGCAGATTACTACGCCAGTATTTCCCTGTAGAGTGTGTAAGGATTGTAGTTAGGGGATAGTCGAAGCGAATACCCTATCCCGATAATTAGCGCAGATGGCTGATTTGCACGTTCGTTCCCACAGTTAAATCTTACTTACACACGAATACTCTCCATGTAACATGCTCCAGTTGGACATGTAAGCCTCTAATTCAACCCCATCCGATCTCATCACTTGTGTGCCTGTTGTATTTACTTAAATTATACATTGCACTTTGCCAATTTCATCATTTAAACCCCACGAGCTTGTAATTTTTACGTCTCTACCTCCGCCTGGTTTACCAGACATTTATAATTAGGTTTTACTTAGGTCACAGTTTGTGGACCGTTAATATATACGAGGATTGCTGAAAAGCTTCCGATCTCAACATAAAGATAGCACTGCTCGTAAATAAAAGCTAGTTGTTAATTAATTGACAGTTACTCACCAAAGTTTCAGCCATTTTGGACGCTCAGTTATTATGTAACAGTCCTTTGAGTGAAGCTGATGTGAGTGTTTTTATAAAAATGAACAAAATCGAGTATCGAGTTGTCATTAAATATTTGTTTTAGAAAGGCAATGTGCCTACCAAATCACAAATGAGTTGGATTCTGCGTATAGGGACACTGCACCATCATTTACCACAGTGAAATTTTGAGAAGCTGAATTTAAACGTGTCCGTAAGAGCTTGGGAGACAATGAACGTTCGGGACGTCCAAAAAATGCAACTACAAACTAACGTCGCCAAAATTCACCAAATGCTGCTAGACGACTGCAAAATTAAACTGAGAGAGATAGCAGACGCTATGAACATGACCAAAGAACGTGTTTGTCAGATATTAAATCAACATTTAGACATGAGAAAGCTTTCCGCGCGTTGGGTGGAGCGTTTGCTCACGTTAGACCAAAAGGTGTTCGAATGAACATTTCCAACGCTCTGTTAGCGTAGTTTAGACTCAATAAATCCCAGCTTTGGTGCCGATTAATTACTGTATATGAAATTTGTATACACCATTATACGCCCGAAAGTAAAATACATTCCAAACAGTGGATTCCCAAGGGTAAACCGGCACCCAAAAACAGCTAAAACTGTTGTTTTTTCGGCTGGGAAAGTGATGGCGACTGTTTTTGTGATAGTCATGGAGTTATTTTAATCAATTATTTTCAAAAGAGACAAACCATTAAAGGAGCATACTATGCACATTTATTTAAATAGCTGAAGGCAGAACTTGTGGAAAAACGGCCAAATTTGCAGAAAAAGAAGATCATGTTTCGCCAAAACAACGCACCACCTCACAGCTCAGCGGTTGCAATGGAAAAAATCCACGAATTACGGTTTGAACTGCTTGACCATCCGCCTTACTCAGCAGATCTTGTCTCAAGCGACTTCCTTTTGTTCCCTCATCTCAAAATTGCGCTCGGAGGACAAAGATTTTCATCAAATGAAGAGAAAATCACCTTCGTGAACAATTATTTTGCAGAGAAAAACGTCGAGTACTATTTGGACGGGTTACAGAGATGGGAGCATCACTGGGAGAAGTGTGTAGAGTTACAAGGAGACTGTGTTGAAAAACGCCGAGTACTATTTGGACGGGTTACAGAGATGGGAGCATCACTGGGAGAAGTGTGTAGAGTTACAAGGAGACTATGTTGAAAAAGGCCGAATACTATTTGGACGGGTTACAGAGATGGGAGCATCACTGGGAGAAGTGTGTAGAGTTACAAACAGACTATGTTGAAAAACGCCGAGTACTATTTGGACGGGTTACAGAGATGGGAGCATCGCTGGGAGAAGTGTGTAGAGTTATAAGGAGACTAAGTTGAAAAACGCCGAGTACTATTTGGACGTGTTACAGAGATCAGAACATCGCTGGGAGAAGTGTGTAGAGTTATAAGGACACTATGTTGAAAAACGCCGAGTACTATTTGGACGGGTTACAGAGATGGGAACATCGCTGGGAGAAGTGTGTAGAGTTACAAGGAGACTATGTTGATAAACGCCGAGTACTATTTGGACGTGTTACAGAGATGAGAGCATCGTTGGGAGAAGTGTGTAGAGTTACAAGGAGACTAGGTTGAAAAACGCCGAGTACTATTTGGACGGGTTACAGAAATGAGAGCATCGCTGGGAGAAGTGTGTAGAGTTACAAGGAGACTATGTTGAAAAACGCCGAGTACTGTTTGGACGTGTTACAGAGATGAGAGCATCGTTGGGAGAAGTGTGTAGGGTTATAAGGAGACTATGTTGAAAAACGCCGAGTACTATTTGGACGGGTTATAGAGATGGGAGCATCGCTGGGAGAAGTGTGTAGAGTTACAAGGAGACTATGTTGATAAACGCCGAGTACTATTTGGACGTGTTATAGAGATGGGAGCATCGCTGGGAGAAGTGTGTAGAGTTACAAGGAGACTATGTTGATAAACGCCGAGTACTATTTGGACGGGTTATAGAGATGGGAGCATCGCTGGGAGAAGTGTGTAGAGTTACAAGGAGACTATGTTGATAAACGCCGAGTACTATTTGGACGGGTTACAGAGATGGGAACATCGCTGGGAGAAGTGTGTAGAGTTACAAGGAGACTATGTTGATAAACGCCGAGTACTATTTGGACGGGTTATAGAGATGGGAGCATCGCTGGGAGAAGTGTGTAGAGTTACAAGGAGACTATGTTGATAAACGCCGAGTACTATTTGGACGGGTTATAGAGATGGGAGCATCGCTGGGAGAAGTGTGTAGAGTTACAAGGAGACTATGTTGATAAACGCCGAGTACTATTTGGACGTGTTACAGAGATGAGAGCATCGTTGGGAGAAGTGTGTAGAGTTTCAAGGAGACTAGGTTGAAAAACGCCGAGTACTATTTGGACGGGTTACAGAGATGAGAGCATCGTTGGGAGAAGTGTGTAAAGTTATAAGGAGACTATTTTGAAAAACGCCGAGTACTGTTTGGACGTGTTACAGAGATGAGAGCATCGTTGGGAGAAGTGTGTAGGGTTATAAGGAGACTATGTTGAAAAACGCCGAGAACTATTTGGACGGGTTATAGAGATGGGAGCATCGCTGGGAGAAGTGTGTAGAGTTACAAGGAGATTATGTTGAAAAACGCTGAGTACTATTTGGACGGATTACAGAGATGGGAGCATCGCTGGGAGAAGTGTGTAGAGTTACAAGGAGACTATGTTGAAAAACGCCGAGTACTATTTGGACGGGTTACAGAGATGGGAGCATCGCTGGGAGAAGTGTGTAGAGTTACAAGGAGACTATGTTGAAAAACGCCGAGTACTATTTGGACGGGTTACAGAGATGAGAGCATCGCTGGGAGAAGTGAGTAGAGTTACAAGGAGACTATGTTGAAAAACGCCGAGTACTATTTGGACGTGTTACACTGATGAGAACATCGTTGGAAGGAGTGTGTAGAGTTATAAGGAGACTATGTTGAAAAACGCCGAGTACTGTTTAGACGTGTTACAGAGATGAGAACATCGCTGGGAGAAGTGTGTAGAGTTATAAGGAGACTATGTTGAAAAACGCCGAGTACTATTTGGACGGGTTACAGATATGGGAGCATCGCTCAGAGAAGTGTGTAGAGTTACAAGGAGACTGTGTAGAAAAGCACCGAGTACTATTTGGACGTGTTACAGAGATGGGAGCATCGCTGGGAGAAGTGTGTAGAGTTATAAGGAGACTATGTTGAAAAACGCCGAGTACTATTTGGACGGGTTACAGAGATGGGAACATCGCTGGGAGAAGTGTGTAGAGTTACAAGGAGACTATGTAGAAGAGCGCCGAGTACTATTTGGGCGTGTTACAGAGATGGGAACATCGCTGGGAGAAGTGTGTAGAGTTATAAGGACACTATGTTGAAAAACGCCGAGTACTATTTGGACGGGTTACAGAGATGAGAACATCGCTGGGAGAAGTGTGTAGAGTTATAAGGACACTATGTTGAAAAACGCCGAGTACTATTTGGGCGTGTTACAGAGATGGGAACATCGCTGGGAGAAGTGTGTAGAGTTATAAGGACACTATGTTGAAAAACGCCGAGTACTATTTGGACGTGTTACAGAGATGAGAGCATCGCTGGGAGAAGTGTGTAGAGTTACAAGGAGACTATGTTGAAAAACGCCGAGTACTATTTGGACGGGTTACAGAGATGGGAGCATCGCTGGGAGAAGTGTGTAGAGTTACAAGGAGACTATGTTGAAAAACGCCGAGTACTATTTGGACGAGTTACAGAGATGGGAGCATCCCTGGGAGAAGTGTGTACAGTTACAAGGAGACTATGTTGAAAAACGCCGAGTACTATTTGGACGGGTTACAGAGATGGGAGCATCGCTGGGAGAAGTGTGCAGGGTTAAAAGGAGACTATGTTGAAAAACGCCGAGTACTATTTGGACGGGTTACAGAGATGAGAACATCGCTGGGAGAAGTGTGTAGAGTTACAAGGAGACTGTGTAGAAAAGCGCCGAGTACTATTTGGACGTGTTACAGAGATGGGAGCATCGCTGGGAGAAGTGTGTAGAGTTATAAGGAGACTATGTTGAAAAACGCCGAGTACTATTTGGACGGGTTACAGAGATGGGAACATCGCTGGGAGAAGTGTGTAGAGTTACAAGGAGACTATGTAGAAAAGCGCCGAGTACTATTTGGACGTGTTACAGAGATGAGAACATCGCTGGGAGAAGTGTGTAGAGTTATAAGGACACTATGTTGAAAAACGCCGAGTACTATTTGGACGGGTTACAGAGATGAGAACATCGCTGGGAGAAGTGTGTAGAGTTATGACACTATGTTGAAAAACGCCGAGTACTATTTGGACGTGTTACAGAGATGGGAACATCGCTGGGAGAAGTGTGTAGAGTTATAAGGAGACTATGTAGAAAAGCGCCGAGTACTATTTGGACGTGTTACAGAGATGGGAACATCGCTGGGAGAAGTGTGTAGAGTTACAAGGAGACTATGTAGAAAAGCGCCGAGTACTATTTGGACGGGTTACAGAGATGGGAACATCGCTGGGAGAAGTGTGTAGAGTTATAAGGACACTATGTTGAAAAACGCCGAGTACTATTTGGAGGGGTTACAGATGAGAACATCGCTGGGAGAAGTGTGTAGAGTTATAAGGACACTATGTTGAAAACCGCCCGTACTATTTGGACGTGTTACAGAGATGGGAGCATCGCTGGGAGAAGTGTGTAGAGTTATAAGGACACTATGTTGAAAAACGCCGAGTACTATTTGGACGTGTTACAGAGATGAGAACATCGCTGGGAGAAGTGTGTAGAGTTACAAGGAGACTATGTTGAAAAACGCCGAGTACTATTTGGACGGGTTACAGAGTTGGGAACATCGCTGGGAGAAGTGTGTAGAGTTACAAGGAGACTATGTTGAAAAACGCCGAGTACTATTTGGACGGGTTACAGAGATGAGAACATCGCTGGGAGAAGTGTGTAGAGTTATAAGGAGGCTATGTTGAAAAATAAAAAGTCTGAAAAAATGTATTGTGTGTTTATTAGGTCGGAAGCTTTTCAGGCTACTGATTTACGTGTAGATGTGATTGTGATCTCTAGATGTGTAGATGTTAGTGCTGTATGCGCCTGCAGACTTAGGCAATACTCACGTGGCGTGAGGAGAGTCAGTATTTTGTCTTTTCCAGCCGTCTCCCTTCACACTTGCAATTGCTGTGAAATCCCTGCAGTACCTGATTGATACCTTGCTGGACACATAGTCTTTTGTGCACACTGGGATTTTGAACAAAACAGTGCTTACTTATGATGTGCATTAGATATTATATTTTACCTTCATCCTAACTTAGCCGATAATATTTTGAAGAAACACTTTAGTAGCAAGAAGGTCTCCTTCTTCCTCCTTTTTGAAGCTATGCTGAACTGACAATTAGAAAATACTGAATTCCATGCCTCAAAATCCACTTAAACCACATAATTTCAAAAATGTGTTTTTTCTTTTAACATTATTGATGCCAAAAGTTATATAAAACAGTTGGAAACCTCGAATAAAAAAAATAACAAAAAATAACAAAAATTACATTTAACCAACAAGTATTAGCTTAACACTCATGTTAAATCTCTTGTTAAACTAACAAGCCATATTTCTGTTGTTACGTTTTTTAGAATTGCAAATAGTCAATATGGAGAGCGTGAACGAACTGTTGATGTCGATTTGCTATATTTAAGACCGTCTAAATGGCAATCGTAATAGAGTACAGCCTATGAGGAGAAATGATTTTGAGGAGCTATCAGAAGAACATTTTCTACAGAGGTATAGACTGTCCAAACAAGTTGTTATGAAGGTTACTGCGGAAGTACAAGAGAGGTTAGAACAAGCATCGAAAGGAATATACCGATGTCGCTTTGCTTCAGGTATTAATAACTTTGCGATTTTATAGTTAATTGAATTATTTGGATAATACACTGTCCACGTCCCGTCTCGAGATGTTCAAGTCACTCGTCACTTGTCCTTCTTCGCACCTCGTTTTAAATTTACGTAATACTGAGTTAGAACATGTATCGAAAGGAATATGCCGATCCCGCCTTTGCTTCAAGTATTAAGAACTTTGCGATGTTATAGTTAATTGAATTATGTGGATAATACACTGTCCACCTCCCGTCTCGAGATGTTCAAGTCACTCGCCACTTGTCCTTCGCACCTCGTTTTAAATTTACGTAATACTGAGTTAGAACATGTATCGAAAGGAATATGCCGATCTCGCCTTTGCTTCATGTACTAAGAACTTTGCGATGCTATAGTTAATTGAATTATGTGGATAATACACTGTCCACCTCCCGTCTCGAGATGTTCAAGTCACTCGCCACTTGTCCTTCGTACCTCGTTTTAAATTTACGTAATACTGAGTAAGTTGTTTGGTGCTTCTAGTAGTGACACATGCATTTGAATTAAATTCGTTTCCAATTTTTTCTCAGGTGACATGTTTCTCTTTTACATTCACCACATCTGTCCTCTTATTTTCGACGATATCCTTAGACTTAGTCAGTAATTCAATTAACAATTCTTTCTCAATCGATGAGAATTTTGTCTCACGGCTTTTGGTTACGATTTTGTTTACCCGCCATATTTTAGCTGTGTGCAGACGAAAATGAAAACAATAGCGCATCGAGTACGTTCAGAAAATAATTGAACTCATCCACAACCTTCTATAGCTCTAATATTAACAAGTCTCTTGGCGTTAACACGTGTTTATTAATATTTTCCGAAAACAGATTGGTGAAATGGAAGCTTTGATAGTGCAGTGACAATTGTTACGTTACATTTGCTAACGTCAATTTTAACATCTGTTTGTGAAGTCGGTGAAGACTTCATTAAACATATTATTGTCAAAGAACCTAGCACATACAACGCAAACCATTTCTTCCAGCTGAATGTTCTGTAGTTGTTTTTAACAGAGATACAAAATGTTGCAGCTGGGATATCAAGTGTTGTGCAATGATTTGTTTGTTGGAGGTGACATGTTTAGAATTAATTTCGTCTCCAGAGAACAGTATCTGTTAGAGACATGTTTCATGATTCCCCAAGCTCTTGAAACATCCCGCCCACCCGCCCGCCTGTACGTATGTACACTACTATGTTATGATTCCCTTGGCGACTGTCGTAAAATTATTGGACGTACACCGTCCCAGGTGCAAAGAAAGTAAGAAAGTAAAGAGCTTTTGTTGAAATTGTCTGTGTCATCCCATCTTCTTACATCCATGCTCACCGTTTTACATTTTCTTCAATATCTAGTTTCTATATTTCTACTTTTTCTAGAGTAGATACTACATTTCACACAAAAATTCCATATCAATGATCTCATGGGAAATAAGGGTTTGTGACTCCCTGAAGCTAAAAAGGCAATCTTAGCGAAAGGTGCATTTGTGTGTGCGTTTATATGTTTCTGAACAGAACAAACCAAAGTCTAAGTAATAATAATTTAAAATTGGTATAATGTTAAGCAATAGCTAATTTTTTAAAAAGCTGACGTTATGCAAAATATTGCTACTACACGGTGTTCACTTTTATTCGTTATTTCCCGCCCTCCCATTGAGCAACAATGACGTCATAGTTTACTGGTGAGTCTATCTTGAAATCATAGCGCCCTATACGGAGAAGGAGCTGTAACTTTGCGGAACAGTGATCAAATTACAGCGCTCTGAGTGTGGTTGTGCTGGTAACTAATACAACCAGCTTGCCCTGGATATGAACACAGACCACCACGTCTTCATGATTGAATGCTACTTTCGTACCGGCATTAAAGTTGGTGCGACATATAAACCGCTGCATAGAGGAGTTTGTGCAACGCTATCCGTCATTCAGACAAGTCCCTCGGAGTGTAATGTTGTCAAAAGTGTCCAGGTACTGTCAAATTGACATTCTTTTGTTTGCAACATAAACATCTTATGTTTTATCAGTATACGATATAAACTTTTTGTCGTTCTCAAGCTTAATTAAAATGTCTATTAATGTTGGTATCCTTATGTCTTTTAAAACCAGTAGGTGCATCAAACATTTCCAAGATACAGGATGAGTTACTCGCAAAAAGAGAGACACTGGACGCTATAAAGTGACTGGTCCCAATCTAGAAGCAATAAATAATGTTATGACAGAAAGACCTCAAGCATACCTTCTCGCAATACAGACAGTGTTTAAGGGGAAGAGAGAAAGGAAACATAAGAAAATCGACACATAAGACTATGTACTAGAGATATTTTATTGTTTAGACTTGGATAAAAGCTTTGTGCGTATTGTAACACTAATTTATTTTTCATTCCTAGAACACGTTCTGCTAATTTTCTGGTTTGTAATGAAGTTACATTGTGAGGAAACTGTGGGTGATAGAAAACAATTGAGATCAAATTGAAAATTTCTGTTTTATGATATGATATATTTTTACTGTGCTTATTCAAAAATTTTACAATTTACAACTTTAGGCTACATTTATTTGTCTTTACCTTGTTGCTACCTTGTCTTACATGACACGCTGGTCTTCTGCTCTGCCAGGTAGCTCTTAACCTCCATGTCTCCTCGTTACTTAATTAGTCCCATTCTTCCTCCTCATCTTTCTTTCTTATATTCTTTGCATTTCTGACACATTTTTCTTTTACTTTCTGCAAGAACTCACAAATACTTCTTACCTTCTTTTCCTCTCTGCCCGTTAACATTTTATAGCTACTATCGTCTTCTCTACTTTCTCCCATTTTCCTTCCCAAACCCTTGTGCTCTACATTAAAACCACCTCGCATTCTGTTATACAGTTTTCTATGCTTTATTTTCCCCCACACACAATTCACAAATTCCCTTTTCCCTACCTCTTATCCCTCTTAGAAATATTGTTCCTGTTCTCATCCAAGCTAACTCTTCTCTCTCTCTTGCCTATTGCAGTAATCTACATATGCTTCTCGTCACCAACTTATTTTTATTTTCCTGTAAAGTTCTAATAATTTCTGACAAATTTACAATATGCATATACTAGTTGAGGTATATTCCGGGCTTGTAGGCCGTGGTGTATTTGGCTCTTTCTTCTTCCCAGACGTTTCGTCTGCGACTACGGCAGACATTTCAACTATTATTGACACCGGCCGTGAAAGTCTTAGAACCTTGATGAATATTCATATATGTTTACTATAACAGAAAAACGAATGTTCATTGTGAAATAAGTGTTCATTGACTTATCATTTCGTATATTCTTCAAGGAATAGTTTTATGGCTGCATAATTAGCTTTGCAGTGCATTGCAGTATATAGTTTTTTAAAAACAGTTATCGTATCTACGTACCAAGCGAAACTACGCAACTTTATATTACGCTGGCAGACCCACCTCTCAAATAGTATATTTACCCGTGGTAGAGGAAGGCCTCAAAGCTGCTGTCAACACATCTAATACGATCGCAAGTCGCTAGGGGAATCATATATAAACTCGCTCCATCAGCAATGCTATTGATGACGTCAAATTTTGTGCGGGAAATTACAAATAAAAATGAACACCATGTTATTTTCTTCGTGGAATATATTTCTTCTTTTCAAAGATGATTCTCCATTTTCTATCTGCATTTTCAGTTTAAAATCTTCTTGTTGAAATTATTTTAATATTTTATTTGTAATTTTGCATTAGGTTGTTTTTGTTAAAATGTTCCTTGATTTGGAGTATTTCTGTAGCTTCTTTTTTCTATTGAGTCTTTAGATAAACCATTTAAGGTTATGTATGCAAATTCTGAAACAAGTAAAAGCAAAACTGAAATGTGTAACAGTATTTTTGGGTTATGTTCGGAGGAATTATGAAGGGATTATGAATTTATAAAAATATATGTAGGAATGTGACCTAATATGGAATACTTTTTATATGTACTTAATTTATTGCCCTTAAATTTGATATATAAATCTGATAACTGATAAAACAATTCCTCGCTAACTTAGGAATATAGTATTCAAAACAAAAAGCAGACAGTCTGTAAAGTTAATCATAACAAAACATATTCTAGAAATGCACACTTGTTTCCTATTGGGCACATAGTGATCCTAATATGGAATACCCTAAACAACATGTGAGCAAATAGAATATCAACCAATTTTGGTCAATATATGCTTGAAGTAAGCGACCATTATAACAGAAAAACACGTTTAAATTGATATTCTGTTTTGAATTTTATAGTCAATTGTCAATATTACTGTAAATTAACATTTTAACTTGCATAGCACATTCTTTTTCACGCACTTCCCACAATTGAACCGCTTTTTTGGGTTTCCAGCACATTGTTCATGGGCCCATAACTTGCATGTTTGGCACTGAACCCACTTTTTGACTTGCCACTGTAGATACATTCGGCATCTTCCTCAGACAAGCTTTCACCAGACGTCTCCTCATCTTCAGAACTGGAGCATGTTTCATTGCAGAGTACCTTCGCTCTCTTACTGCTTCCTTTTTTCGGGAAAAGGTTGCGTTTACTGGAAATCGGTTTATCTGTAGTGTGTGATTTAGCCTGTTCCAACTCTTTCTTGTTTGGAGTGGACGTAAGTAATTTTGCTGACATCTCATTTATGCATCCTGACCACTAACTGAAGGTGGTGAAATTAATACTATTTAATTATTTTAGCTTCTATGTGCAAAAGCAGTATAACAATCATTACCATATAAAGGTGTTCCCAATATGGAATATTCAACATTGAGATCAATACGGTATTCCACATTAGGAACATTTTCGCCATTTTGTTTTAACCATTCAGCACGTAAGCCAGTTATAGCAGCCTTTTAGTAAATTATTCAGGTTATTCCCACTATGATTCATATATCAAAATATAAAAAGTAAATGTTAATTATACTTACTTTATCCAGCTGCACTGCCCATTCAATCACCAAGTCAGAAAAACTCAAAACTTGGGCAAACCTTTATGGTGACACAGAAAGGCCACTGAACCTTAGCAAGGAACAAAGAGCACTGTCTTCTACACTAGCGTTCCTGCGGTAGCAGTTGCACTCTTTCCCAATAGATGTCACTTTCATACAGAGTGAAAACTTAGGTATTTCACATTAGGCACGTATTCCACATTAGGGCACCTTACCCTAGTTGTGTGATTGGCCGAAGTAGTAATGGTATGACGTAATATGACGTAATGTGGTGACGTGCCATTGGATCGGCCAATCACAAAATTAAGAAGTAGAAGTAACGATAGATACGATAAGTCAATAATCTTTAGGAGGAAGATATGTTCTTCAGTCTTGTTAAGTTACGATAAATCAATAATCTGGCTTCATGGTGGAAAAATGACGCGGAGAAGATAAAAGCTTTGAATAGTAAGAGATAATAATCTCGTTTTAAAAGAGAGAGAGATTTTTGTTGTAATGGTGGAGTGTGATGAATACTGGTACTAGATCAGGAACAGTTTAAGTTATAATTTTAGTCTGTATAAATATAACCAATTACAGAATTTGACTTCTTTATTCCGAACCACGCCTGAGAAACAGATGTCTCATGACTCTTATTTAGAATAAGATGATACAATCAACACCAACTCCAATACTCAGACCATAATACGAGAATCGATTGCAGGAAATATGGCGGCGCTCGTGGCCCAGCTTGTTATGTTGTGGTTATATCTACAGAGTAAAGTGTGTGTTTGTTTACTTTGATTGTGTGTTTGAAGAATTAATGTAATTCATATTACAGTGGCAATTAGTGACTAACGAGTTAGTTTATAGTTGAGTATTTAACATAAAGTGATAACGTTTACCTAAATATATACAGTGAAGTATTGTCGAAATGCATCGTTGTTGTGTTTCCAGCTGCAATCTAATTATGGTAGTGCACCTCACACGACATTTAAATTTCCGAAGGTAAAATCGTAATGGGATAAGTGGACCAGGAACATACATCGTAAATATTTTAATGTAAATGACAAAACTGTAGTTTTTATTCATCATTTTGAACAGTGCTTTGAGGTTAAGGAAGACATCTTTCCAGTAAATGATGGTGAACCAATTTGTGCCCTTCGAAAAGTACCAAAATTAACAGATGATGCCTACCCCACGATTTTTAAGAATCAGCCATCCTATCACACATTAAAGCTCAACCAGAAAAGACGAAATCCTGAAGAATGCATCCAACACATTTTACAGAGAGTAAAGATAATTTTAATATTTGGTGTGCACAAGATGTTATTGACAGTTTTGAACCGAAGTGGTGAGGAGATTTTAACCCATTGATAGTCATTATTAAGGACGATTAGTTACGTTCTTTTCTATAACATTCAAGATCCCAGCTTCACTGATGTTCCTTCACTTAATGAGTTTCAAAGTATTTCATAACCTAGAAGCAATATTATGAGCCTACCAGTGGGAAATTTTAAATGGCTCTTGCAGTGTGAGGGAACTGACACCTTCAAACGTGACAATTGGAGTAAACCGGACAATCTGGTGAGTTCTCTTAAATATTATAGTATAAGCAGTACCTATGTCCTTACCAGAAAAGGTTACTATGTAAACAATATAAAAGAAACTTTAGCACCTGCTACAGACGATAGGATGATACAGTCCAATAAGATAAAGTTTGCTGTGTTTAATGCTTATGAGTTGTCGTGCCTTATAAATTAAATTTTGATTGGAAGTATAAGGTGGAAAATGCATGTCATGCTACTATATAATGTTATAAGCTCTTAGGATTTGTCATGATGCTCTTTATTTATGTTATTACACGTTTTAGTTGAAAGTATAAAGTGATAAATGCTTAGGAGTTACCTCGCTGCTCCGTAATATGGATTATATTATGTCCATTGTGTATAGTTTCCTATTCTGCGTAACCAGAGTCGCTGGGCTTTGACGGGCGCCATCTTGGAATCTGTATTATGGTCTGAGTATTGGAGTTGGTGTTGATACAATTGGTGACAGGAGGAAATAGATAGCCGCAAAAACTCACACGAGAAGAGAAAGGATTGTGCGTCCAACATAGAAATCCAGTCCCAAATTGCACCCGAACGCGTGGCTGATGAAGAAGATAAATTAACGACGAATAGACACAAATTCCTGTTACAAATGTAAGGAGTAAATTTCATGTGCAAAACTGAGAAATTACACATATGGTTAGGAGTAAGTATGTGAGTAATTTTATCATCCATCTAGGCTTTTAAAAGTGTTGTATTGTGCAAAATATTTGGCCACAGATGCATATAGAATATTTATGTTGTATAGCTCAAAAATCGAAATGGTTTTCCTTTTAGCTTAAATGGGTCCATTAAGCAAAACTTTTATTCCGTCGCAGCCATTTAGCTGAGCGTTTCCACTCGTGCTGTTTAATCGATGAATCATGTAACGCCAGTCAGTGTGAGTAAACACATCCATCTGATTTCATTTGATTCAATCATTGACTGCTGATGTCGCCTGATCAAGCGAATAGCCTGATATCCATCAGAAATATTGCCTTCAATTGGGAAATTAAATCGATAGAACAGTTAACTTCCACGAGGGAACTGTTCGGCGCGACAACTTAAAGCTTCACAGATAGACCACGGAATCATATATCTCTCGCTGTACGCACGGTTATCAGAATTAAGTTGGCAATAACAAAGTACAATATTATATAGCTTAATGAAGAAATTCGTACCTTTACGGTATCGTAGTATTCGACATTTGAAATTGAAGCTATTTTAATTGGCAAGCAAATAGTTCCACTTTTACGGGACAGTTTGAAACAAATAGTGTTTAGCTCAGGGTAAAGCAATGAGGTTAATCTCACAGAGTAGGCGTGGGTATGGATGAGAAGGATAGTTTAATGACACTGGAATGCCCGTTTCAAACTGTTTTATTGACTGCTTCTTTTATCCCAACATCATACTTGAAGTTGCCGACCAAGGGTTACCAATATCACTGTTTAGAGTTACTGAAGGCGGAATGTTTATTACTCGATAAACTTTATTCGTTCCTCACGTATATATGAGCCGACAAATATCTTCTCTCATTTCTGGTATGCCTGGCCCAAGACAGAACAAGAGGACTGCTCTAATTACCCTCACGCCTCGGACTGTTTAATGGCTTGCCAGCCACGAACTGCTCTAATCGGCCTGACGCCGAAGACCGTCCTCCACATTTGCGCGTGGGTGTATGTGTCACTTTCACTTTCTGGAAGCCCTCTTCATTCAACCAAAGATTCAGTTTGTAACAATTTTGTCTTTGTGACTATTTTGTCATGCCATTATTAAGCGTCCGAAGATTAGCCCATTCAACAAGTCAAGTGCTATCCCTTAGAATTCTGTTAAGGACACTGTTTCTTACGTTTCTTTTGTTAAAACAACTTATTCACCCAAACTGCTATTCGACTCAACTACACCTGCACGTGTTGTAACAAAGAACCATCATGATTCTTTACTTATTTCAATCCCTTAACTTCTGTATCAAAATTCAAGTTGTTAAATCCTGTTTCTTACAACCTGACATGTATTCTTCTGCTCTCGTCTTCCTTGCCTTATCCCTTTATTATGAATTGAGATTACAAGCCCTGTGCAATGCAAGTTCATGTGATTAAACACTTTGTCGTGATATATAAGTGAACATTGCTTACTTAGTACCTCGAACTTTAGGAGAGTGGGTAATGAATTTTCTCGTAACAGGAGTCAGTGATGTGCTAAATGCTTCTCTGTAATTTACGCTGATAATTATTCAGCATAACTTAAAAGCTGCAGCTCCTCTTTGGTTGACCCTGACCCTTCGAGAAGGAATTTCAACTGTTTTGCACGAGTGAAAGGAATTACCTATTGCAGTTCACATTTTAGGAATTATAAGTGACGAAGTGAATTCACTCAAATCAGAAACATTTGGTACTTTCCCCACTATCGCTTTTTATACACACAACTATCTGACAAAAACCTGTTACTTATTCTATAAAGTTCATATAAGTAGAAGGTAACAGGGGATTGGGATTGCAATTTCATTACGGGGGAATTCGGTAAGCAGGCCACCATGCTGGGCCCTTTGTACTTTTGCCCCTAAGTGGGGGCACATCTGGGAGGAAGGATGAGGCGAAGGAGATAGAGGGCGGGCGACCCAAGGAGCCACGACAGTACAGAGGGCAGGGTGCATAAAGTTTACTTGGATAGAGATTTCCCCCGACAGGCCAGGACAACGCTCCCCTATTGTGGGACGGTGGGCGACCTAAGGAGCCACGACAGTACAGAGGGCAGGGTCCATACAGTTTACTTGGATAGAGATTTCCCCCAACAGGCCAGGACAACTCTCCCCTATTGTGGGACGGTGGGTGATCCAAGGAGCCACGACAGTACAGAGGGCAGGGTCCATACAGTTTACTTGGATAGAGATTTCCCCTGACAGGCCAGGACAACTCTCCCCTATTGTGGGACGGTGGGTGATCCAAGGAGCCACGACAGTACAGAGGGCAGGGTCCATACAGTTTACTTGGATAGAGATTTCCCCCGACAGGCCAGAACAACGCTCCCCTATTGTGGGACGGCAACGAACGCAGCAGCCGAGCCCTAATGGTCCCTGGCTGGCGGTCACGAGATGGTCCCAGGAGAGGAGCGGAGACCAGTAACCAACCTACCGGAGGAGAAAGTAGTTTTCCTCAGAGCATATCATCCTGTCATGCACCGCCGAGACTCCCGCCAACACTTCTGCCCTGAAAGATGCCACCAAATGAGAGATGATGTAAAATTATAATGGATATGAAATGGAGGGACAGGAAATTTGGAGTGGTGTAATTAACCTACCCAGCATTCACGTAGCGACCGGGGAAAATCCCCGAAAAAACATGATCAGGTAGGTCGGCAGCGGGAATCGAACCCGGGTCACCCGAATGAGGTCCACCGCCTGTGCCATCCCGCTCGATAGGAGGTACCAGGAGTTGCTCTTAGAAAATATATGTGTTCTTGAGTGTGTGAAAGAGAGATAAATACGTTGTTAACGAATTTGCCAGTTACCAGGATCACACCAGTAAATCTACTGACATGGGGCTGTCACATTTAGGCACACTTAAAACCATTCATCTGAAGGACATCGTCTAAAGTCAGCCTCTCAGACCATTAAAGATGGAAAGAATAGGTAACTGAAAAAATGTTTGTTTAAATTTGCTATTCATAGCAAGCATGGATTCCTTTTTAACACGTTTCAACCTTCTATTTGTGGCACTTACTTGTAGAGGTATATTCTGTGCTTGCTGAGCTTTCAGAAGAACATGACATATTTTCAAGTGGAAAAACAAAAGCCTCCTCAATTGAAAGTTTGACGGGCTAAATTGCATAGCTGAAACTGCCAAATCGATGGATATCTGCAGAAGTTTGCAATTCACTGAACCGAGAAATGATTTGAATCTCCTCTAACCAAACGAGGTTTTTACCAATATTGTATTTTCCAGAGGGTTGTTCAGGGGCGGCTCATTTAGCAACTAACGGTATTTTGGATCTGTATATCTTCGCAATTTTACGTGGTAAAGCTACTAATATAGGAACCTAGAAGGGTAGGTACGGGGTTTTGGAGGTGTGGCTTCATTAGAACAAAGCACAGAGTGAATATGACGTATAAGTAACAGGCCAGTACTTTCATATAATGTGAAACATAACACAGTTTTAGCTCTTTCATGATTTTACTGTCTTTTAAAGCCTAAAGTATTCCCCTATTACCCTTGTATGTACAAGAAAATTCGCAATAAGGTGACACTTATTTTGAATAACATGAAATAGAGAAAAGTGCAGTATTTATTGGATGTCTTGAGTGTGAAAGAATATTTATTTATGTACCAGAATGCAAATAGTATTGAATTTCAAAGATAGTTAAACGATTTAACTATCATTTAGGGAAAAAGGAGAAGCAAAAGAAATGTGGACCGGCAAAAAGGAATGCAGCAATGGCAGCTGTAAGAGGATGTTTGTATAAAACATCTGAAATGGAAATGAAATGCTTAAAAAGGGTAGGTATATAATTCCGTGTTTGAGGCACGAATGCTATATGGTATTGAGATATGGGGGCTGGAAAAGGGATGGGAAGTCTTAGATTATGCACACAGGTGTTTCTGTAAGGATGTTCTAGGGCTGCCAATATCAACTGCAAATGAAGCAGCTGTAATTGAAATGAGGAAAGTTCCAAGAAAAGAGATGGTTATAGAAAGGGCACTAAAATATTGGTATAGAGTATTGAATTTAGATGAGGGGAATATATTGAAACAATACCTGAAGTATCGAGAACTAACCAAATAAAGGATGGGTAAGTATTTTACGAAATAATTTAGAAGATAATGGTATGGGTGATATTTGGAGAAGGAGAGAAACCAATTATAAAGGTTTTTGGAAACGGGCTAGAACAAGATTTGAAGACATAGAGATCCAGAAACTGTACAAATAAACATCTATCTATCTAGTTACCAGCCGCCACTGACTTACGTTTGCATGTGAGAGGGTTGATAAAGTGTTTCTGACTGATGTAGCAGTCTGAGTCTTGATATCAATCTATGCAAAGAACGTTATATCCCTGAAGTTTAATATCAGCCTTTTCTGAAAGAACCAATAAAATCAATTGCAGTGGTTTTCCTTCTCAATGTAATAACGCGATTTCGTTTTTCAGCTGTCTAAAAACTGATGACGTTTGTTATTTTATTATTCAGGATCAAAAGTTATTACCATTCAATTCTTTTGCCCTCAGGTCTTTCGTAACATTTTCTCTGCTATAAGGATATCTGTTATTCTTCTTTCTTCGTTGAAGGTCCTTTCTTGGAGGATTTCTGCGTCACATTTGGGATTGTAAAATTGCTAGACTGTCATTAATATGTACTTTCCCCATACTCATTACTTATATCATTACTCACCATAATCATTACTTATATAGTACCTCCAGTTATTCACTCCATTTCGATGTACGAGCGCTGTTCAATAAAGAATGATCACAAGTTTTTTGGACAACTTACCTTTACTCATCCTCATAATTTTGATAGCCCTACTCAAAATAGTCTCCCCTGACTTGTCCTAGCGTTTCTGCCAGTCTTCAAAGACATGCTGGAAACCATTTTTTGAGAGATCCTTCAAACTCGCCTCCGCAGCCTTCACCACTGCTTCTGTTGATGGATAATGCCTCCCACGAAGGCGTTTCTTCAAGTTAGGGAATAGAAAAAGGTCATATAAGGCTAAATCCGCACTATAGGGAGGATGAAGGATGCACTTCACGTTGATTTATGCGAGATATTCAGAAACAACATTGGCAATATGCGGCCGCGCATTATCGTGGTGCAGCATCCAGCCTGCTTCACGTAAATGTGGTCTTTTGCGCCTGATATGGACTTGCAATGTTTTCATGACATCCCTGTAGTATTGTCCAGTTACTGATGTGTGTGCAGGTACAACATGCTGATAAACCATTCCATGAATATCAAAGAATGAGATGACCATAACTTTCCCAGCAGAAGCAACCACTTTTGCTTTTTTTTTGGGGGGGGGGGTTGGTGATGAAGGAGATTTCCACACTGAGCTTTGTTGTTTGCTCTCAGGATCAAAATGATGTAGCCAAGTTTCATCAGCAGTGGTTACGTTTGAAAGAAACTCCGGATCCTCCTCTAACATCAACTTTAACTGCATGCAGACCTACATGTGAATGTCCTTTTGTTCGGGAATCAACAGTCTTGGAACCCATCGCGCACAAACACGTCTCATGTGTAATGTTTCTGTCACCAACGTGTGGGTGGCACCCAATGAAATGTTCAGTATTTCAGAAAGTGATCTTAAGGTAATTCGTCGATCCTCTCTCACAATGGCAGCAGCAGTGTTGATGTTTTCTTCCATGAGATTAGTAACCGGATCCATCTTCCTTTGAAATTGATTGTCTCTCCTGTTTAAACATTTTAAACTACTTTCGAATCACCAGAAATTCAAGATATACATTTCTCAATATCACGAAAATATCTCAAACATCTGGTCGTGTATTCAAAATCATTATGTGTATTTTTAGAGAAAATAAATACTTTTTGAAACTTTTGAAAGTAGAACGTAGTGTTTGGAAGAAAGACTATTTTGAAATGTCATATCCTTAGAAGATGATAAACCAAAACACACAAAGAAAGGTTAGAGCCAGACTGAAAAACCATAGCCTGGATTTGAACCACGGATCTTCTGGTCTTTCATAGTTCGTCCTACACACGCCTAATGTGAAAGAGCAATTGATTTCGAAAACATACAAAGTTTTGTACGATGGTGGGTCAAAAAGTAATGCCTCCTATTTTTCCCCCTTAAATAAGTAAATTATGTGAAAACTTTGAATTTGGAGCAATTCCTCAAACCTTCTTCTCCAAACACCTGCTACTAACTTCCTAAGTCAACAGGTGGCAGCACTGCATCCTCTTGCAAAATGGCTGACATCGACATTCGTATTAGACAGAGTTCTGTGATGGAATTTTTGACTGCGGAAGGTGAAACGCCAATTCGCATTCACGAAAGGCTAAAAAATGTTTATGGTGATGCAACGGTGGATGTCAGCACTGTTAGACGATGGGTTCGTCGCTGTAACGAAGCTGAAGGGCAAGCAGCATTGGCAGATGAAAAGCGAAGTGGCAGACCGGTGACTGCAGTGACTCCATGAAACATTCAGCGATACAACATTCGTGGTGATCGCCGGGTAACAACAGGTGAATTGTGTCGCATTACCTCCCTCAGTAAAGGCAGTGTGATCACGATTATTCAACGACTGGGTTACTCAAAGGTTTCTTCCCGTTGGGTACCAAGAATGTTAACTGCCCAAAATAAAAAACAAGGAAAACAATAGCCTCCGAACACTTGTAGCGCTTCAATTAGAAGTTTGTGAAAAACATTGTTACTGGAGACAAAACGTGGGTACTATTTTTTGAACCTGAATCTAAGGGGCAGTCAATGGAATGGCATCACAACGTCACCGAAGAAGAAAAAATTCAAAACTCAGCGGTCGGCAGCGACAATGTTTTGGGATGCAGAGGGTGTGCTTATGATTGATATTTTGGAGCAGGGTTGCACAATAAATTCTGACCAATACGCCAGAACTCTCAAAAAGTTGAAAGCACGTCTTCGCCGAGTTCGTCCAACAAAAATTATGGCGGATGACAATGCAAGACCACATACCAGCCGTTACACCACTGCAGAAATTGAGAAATTGGGATGGCAAGTCTTACCTCACAGCCCTGAAATGGCACCATCAGACTTCCATCTGTTTGGGCCACTAAAGGAAGCTCATCGTGGGATTCATTTTGAAGATGAGGAGGCTGTGAAAACGTCCGTGCGTCAATGGCTTAGGAAGCAGGACCGTGCGTTTTACCACACTGGAATACATGCCCTAGTTAAAAGGTGAACCAAAACTGTGGAAAAGGACAGAGATTATATTTAATAGTGACAAATTAATCGTCAATGTTGTAGTTTTCAAGCTATGTAAATTGGATTCAATTTTCTTGGCAATTAAAAGAGAAAAAATAGGAGGCATTACTTTTTGACCCACCTTCGTATGTAGCCATATTTTATTTTCAAATTATAGTTTTTACGCACTTAAGTGTTCTTTTAGAAATGTTTTTCGATACTCAGATTGCTTCATGGGTGAAGCGTACAATACTTGAACTCTTACTGTAGCAGAAAGGTACAGAGGTTCACTTTTATCGAGTGAGATAATTCGTCTTTGGGTAACGACCTTGGAAAGAAGGAATCAAGACCCCTTTCTCGTTGGGCATCTATCAAGTGCCAAGATCAATGGCACGTGGAATAAATTCGTAAACGCTTGCTCAGCATTTCGTGTAGGTTCTGATTCTGGGGCATATAAATATCGAAGTGTATTGCATTTTTATAGAGCGCTTTGGGTCTGGCAGTCACAAGAAACTATCGACTTTGTTATCAGTGCCTCTCTACGTGATCTGAGCAAGCAGATTGCAGCGCTGCGATTGATGACATCCCATAAAGATGCGCCGAGCTGCGAGATTTTCTCTTCTGTAGAAACGGACAAGTGACGCTAGGTATATCTTACTAGCTTTCAGTTACGAAACAGTATTCAGAAATAGGAATACAGTTACTTTGTGTACAGGATTTAAAAGGGTATTTTTATAAAAGTCTGTGGGAAATAGAATGAAGGACAGAACTCGGAAGAGAAAATTTAAATTATCAAGCTTCATACTCGAATCAGACACAAAACTTTGCAGGTACACTTTTCTTTATCTTTTCCCATAGAAATATTCAAAATATTTGTTTAAAACCCTGTGCATTTAAGATATTAAAGAGGTTATATAGCTAGAGTGACACAGACAGGTCGGCAGAATACCTGAGAAAAGATTAGCAACACAAATGTTAGACCGGAACCCTCCTGGAAGAGGAAGACATGGTTGACCTAGACTTAAAGGGATGGAGAAAATTGAAAGAGGAATGAAGGAATTAGATCTAGAGGAATATGATTGGCAGGACAAAGAATATAGTAATATACAACGTCTCTATTTATTCTTATCTATATAACCCTTCAGTTTACAGTCTAATGTGAAAACATTGACCCTTCTAGCACAAAAGACGTTATTGCAGCTCTGATCTTCTGATCAGTATTATCGCAGCCAATATTAATACTTAACCGATATTAATACACTCATGTTAAAACTTTTGTTAAACTAGCAAGCCATATTTCTGTTGAAAAGTCGTTAACAATTTTAGATTTGTCAAGATGGCGGGCGTGAACGCAACTGTTGATGTCCGTTTGCTATATTTAGACGTCTAAATGGCATTCGTAATAAAGTACGTCCTATGATGAGAAATGATTTTGAGAACTTATCAGAAGAACATATTCTACAGAGGTATAGACTGTCGAAACATGTTGCTATGGAGATTACTGCGGAAGTACAAGAGAGGTTAGAACATGCATCGAAAGCAATATGCCGATCTCGACTTTGCTTCCAGTATTAATAAGTTTGCGATTGTATAATTCACTGAATTATGTTGATAATACACTGTCCACCTCCCTACTTGAAACGTTCAAGTCACTCGTCACTTGTCCTTCTTCACACCTCGTTTTAAATTTGCGTAATACTGAGTTAGAACATGCATCGAAAGGAATATGCCGATCTCGACTTTGCTTCAAGTTTTAATAACTTCGCGATTTTATAATTCACTGAATTATGTGGATAATACACTGTCCACCTTCCGTCTTGAAACGTTCAAGTCACTTGTCACTTGTCCTTCTTCACACCTCGTTTTAAATTTGCGTAATACTGACGAAGTTGTTTCCTAATTCTGGTTGCGACATTTGATTCGAAATAAACTCATTTCCAATCTCTTCCCACGTCACATCTTTCTGTTTCACATTTACCGTATCCATGCTCTTATTTTCCATAATATCTTTATATTAGTAACTAATTCAACTAACAATTCTTACTCCATTAATGAGAAATTTGTCCCACGGCTTCTCTTTTGATTATATTCACCCGCCATTTCTTCAGCTGTGTGTAAACAAAAATAAAAACAAAAGAGTATCTCAGTAAGTTGCACCTACAGCCTACTATATCTCTAATACTTACAAATCTTCCGGCTTAACATATGTCTGTTAACATTTTCAGAAAACAAGTCGGTGATATGCAAGAACTTTAAAACTTTTGTTAACGCTGTAGCAATTGTCACGTTACATTTGTTGACGTAGATTTTAACATTTTTTGGTGAAATCGGGCATTAGAGTGCAGTGATATAAAACAACAGAAGAACGGCATCAGTTTCGCTACACAAACGCACATAACTTAAATCTTTTCCAGAGTAGGGACATGACAATGCTTATATTCTTAAAGATGTAGCAGCATTTGGTTTCATCCAAGCTTAAAATTTTAAATTCGAGGTACTCCCACTGCTTTCTTCACGCAGCAGCCTGGTATTGAGCGCAAAGAATCAATAACAACAACAAATATATATGGTAGAGGTAGACGAAAGGAAAAAGAAAGACAGTCTGCCTCGCTGCCCTTATGTACTGAAGCATTTGTCTCCAACTGTCAGATTTAAACAATATGTTTACGTCAAGTAGAATGTACACTGGGCAAGGCAAGAAATTTACACAGACCAGAACGTTTCTGGTGTTTGGACTACATAGTTCAGTGGTCACGACACAGAGCTGATAGATGGCGCTGGGAGGATTACAACCAGGGAATTTTCTCACTCGCCTCTATACCGCATGACTCTGGGGTTCGATCACTCTCTAACAGAAATAGGTTCAGGGTGAATTCCCAAGGGTAAATACAGCTGCAAGAGAAACTGACCCTCTGCTAGAGATTGTCTTACCTTTTGCCAATATTGCAAACTTTCCCTTAGCATCTCTGGGTTTAAATCTTCTTCTTTGCGATTTAGGATTTTGCCTGCTCCGAACTCACAGACCTCTCCTTTCTGGTCTTTCTACGTGACACTTTCCCTTAGGGTTATATAATAATAGCATTCCATTTATTATACCTTTATTAATAATTAATTATTCTTTTATTATTACAATATTAATATATATTAATAGTATGAATATGCATTTTCAACACAAAAAACACGTATTTATTGAAGCCAAGTGCTTAATCGCTTCGTTAAGTATAATATTAATATGTACTAATAATATGAATATGCATTTCAACACAAAAACACGTATTTATTCAAGCCAGCCACTTAATCGCTTCGTTATGTATAATATTAATATGTATTAATAATATGAAAATGTATTTTCAACACAAAAACACGTATTTATTCAAGCCAAGTTCTTAATCGCCTCGTTAAGTATAATATTAATATGTATTAATAATATGAATGTGCATTTTTAACACAAAAACACGTATTTATTCAAGCCAAGTTCTTAATCGCCTCGTTAAGTATAATATTAATATGTATTAATAATATGAATGTGCATTTTTAACACAAAAACACGTATTTATTCAAGCCAGCCACTTAATCACTTCGTTAAGTATAATATTAATATCTATTAATAATATAAATATGCATTTTCAACACAAAAACACGTATTTATTCAAGCCAAGTTCTTAATCGCCTCGTTAAGTATAATATTAATATGTATTAATAATATGAATGTGCATTTTTAAAACAAAAACACGTATTTATTCAAGCCAAGTACTTAATCGCCTCGTTAAGTATAATATTAATATGTACTAATAATATGAATATGAATTTCAGCACAAAAACACGTATTTATTCAAGACAACCGCTTAATCGCTTCGTTAAGTATAATATTAATATGTACTAATGATATGAATATGCATTTCAACACAAAAAACACGTATTTATTGAAGCCAACCATTTAATCGCTTCGTTAAGTATAATATTAATATGTATTAATAATATTAATATGCATTTCAACACAAAAAACACGTATTTATTGAAGCCAACCATTTAATCGCTTCGTTAAGTATAATATTAATATGTACTAATAATATGAATATGCATTTCAGCACAAAAACACGTATTTATTCAAGCCAACCGCTTAGTCGCTTCGTTAAGTATAATATTAATATGTACTAATAATATGAATATGCATTTTCAACACAAAAACACGTATTTCTTCAAGCCAACCGCTTAATCGCTTCGTTAAGTATAATATGAATATGTATTAATAATATTAATGTGCATTTTCAACACAATGAACACGTATTTATTCAAGCTAACCGCTTAATCGCTTCGTTAAGTATAATATTAATATGTATTAATAATTAGAATATGCATTTTCAACACAAAAACACGTATTTATTCAAGCTAACCGCTTAATCGCTTCGTTAAGTATAATATTAATATGTATTAATAATATGAATATGCATTTTCAACACAATAAACACGTATTTATTCAAGCCAACCACTTAATCGCTTCGTTAAGGATAATAATAATATAAATTTTCGACACTAAAAGCAGATTTTTCGAGCTAAGTATCACGCAGCACAATCTTAATATCCATGCAAATTAACTGCTACTTACGTATTTTTCGTACTCTTTAGCACGATACTTGACCATTGCCAGCAATTCCGACTTAACATAACCCTCGTGGAAAATTATATTTTTACTCTGTAGCCATGTTATGACGTCACTTGTTTGGTATACGTTCTAACCTCACACTGTGATAGGGGACATTGTACATCACAATAACGCAGTTCGGTTGTCATTTGGGGAGAATCTTTCCAAACCAGGATTTGAAAACGTCGCCATTCATTTCTTCATGATAGTCTCCCGTTGTTTTGGAGACGAACACAAGCTCGCCACCCTCGACAAAGCCATCATCACTTCCTATGTGCAAAACTATAAGACGCTTACCCCTCCCCGTAGGATTTCTAAGTCCTGCACTTAAACGAGATCGAAATGCATGTTTTTTATTTCACTGTGGTGTCAGTCCATACTTTGCTTGTCGTATGTCACTCGTTAACCTACGTCTCGTCTAAATAATAAACTTTCCACTTTTCCTTCAACATGCGCGCGCAGCATGATTTACTTTAATTACAAACTAACTTAACTAACTATTAGTATATGTCTTTTATAGATGAAATATGCTTAGTACGACTTGTGAGCTTGAGCAAAACGAACTCAAGACTCCACGCATCAGTAGCAGTACCTTTTCAAGGGACTCTTTACACGACAGGAGCAACATGGAAATTGTGAAGAAGGCGCGCTACGATCAGCGGTCACGTGTTTTGTTTACATCTACTTTATTCTCCCGCTGTAAGCAGTATAGCATATGGTTTCATTCTAATGTTTTCTATAGTATAACCTTCTTGTTCTCCTTAGAAATTTCATACCTGAACTCTCAGTTAATAAAGTTGTTTTTCTTGGCGCCCAAAGCCTTACTTCCATAAAAATTGGCAATTATTTTGAGAAAATTTACTCCTGTTTCTAAGATCAAATAATTCCAAACCTGTCTTATTTATTTGTTATATTTTAAACTTTACTGCCATTGTTATACAATTCAGATCTATCTGAGCAATGTAACTGTATAGATATGCCTAAACATGTTATTCTTCAATGCAAAAAATATAGTGAACTAATAGAAGACGGTCGAAGGAAACTACAAGGAAAATGCTTGTGGAACATCTTGAAAGGTGCAGAAGATAACGCACATTTACAAAATATGAGCACTGTTCAATAAAGAATGATCACAATTTTTGTGACAGCGTACCTTTACTCATTCTCATAATTTTGATGGTCCTTCTCAAAATAGTCTCCCCTGAATGTGATGCACTTGTCCCAGCGTTTCTGCCAGTCTTCAAAGACATGCTGTAAACCATTTTTGAGAGATCCTTCAAAATCGCCTCTGCAGCCTTCACCACTGCTTCTGATGCTGGATAATGCCTCCCACGAAGGCGCTTCTTCAAGTTAGGGAATAGAAAAAAGTCACATGGGGCTAAATCCGGACTATAGGGAGGGTGAAGGATGCACTTCACGTTGATTTTTGCAAGATATTCAGCAACAACATTGGCAATAGGCGGCCACGCATTATCGTGGTACAGCATCCAGCTTGCTTCATGGAAATGTGGTCTTTTGCGCCTGATATGGACTTGCAATGTTTTCAGAATATCCCTGTAGTATTTTCCAGTTACTGATGTGTGTGCAGGTACAACATGCTGACAACCATTCCATGAATATCAAAGAATAATATGACCATAACTTTCCCAGCAGAAGCAACCACTTTTGCTTTTTTTGGGGTTGGTGATCAAGGAGATTTCCACACTGAGCTTTGCTGTTTGCTCTCAGGATCAAAATGACGTAGCCAAGATTCATTAGCAGTGATTACGTTTGAAAGAAACTCAGGATATTCCTCTAACATCAACTTTAACTGCATGTTACCTCCATTGCAGCGGTAAGCGATACTGAACATATCTAAATTTGCCTGATTCTCACAGGCGGGAACCAGGAATACCAACAATGAAACTAATACGGCGTGTTTGTTTCACATTAAGCTAACAGAATATAATAAGATTGAATTTTAGTATATATAATATATAAGGTGAATGTAAGTAACGCTCCTCTAGTCTTTCTACTCCTTCGCAACGAAATCAGTGTTTGGAAATTGTTAACATTTTTCTTAAATGTTCTGTTCTCTTTTATATAAGACTGCTTATCCTTTTACTTGATATAACTTAATAAGAAGCTAAACTTAAAGGCATAATTTAAATATGTACTAAAATGTAAGGCTTGTAGTGTTAAATAACAATAAATTCCATATTTATAGCTTTACCATATTTTGTTAACCTTTTCATAGATGGATATCCCTAAGTCAAGTCCTTGACGGATGTATAAGGGATTGGTTTGTTGAGTTTTGGCTAAAACTTCAGCAGTAAGCTGGAGAGAATTAATAGTCAACCCGTGTTGAAATTGAATTCTTTTTGTGTAATTCTTCTATGAATATACAACGCAGATATGTGCACGGATTTGTGGGCATCTTGTATATATTTTCTAAATGCTTTCCCAGAAGGAGGCTGCACTGTGGCAAACCCCGAAGAAAGCGTATCTGTTTTATCGATAATTGCTTTCTTTTTTTAATAATTTATAAAACGTTGTGACAGTATCAGTAATTAAGGCTGCCATCGTCATTTGGCGGGCAATTTAGTTTCGAGCAGGTGGTGCTGTGTGAAGACAAATGAATTACTTCCATGGGGAGTGACGTGTGGACCGTCAATGCCGTGAAACAAGGCGCACACAGAAATGCTTTTTCTCGTATCTTAATGCAAACTGTAATTTAAACTCCTGAGAAAAAAGATATTACACGAAAAATGTAACTGATTTGAGGGATTTTCATAAAACCTTCAATGGATAAAGAAATTAAAAACGTTCTTTGGAGGCTGCATCCATGGAAGTGAGAAAACTGTATTATGGTACATGTTAAATATTCATATCTCTCAGATTCCTAATGAAACCTATATCATCTCTACTTGCTATGAACCAGGTACAAATATAAATATGATGCTTTGAAAATGAAAATCAAGGAATAACGAAAGAATTATTTCCTCTCTACCTATGTAGCGTATGTCGTAGCGTTTCTGCCTCACATTTAACAGCTACCGAGCTCAAATCCTTATCAGTGTGACTTATTTGGATAAGGTTAATTTCCACCGCTTTCCCTTATGTTGAAAGGTGAATGTCCGGTAATTCTAAGTTCTGTGTACCCTGTACTAATTTGAATATCATTTCATTCATCGTCGGATATGACTTAACTTTGGAGGTTTTCCCTTAACCTAAAAGATGAATGCCTGGTAACTCTAAGCCCTATGTACCCTGTACTCATTTGAACATCATTTCATTCAGCGTTCGATATGACTTAAGGTTGTAGGTTTTCCCTTAACCTAAAAGATGAATGCCTGGTAACTCTAAGCTCTATGTACCCTGTACTCATTTGAACATCATTTCATTCTGCGTTCGATATGACTTAAGGTTGTAGGTTTTCCCTTATCCTGAAAGATGAATGTCTGGTAACTCTAAGCACTATGTACCCTGTACTCATTTGAACATCATTTCATTCTGCGTTCGATATGACTTAAGGTTGTAGGTTTTCCCTTATCCTGAAAGATGTATGTCTGGTAACTCTAAGCTCTATTGACCCTGGACTAATTTGAACATTATTTCATTCATCGTCCGATATGACAACGTTGGAGGCTTTCCCTTATCCTGAAAGATGAATTGCAATTCTAAGCTCTATGGACTCTGGACTAATTTTAACATTATTTCATTCATCGTCCGATATGACAAGGTTGGAGGTTTTCCTGAGAGATGAATGTCAGGTAACTCTAAGCTCTATGTACCCTGTACTCATTTGTACATCATATCATTTATGGTACGATATGACTTAACGTTGGAGGTTTTCCCTTATCCTGAAAGTGAATGTCTGGTAACTCTAAGATCTATGTATCCTGGCCTCATTTGTACATCATTTCATTCATCGTCCGATATGACTTAACGTTGGAGGTTTTCCCTTATCCTGAAAGTGAATGTCTGGTAACTCTAAGCTCTATGTACCCTGTACTCATTTGAACATCATTTCATTCATCGTCAGATATGACTTAACGTTGGAGGTTTTCCCTTATCCTGAAAATTTATGTCTGCTAACTCTAAGCTCTATGTACCCTGGAGTAATTTGAGTATCATTTCACCCATTTCATTTACCGTGCGATTGACTTAACTTTGGATGGTATTAATTACAAAAGAAGCATTTCGGGAAAATGATGGTGTAATACCTTCTTCAAAGGATACTAAAATACAGAACAATCACTTCTCGGTAGTTTCTTAGATATCAGTTTAGTTTAACTTAAAAGTCATTTTATTATTGATCGGTAAATCAAGCAACAATGTATTGGAAATATGGAAGTACTTAGGTTTAGTGAGAAATAAATGTTTAAGGAAAATTAGAAATAAGGATAATCAGGATAATGTAGATCGGGGACCAAAACTTGTAAATAGGGCCCTATAGCTCAAAAACCGTGATGTTAAGGGTCTATGGGCCCAAGGAAATTAAGGGAATCAATAAAGAGTTGTAATTTGATATGTTACGTGAGACGTGTATTGGTATATGTAAGATAAACATTATTAAATTTTAAATACATAGGCGTTCGTATTTAAAAAGGAGTTTAATAAATTCATATCCATTCATTCGTAAAAATACTGCATGAATTTGGAAGTTCGTCAATGTTATTAAATTCACAACATTTCGTTTGAGCATTTATTCCTGTAATAAACTATAACATAAACTGTTTGAACATTTAAAAACTAATACAATTCTACCTCTTTAACTAATATATTATCTATGTATTTACAATTTATTCATATTTTTTCTGGATTATAATTATATGAGGAACTAGAGTTAGCAGTGAAACTTAAGTGATGACAGCCGAGATGAGGAATTTGTAAGGGTGAAGTCGTGTAACATTGAATGCGTTCGTACTGGAGCCCTGATCTTCAAATCTCTCCCTTCATCCTTCCCTCATATGTGTGGCTGTGACGGTAACGGCAGAAAGGGTCTATTGGTCTAAGTATGTGTCTTGATACTGCTGAGGTCCTTCCATTATGCATTTATCTTTACTTTTTCTCTTCAATCTTGAAATATCTCCAGATCTTCATCTCTTTTGTTTCAGTTTCGTAAATTAGTTAGCAATCTACATCAGAAACAAACTAGACGCGGCCTTTTTCTTGCAAGAGATAATTCCACGACATTTTGATACAGTGAACAAAGTAGAAGTCTCTGTATATTGGTACATATCTTTAGATTTTTTATTTTGGCCTTAGTTCAGTTAGACTTAAAAGTCAAGCTGCTCATTCTATTTTCCCTTACTATATTGTGCTCTTCTGTTGCTCCGATAGGAGTTTTCCTCCGGAGAGCTACCAAGCTAGGGACAGCACTGAGGTGGAAATGGAAAGATATCGTTGATGACACCCAGTTCCCTGAGGTCGAGATAGCTAGCGAGAAGGCTAAAGATAAAGTCGTTACCCTGAATTCTGGAAATATTTTGGAACTACAAATTTTCTTTCATTGACATGACCTCAAACATATACAAATTTGAAACTGTAATAAAGGAACAAGTAGGCTTAATAGCTTGTCAAATCTTTAAGAGTTCCCATTAAGTGATGTCCTTGAAATTCCATTCACTTTTAATAGTACCCATAATGAAACAGATAATGCCATTAAAACAAAATATGGTTCCTTATTTTACTAGAGATACAGGAAATGAAATAATGTATCCAAAAAATGTTTTTCATTGCCAGTAGGGTACAACGGGAAGTATCACATATGATACTGTGGTACTGAACCTCTACAATAACCTTACATATACACGTTTGGTTTTACTAATTGTGAAAAGTCAAGAAACAGTTCCTGTTATTATTGAAGCAGAGAAATACTTTGCAAAAGCAACATCTGACGAATGTTAATGCCTTACAGCCTGGGAGTCGAAATTTTCTTCAACCGGGGATAACCGATCAATGTCGTGTAAATACAACATTCAAAGAATGTTATAATTTCATCCAAATCGATTTCAAATGATTTACCAATAAGTTGTACACCCCTTAAATTAGTTAGCCCTGCTATTAATTTAAAAATTATATTGTTCAGTTATTTTTTAAAGTAATCAAAAAGCTTCCGAAGAGTAAAATCAAACGATGGCTGTGGTGAAGCTCTTTGGATTGGTGAAAATTCTGTTTGAAAACGGAATGTAAAAACAAAACAATATTTTCCAAAATGCAGGTATTATAAGTATGTAGTAAGCTGAGCTTTAAAGTAGTGTACTTTAACCATGTGAAATTTATTTCAGGAAAAGCAAACATTAAGACGATCATTTTATTTCTCTTGAGCTTACATAACCTCAAAAAAAAACTTTGTCATTACTCAGTAAACGTTACTAGAACAGAACTAAACTTACATATCCATGTGAATATAAGAATGCTGTAGGTTTCTTCTTTCTGCTGGATTCACAACTGTCTGGCACTGACTCAGAGGATCCTCATCTGAGGTTTGCCAGAAAGAATTAGTATCTTCCCCATCCAATGCAGCATTCTGTGGTTACTCATCTTCGCTGTCCTCAAACTCAAAATCAGATTCATCTGGGTCTATCTGATTAAAAAGAGCCATCACTTCATCATCTGTGAGGCCTATAAACGAAGGTGACATAGAATCATTAAATTTGAAAAATCTTGACATTGAAATGCTAAAGGACCAAAGTATTAAATATGTTACTTTTATATTTTTAAACTATGAACTCCACATGGATACCTAGTATAATTATCCAATAAAACCAATAGCAGCAGCATGTTTAAATGAAACATATAATAATCAAAATAGTTTTCAGGGCTGCAGAAATAGCTATGTATTTACCATTATTTCTGCAAATAGTGTAGGAGCAGCTGGGAGTCTCCATTTTGTAGTGCTCTGCCGGTAGAGCGGTAAAGGTTTAAACATGTGAAAATCGCATTCCGCATGAAGGATTGAATGTAATACCACTGGTTCTAGGGAGAAATACGCTCTTAGGGGTCCTAAAACAATTTCGAAATCTAGGTATCCTATATGATACCTGGGAATTGAAGAGGATAGAGAGAGACGACATTACTTTACATTTGAGTGAAGTACAAATATTGGAAAATTCGAAGAAATAACAAGGACTGCATAAAAACTACTCGAATACTCAGATAAAAAATAAAAATAAAATAATATCTTGTCATATGCAATTTTGTATAGTAATATTTTGTCTCTTTACAGTTTATCAGTTAATAAAATAAATTGAGAGTAAGGAAAACTCCAGAGGCTGTCTCCCAGTATATTCAAGACAGAGATTCAACATAAAGGATAGTTTAGGTTCATAAATGTCTTAAAAATCTTGATGTCACATCGTTAAAAGAAGCAGATCTTTGCTTTTGTATCAGAATAATATATATTTTAAGATATGACTGGTTACTGTTATCTGTAGTTTAATTATGATACACCAATAAAGATTTCCATGACGACGTTACCAGTCTAAATGTGTTAACAGCCTGACAGGCAGATATTTCAAGGAAGCAAGTACTAATAGGCAAGTTCTAACGGGAACAAAAGCTTTTATGGTTTTAAAAATGAGCTTACTAATTTCATTGGAGCTGTAGTAACAAGTGACGGACACTCTGCAAGCCTAGGCATTAAAATATCAGCGCTAAGAGTAGCTTAGTGACGCCAGCCTGTGTTCAATATCTCTTACAGAATGGGCAGATTATGCAACCGGTGTATAAAGATAACACTTGAACATAATGCGGGAGTCCCACATGTTGTCAACGTTTCATGACTGGCTTTTGTTTCTGTCAACGTAGGCGGATTAAGGTCCACAAACTGTACCAAGATAACATATTTGCTGCACTGCGTGGGAATTTCTTCCAAGAATGTCATCATAACATTTTCCTGCGCTGCAGTGAAAGATTAATAATCTCACACAGGAAGATAAACAGTTGCAATACATAATTTAGGTATCTTAAAATCTATTTTAATGAAAGAGGCATTTCTATCATATATAGGGTAGTGAAAATCATAAAATTAATGTAGCTATGACACTTGGAAAACGCAAAGGTTATATATATTATGCAATTTATGCCCGTTATTACACCCAATGCTTCACCACGTTTCAAAGCTGAAGCTTACATGATTATTTTCAATTTTCCAATTCCTTATTCTAATAAAATGCTGCAAACGATTAATTTTAGAAATATATAAATATAAAAATTCATATATTACACTAAAAGAGCCTCCAAAGTTGTTCTCATATTAGTTTTAATGTTCTATTATTGTGGACTAATTATTACTTTTATATCTTCAGTTACGTTTTGCTCAAAAAATGAGTAATTAGTTTATAAAAATTGAACTTTTATTCTAAAGGGGCATGAGTTCCTTATCCTTAATTTGATTTTCACAGGCTGTATAAGAATCTCCAAACATAGTAAAAATTGCATTGCTTTAGGTATTTTATTATGGAAAATGCTGAAATAGATTTGCAAGAAAACCAGTTTTAGGTGTCTCTGTATATAAATATATGCCTGTCCATTCATAACTAAATTAATTAGCAGTTTAGATGTCCTTAGTTCTAAAGTTTAATTATTTTATTGAAGCTTTGAGTTTACTTTTTTAATACGAAAAATATTATTTAATTTTTCAAGCGAGCCTTTAGGTTAGTTTATCCCGCTTAGCGCGTGTGCCAGAAGGTTTGCCTATGCACAAAGGGGACTCCATATTAGCGGAGATGAGCTCTTACTGAGTGAAAGACCAGTGCTTGGAAACAAAGTAATAACTGCAATGTCTGCTCCCGTAACTCGGTAGATAGAGTGCATGTCTTCTTTCTGAGGGGTCTCGGAGTCTATTCCTGGCTGTGATCAAGAAAGGTTTCTTTATTCATAACTTTCAATGTATACTGGTTCTGATGCTTGATTTTGAGTCCCCATTGATGTGAATGAATTACTTAATAACTAATTCCCTGAAAACGTGAATTTAGGATTGTATCTGGGAAAACTCTGAGTACATGTGTTCATTCATGCAATTATATTACAATTAATCTACAATCAGTAGGACTACATGGTACCAATTAGTGCTACAAAGTTAAGGGTAAACAGAACACTGTATATTTCGCTTTGTTTAAAACTGTTCTAGAATTAAATTGCATTCTAATACTAGATCATTCATAATAAATGCTAAAAATAATAAACGATAATAATAAAGCATTATTCATTATTGTTTAAATTAGTTTTATTTTATTTTTATTGTCATTTTGATTATATTTAAAATAAATTTGAAATAAAAATTCTTTGTTTTATTTTTATTTTGAAGAACAAAAGTCGCTTGAAGAATTTAAAATATCTCCAGTAGATTCGGTCAATTTGTTTCTTTTTGACCCAGTAGATTGCAGCAAGATAGTGAGCTGTCAATTTCCGGAAGTAATCAAACCGTTAATCAGTCTGATGGCTGGAGATGAATGTAAATCTCGCCAAATCGGTCCCAGAGGATTTAGGACAATTTTAACCGGATAAGTGAAGCGTGTTACTATTATTTGTACTTTATTTATAATATTTGGATTGCTTCAATGTCAACAGCTTAGGCATTTTACAAAATGAGGTATAGAAGTCATTCACTAACTCAGCATGGTCACCTATGTAGCGTAGGTAGTAGGGTGTTTGTTTCACCTTCAAGAGATCCTGAGGTCGAATCTTGGTCTGGGCAAGTTAACTGGATAAAGGTTTTTCCCTCAACCTCAAAGTTAAATGTAGGATAAGTCTAAGCTCTATGGACCCTGTGCTCATATGAAATTCATTTCAGCCATTTCATTCATCGTCCGATATGACTTAACTTTAGAGGACTAAAGAAAAGCTCAGTGGCCTTTTCTCATCTTACCTGCACTGCCCTTTTGGAGATAAGTGACGCGGCAGCTTCTTTTACACTTAAGCAAGCGGTAAACATAAATCCGTAAAGGACAGCTTTTCGAACCGAAGCAGGAGGGAGAAAATGAAAAAAAGAAGCATGGTGAGATATAATGAACGAAAAACGAATGTCAGCTGATAACTTCGCTGCAAGATTTAGCAATCTTCCTTTGGCATAATCAATACATGTATATAGTATTTTATTTACTTAATTCTCGACTCTATCCCACATTCCTGCCCGATTTCACCAACAAATGTTAAGACTTAACATAAATTTAGCAAAATATACAAAAATTGCATTTCACCAACATGTGTTAGCTTGACACTCGTATTAAATCTCTTGTTAAACTAACAGGCCAAATTTCTGTTGTTAAGTCCTTAACAATTGTAAATAATCAAGTGACAGGCGTGATCGCAGCTTTTGATGTCGATTTCCTATATTTAAGACGTCTAAATGGCATTCGTAATAGAGTACGGCCTATGAGGAGAAATAATTTTGAGGAGCTATCAGAAGAAAATTTTCTACAGAGATATAGACTGTCGAAACAAGTTGTTATGAATGTTACTGTGGAAGTACAAGAGAGGTTACAACATCCATCAAAAGGAATATCCGATCTCGCTTTTGCATCAAGTATTAATAAATTTGCGATTTTATAATTCACTAAATTATGTGAATAATACACTGTCTACATCCCGTTTTGAAACGTTCAAGTCACTCGTTCTTCTTCGCTCCTCGTTTTATATTTACGTAATACTGACAAAGTTTTTTTTTCGTGCTTGCAGTAATGACACATGCATTTGAATAAAATTAGTTTCCAATATTTCCCCACGTGACATCTTTTTCATCTACATTCACCGCATCCGTCCTCTTATTTTTCACGTTATCCTTACACTTCTTCTCCAATTCAATAAACAATTCTTTTTCCAACGATGAGAAATTAGTATCACGGCTTTTGCCTTCTACATCTGTAATATTTACAAGTTTCTTGGTGGTAACACGTGTTTGTTAACATTTTCAGAAAATAGGTTGGTAAAATGCAAGAAATTTAACAGTAGTGTTAGCGCTGTGACAATTGTTACGTTACATTTGTTAACGTCGATTTTAACATTTGTTAGTGAAATCGCGCATCTAGGACTAATACGATTAAAACAGGTGCTGAGTTGCACTGACATTGTTACAGGGATCCTTCTTTTATTTTACTGTTGGTGTTGGTCGCTATGGTTTTCTTAAGCTTCAGATGCCTCCAGAAGCTAGCCTGTTGTAATAAGCATTGGTCAAAATATCGAAGTGCTTTAATTAATCAGTTGCTTTTTAAGAAGTTTTATTTGACATATTTTTTATTTAAAGGTTCCTTTTAACATTTTGTTTCATTAAACTTTTTTTTGCAACTTTAACTTCTTTTAATAGTTTTTCCTGTTCAGCAGACTCCAACTTAAATTCAAATGTTTAATATGTATTCCTAAAGCTAGCGCAGCATGTAACAGGTGAGGGAACCTTTTCTATTTGGGACAGGTATTTTGGGACTATTCGTCGTTAATTTCTCTCCACCTTAATCATCCACACGTTCGGGCGCAATTTTGGTGCGGGATTTTTATGTTTGAGATGGGATGCACGTTGACTTTTCGAAGATCCACGCCGAGAAGCCAGAAATAACAAATTCGTTGTATTTTGATTTGTTTCTTGATGATTGTGCTTGATTAACTAAGAGTCATGAGAATCTTGGTTTCAGGCGTGGTTCGGAATAAAGTTTCGTAGAAGTCAAATTTTGTAACTATTTAATTGCATTATTTAGATAACATTTTACTTGAAATTCCTTTCCCAGTCACTTCCAACATATCGATAAATTCTTACTTTGTTATATTCAAACAGTTCAAACTATTACGTTAAAGTTCTTGATCCTGTTCCACTATTCCTCACACTCCACCATTACAACAAATTTCTATATACCAAGAATTATTGATTTTTCGTAACTCTCGTTACTCCTCTCTTAATTTGGTGATTGGCTGATTTGATTCCACGTCACATTACGTCATACAATTATTACTACGTAGATCTACATAATCATATTTGTTTATAAATTCATAAACTTTTCATAACTTTTCTAAATATAACTCGAAACTACTGTTACATATTGTATTCCAGCGTCGACCATTGCGAGACGGGAGTGCAGTTGGATTCACTGCAGTTTGTGAATGAAATCCTGGCCGCAAACATACCAGAACTTTAGCTTAGTAAAACTTCTTTACGTCATCTTTCACTATCTTTGGATCCTTTTTGTTATATTTTTAAATATTTTAAAGTTGATGTTTAGACAATTAATAGGACCTCAATGTCCTAGCTCTAGGGAGAAGGTACTGCTGGAGCACCTCCTGTATTCTTGCAAACATTTATTATGCTCAAAATTAAACATAATTTTAAAACTTTAAATATATAATAGAAATGCATACAGTATAACTGAAATATTGTGCAATTTATATTTTAAAACGAAATTTTATTTTTTGTTTTGGGAGGTATTTCTTTCTTAAAAGTGTTTAATGTTTGTATTCAACATTAGTCTCTCTGTTACGTCATCCTCTATAAGTTTATTGTATATTCTGTTTTTCAGCTGATCGTGGAGATCAACAGTCAAGTAGCGTTATTCAGAGATCTGCTGATCCATGTGGGTCAAGCAAGAGACTGTCCCGAGTTACGGGAGAAGATCAGAAAACTGCGACGTTCAGTGGTGGACGCATGTCGTCACACCAGCCAGCTGTTACTACCACAAGTCCGCAGGTAAACACCAAGTTGCTCATGAAGTTTCAGCAAATAATAGGAACACAGTGTTTGTCCAAGATCAATAGCAGACACGAAAATAGCAATTAACGGAGCTACATTTAGCAACGTGCGTGATACTTGCAATAACTCCATGCAAGATTCATAAAGCCAGGCAGAAAGCTTCCTACTATACAATTCTACATAAACATTTATTTTGACTAGACAAAGTATTTTAGGTAGATTAAAACCTTGTCACTTTATCTACCACTTAGGGGCACTATACCCAAAAGGTCGTTACAGAAATCTAACTAAAAATACAGTTTGATATTTCCTGCATCTTAAAATACACTTTTATGAAAAAAGCTCCTGCGTGTATATGAACAGCAAATTTCAAATAATAATAAATTAAGCATATTTTAAATATACAGAACGAAGATTTTAAATAAAATTCCCTACACCTAACTACCCTTTGCATGGAAACATTTTGGAACACTTCGATTCTGTTAAAAATGGTCATGTCTTTAGGATATTCTAATAACAAATGAACTGCATCCCTTAAGTTTTGTGTAAATGGACTATGAAGTCCCATAATACCTAACAAATGAACCAAGTCCTGCTATACAAATAAGGTAGGCCACGTTGTTTCTTTTAAGGATATGTATGACTCAAATCTCATGAAAATTTTCAAAAAAATTACCTTTACCTCTTCTTAGTCTATAAAATAGAAATAATCAATCTAAAGAATACTTAGATAGCATCCAAAAACCATTTAAATGTTCTAATCTAGTTTCAAAGTTACGTGAATTCTAGTGTTAGATATGAACTCTAATTCTTTGTCCTTGTTTTCTCGCTATTGAACATTTCATCATTTTTCATCATTTAAGATACTCCTTGCATCGCAGTTTTAGCGTTAGGCTAATAAAACTTGCTACATACGTTCATAGAGATACAGTGCCCTGGGTTTTATTATGATATGCATTGGAGCATATTTTCTTGACTTCAAACCACAAAATAATTCAAATTTTGTGCAAAAAAGCCATGGAAATTAATTGTTCTTTCACACTAGCTGTGTGTAGGACGCATTATGAAAGGGTAGAGCCAGACTGAAAAAAATTATGAGAACTCCTAGTGGTTTAACGGGGAAAAACACCAGTCAGTTGGAGAATTTGATGTCATGTTGGCCATAGTATCTCAATGGTTTAGAGCGGCTGTACGGAGACCACAAGATCCGTGGTTGAAATCTCGGCTATGGCATTGAATTTTTCAGTCTGTCTCTACACTTTCATAGTGCGTCCTACACACGGCTAGTGTGAAAGAACAATTAATTTCCATTAATTGTACCTAACAGTGGACCGAACTATAAACCCCGGGCCTTAAAATACTTACAGCATAGTAAGTCGCCATTAAGGTAGTTGTCTCATATGTTTATGAGAACTCCTAAGTGGTTTACTGGGAGAAACACGAGTCAGTTGGAAAAATTATTGTCATGTTGGCATTTGGCCATAGTAGCTCAATGGTGTAGAGCGGCTGGATGGATACCAGAAGATCCGTGGTTCAAATTCCGGCTATGCCATTGAATTTTTCAGTCTGGCTCTACCCTTTCATAGTGCATCCTACACAGGGCTATTGTGAAGGAACAATTAATTCCATTAATTGTACCTAATAGTGGTTCAAACTATAAACCCCGGACCTTAAAGTACTTACAGCATAGTAAGTCGCCATTAAGGTAGTTGTCTAATGTGTTTATGAGAACTTCTAAGTGGTTTACTGGGAGAAACACGAGTCAGTTGGAGAATTTAATGTCATGTCGGCTCGTTGGTCATAGTATCTCAATGGTTTATAGCGGCTGGATGGAGACCAGAAGATCCGCGGTTCAAATTCCGGCAATGGCATTAAATTTTTCAGTCTGGTTCTACCCTTTCAAAAAAGCCATATTTACAGCTTTAAAAATTTCTGGAGCCTAAAGTTTTTGAGACACAAAAAACCAAGGGCAAATTCAAAACTTTGATATATTGTGAACTGTTCTTAAAACTTTAGATCGCATCATAAAAGGATTTGAAAAGGAACAGTACATCCATGCCATTTTTCTAGATATAACTCAAGCTTTCGATACTGTACGGCACACTGGTTTACTGGTAAAACTACATAGAATTGGACTCCCAGATTATCTGATCAGAATAATTGAAAGTTTTATCTCTCAGCGCCAATTTTTAGTGCGAATAGAAAGTCACAAAACCGATCTTCGACCAATAGCAGCAGGAGTTCCACAAGGATCAATTCTAGCATCACTATTATTCAATATATTCATGAAAGACCTTCCAAATACAAATCCCATATATACAGTTATGTATACCGATGACACCGTTATTTTCTACTCGCATCCAGATTTAAGTACTGCAATCAACAGGCTACAAATATCATTAAATATGTTGTCTAAGTGGTTCAACATGTGGCGAGAAGTATTAAATACTAATAAAACGGAAACTAAAATATTCTCCTTAAGATTTTACCAAAATCCACCCCCATTGGATCTTCAGGGGAAACAACTAACATGGAAGCCTCCAGAAACACCAGTCAAATATTTAGGCGTAATGCTTGACACTAAATTAACCTGGAATTCTCGTATATCTTACATTTCCACAATAGCCATTTCTATAATTAAAAATCTGTATCCATTTCTACAGAAGAAATCACAGCTTTGTCTGGAGTGCCCAATATTGATGTACAAGTCTCTTATACGCCCCATAATTTCTTACGCTGCTCCTGTATGGGGTACAGTCATCGACTTCAGGTTATACAAAACAAATTTCTCCGCAGTATTACAAAGGCTCTATGGTTCATTAGAAATGATCAACTCCATCAGGAACTTGGTATTCTTCCCATACATCTGTACTTCAAATTGATATCAAAGACATTCTTCGTTAGATTATCCGAAGTACCAGGCGCTGTAGCCTGACATTGAACAAAAGGACCAGATTGAAAAGAAAACTGCCTTAAGGGTGGACGTATGCAAATATTCAGTGTCCTACATAAATAGCCTTAACATCCAAAGTTTTCAAGTTAGAGAAGTGAAACTTAGTATACTCATTTAAGATAATACAGTTAATATGCACAATGTTTTTCATAATTTTCCATTGTTTATAAATAATTCTACATATTTTTCTTTATGCAGAGATATTTACAAACTTAAGCCCTTTTTTTCAAAATTCACATATGATATATTTCTGAAATTTGGTATGTCATTTTAAAACACACTAAAAATGAATTTGTTGGATTTATATTTCTTATTGAAGCTTTATAGAATTTTTTAAAAAATGTTAATCATATGCATGCTTTAAAAATTAAAATAATTTCATATATTTTGTATCATCACATTCCATCTGGAGCTTAATCTTAAATTATAGAACCAACAAAATGTTAATTGTGACATAAGAAAGCTGTGTGCTAAATTGCATCACTGTAGATGAAGTAGTTTGAGAGAAAAATGGGTTGAAGTTGTAGAAAATGAAAGTTATGGGGAAAGGCAAATAAAAATACAGAAAGTATTATTCAGTTTGCCTTTTAATTTTAAGTCACAACTTCCCATATCCATAGTCTGTACCCTCATTCTGGTCTTCTTCAGCCTTTCTTTTTAAATTCCTCCTCTGTCTTGCTTCTTTCTGCATTAATTTCATAGCTCTTTCTGCACCAGTGATGCAAATGTCGATACCCTGCAAAATTGTTTACATAGACACACCAGGTTGATACCCTAACTGATGCATAACTTTCTTTCTGCCAACATTCCCATCATTAAACACTATTGCATCATCAAATGTAGCAATTTTTACCACTATGGAAGACACAAATGATGTTTTGGGACACCTTTTCCATATCAAACTGTTGAGGCTTTCATTTGGGTTTTGTGTCTCTCCATAGAGACATTTGTTTAGCAAGTCTGGGTGTGCTAAGAATTGGTAGATGGTCTTTATAGATCCAAGACAGCTGATGGAAGACTATGTTGCTGCTATGCAACTATGCAACATTAGGGAATTTAATTTTTTAAAGGTACATACAGACCACGTACAGTCATAATATTTTGGTGTTTGATAGCTAATACTATATACTACTTTACAAAACAATAAAAAAATTAGATATTTTGAACATTTGCTGGTAGGTCCTCCCTTAAGACATCCTACTCACTGATTCAGAAGATAGCGACTTTTCTCACTAATTCAAAGTATATCCTCTATTTTTCTCACAACATCACTAATCATAATCTAGCCTCACATATCTAACCTCTCTTTTCAATTGTTATTCGTCTTATTTAATGTTATTGTATGTGTTAGTTATTCTGTTATATACTTTGTCCTTTATTATCTTTCATTTAGTTGTGTTCTTAATGGTTTTCTCTTTATATTATACATTTATCACCTATTATATGTTAAAGGACAAAATAAATAATAAAATAAAATAATATAATATAAAATAAAATCTGAATATCATACCCCGGCTCCTTGAAACTATACCGGGGCACACATTCAAATTTTACATTTATTATTTCTTAATGAAACATTACATTATTAATAATACATAATTGTTTCAGATTTTATACAACTACAAAAACTACAAAAACAAAATAGATAAAACACAAAACAAAAAACAAAAAACTACTACTACCTATAATACTACAAAATTTACTGGTAACCAGCAAATTTCTACTGAACTTTTAACTATTTGACCAAACATTACGGATAAATTTAAATAACAAAAACTATACAAAACTACAAAAAGCTACTGATAATTTCTGGAAGCCAGCAATTATAATTTAAACTGGAAAAATCTCAGCTAAATTTATTTTATTTATAACATATATTAAAAGTACTGATAACCAGCACTTAGAGGACAGTTAGAGGACAGTAACTCCTCAGTTGTTACGGCTGTGCCGTGGCTCAGTTGTTAAACCGCTTGGCTCTCACCAAGGCGACCGCAAAGTGAGATTTGTGGTGGGAAACACGGCGCTGGGGCGGGTTTTCTCAGGGATCTTCGGTTTCCCCCGCCATCTCATTCCACCGGTGCTCCATCTTCATCTCATGTACTATCAGTGTCACCGCCTGCGGTGACGTATGTAGTAAAGGCGGGCGTTAAACACTACACATTTCATTTCAGTTGTTAACTTGTATGTAGTAGTTATACAATTTATCAATAGCTTGTACAGCAATACTGCTGATCAGCCAAATATTACGTTTAAAAAAATTTAGATCAAAATGTCAGTTATTTTGTCGAAAGGTAGTTTTTATGTGACGTAACCAAAAATAAATAAATTTGACCATATTTTCCAAACTATCAAAGTGAAAGTTATGAAACTTGGGCTGTATCATATTTTCACTAAGTTAAATCTTAAAAAGCTAGCATTTTTAGTTCAGTATTTCAAATTTTCAGTCATAGGTATCCTTAAAGCACATAATTCGTGACAAATGAGCTCTGCACGCCCAACACCGTTCTGCATGGGTTTCGTTCCTTGAAATGAATGTGCATTTCTGAATCACATTTTCACACTGATTGTAAAACTGAAATCCGTTTTCACGTATTTCAGAATGTTTTACACTTCAGAATTTTATGTTTTGAATCTTGTTTCTTTTTTATTCTTTTATCGAAGAATATATATCTATGTATATAGATATATATTTTTCTTTTCCTTATTTCACCGTTTTTTATTCTTGCCGTTTAATTACCTATCTGTTTTCTGTAGTTTCTCACACATACACTATACACATAAACACCCATGCTCAGGGCGGGACTCGAACCCGCGATCCTCTACGCGGTGGAACGCTAGAGACATACGTTTTAACGACCATGGCTACGAGGGCCGGCTTGTTAGTAATTTATGTGTGTAGTGATTATCGCTTGTTAGAAAGGCTCAAATATAAGTTTTATGTTTATATTTCATACCTCTATATTTTATATTTACTTTAACCCACTAACTACAAAGCGATCCATATAAACCTGAACCATTTCAATACTCCATAACTTTTGAACCACGTGCAACTTTGAGAGAATATACTACACAATTGGCAGATTACATTACATTATTTACATCTCAGAGAAAATGTTGGAAGTGTCCTCCACCAGCATCTATACGTGTTTGCACTCGTCTTACCATAACTCGTCTCGTCTCCCAAAAAAGATCCCCCAAATTTAAAATCTTCACTCTAGAAAATGTAATGTCACTTTATCTTCAAAAAAAGAGCTAATCTATAATTTTTATGGCGATTTTTGAATTCAGCAGATGGAAATTCATATAAATTCAGTATTTTTGAGCACGAAACGTTTTCATTGTTGCCCGGTGTTATCTTTTATACAACCGTGCCTAAGTATTCTTACTCATAAGTTTGAATTTTCAAATATAACATTGTTATTTGAAGCAGTTTCGAAAATATATTTCTGGATTAACGTGTGTAGATGTTGTGAAGTCGACAGATATGATGAAACAATTATAATTAGTGAATACCCAAATGATAGAGGATCGAAATACCCTGAAGGCGAATACTTCTTTTAGGGGTAAACAGGCTGTTTATTACACCACTGACGTCAATATCCATTTTTGTACTGAACTTATTTACGACATAAGTTTAAATTTTAGAACACAAGACACAGCACAACTCGTTAAAACATCTGTTATAGTAAGACATTTGACCACGTTTTCCTTCGCAGTGTCAGGTGAAAATTTACTGCCCTATGTTTCCTGTAAGAGCTCTGGAATGAAGACATTCTTTTTTATACGCTCGGTATTGTCTTAGGATATAGAGATATATTTCACAGTAAAGGAGAGTTGTAGTTTGGGGCTACCTCGGCTTTATTCTGTACTTCGTATGAGAATGGAACCTCTCATAAACCCTACGATTTATATCACTCCGCGCGCAACGTCTTGCACGGGACTACAAGCTGTAGAAAGTAGTGCACATTGCGCTAGGGTTCCCAGTTTACGCAGACCATAGTAAAAATTCAAAGGCTGAATGTAAACTATACTGTTATTGGCAACCACTTACCAGATTAATATTTTGCCACTGCCACATTCATTTCAAGTGTAGAAAGTTTCACATTTTACTTAGAAATTGAGGTATCGCGTGTTTTGCAGTCCTCTGAATCCAAATATAATAAACTAGAAAACATATGTATTTCAGGTTAAGATAACAGCATAGCTCAATTAGTCAGCTTTTTAAATATAGTCATTTTATCTCAATTATCTCATTTTTAGACTGTGACATCGCGAAGTGATGATGATGATGATGATATATAAGGGTGCTCAACTACGGCGGTCATCAGTGCCCTTTAAAAAACTAGTCATGGCAAAAGCCAGATATAAAACTTTCTAAAAAGTATACAAGTGTAACAAAACCTATTAAAAATACACGTACATAAAGAACATCAATCAAAACCTGCTAAAAATTTCGTTCACTAAATCTTAAACTCTAAACTAGAGAAGAATCTAAAAACCTTCTGCACGGATCTCCACGCACGGCCTACACGTGGGTGGGCCTGTTGACCGTCTACCTCAACCACGAAGAGGAGCCCACATGAGGGAGACTGTTGGCTCGGGACCCCGGGTGCGCCAAATCCGTACCTACCGAAGTAGGCCCCTGGGGGTGTGACATCGCGAATATGAACTACTTCAATTTACCTTTCTCCACGTCGTAATAGAATATGCAGGACGCAGCCTCTTCTTCCGGAGTATTTACTCACTTGGAAGTTGAAGACAGGTAATCTCCAATCCCTTGCAGTAATATCGCTCACTGCAAGTCACCACAGACTTCAAGGACGCCATAGAAATTCTCTCGCTAATTCCCCCGCCGACTTGCCCACTCATTAGCTATTCACTAACTTATTTGTGGACTGTACAGGTTCTAGAAAGATTTAGATGGTGAAACTTCTAGTATATTGTGGTTATCTGGCTGCCAGAGCGCGCGGCTTATCTGTTTCCCGAGCGTCGACCTCTCGACAACCTTGGTTGTATCCATGTCGTGACAATATGAAATACCATATTTAAGTTTAACATGTTCAAAGTATGCAACACAAAGAATTTCCGACCGTGATGGCCATGGAACTGGTTCTCCTCTAACAATCCATCGATTTTGTACGAGACGTGTCCGTAAAATAAGGTCTCGAAGGCGCTGGAGCCGTGAGGAACGCTATTACGCGAGATCCGGCAAAACTAGCGTGTAGCTTGGTTTTACCCCTTAAAATCCCCACCAAAAGGAATCCATTGCAAACATTATTCTTGGTTGGGCAGCCGTTTGCGATGTAGCTTCCTATCACTTCCACCGCCAAGTGCGAATTGCGTGTAGTGATCCGTTTTTTGAGTGCCAAGAGCAATACCCTACTGAAATTCATCGTCAGTTATACTAAGTCTATGGGTCACAGTGTATGGACGTCAAAAACGTGCGAAAGTGGGTCAGAGAGTTCAAAGACGGACGTACAGACGTCCATGACGAACAGCGTTCTGGTCGGCCTACGGTTTCAGCCGAAACAATTGCAAAAATGGAGCAAGAAATGGTTAAAGATCGGCGTGTGACAGTTCGCGAGCTGTGCCAACTTATCCCTGAAGTCAGTAAGACTACGATTGACAAGATTTTGACCGAACATTTGCATTATCGCAAAGTGTGTGCGAGGTGAGTCCCCAAAATGCTCACCGAAGACCTTGAACGGCTGATCTCCTGGCCCAGTTCGGATGAGACATCCTCACCCATCCCCCCTACAGTCCAGACTTAGCACCTAGTGATTATCTGTTTCCTGAGTTGAAGTCACACATGGGTGGAACACATTTCCTGATCGACGATAATATGAAAATCGAGGTTGACCGCTACCTGCGCAACTTGGCGGGAGAGTGTTGATACCGAAATTAAGGTTTGCCAGAAGTAAAGAATCATGATAGATGTCAAAGGAATGTTGGTTCTTTGTTACGACAAGGGCAAGGCCAGTTGAGTTGGGGGAAGGAATTGTAACAAAGCAATGTAAGAAACAGTGTCCTTAGCAGTTTCTAAAGGAATTGTCACTTGACTTGTATGAATAGGGAATTCTTTGGATCATTTACAATCGCGACAAAACAGCCACAAAGGGATTTTGGTTGAAAAGGAGTTTTGAGAGTGAAAGTTACATATACACACGCGCAGCTGTGGTCATTCAGACAGTCTTCGGCGTGGAGCCGATGTGGCCAGTTCGTGGCTAGGAAGCTATTAGAGGAGTCTTCGGCGTGAAGCCGATCAGAAGGAGTCTTCGGCGGGGAGCCGATGTGGCCAGTTCGTGGCTAGGAAGCTATTAGAGGAGTCTTCGGCGTGAAGCCGATCAGAAGGAGTCTTCGGCGTGGAGCCGATGTGGCCAGTTCGTGGCTAGGAAGCTATTAGAGGAGTCTTCGGCGTGAAGCCGATCAGAAGGAGTCTTCGGCGTGCAGCCGATGAGAGCAGTCCGAGGCGTGAAGCCTATTAGGGCGGTCAACCTGTTCTATGTTTGATAATTGTCGGTTCATATATACGTGAGGAACGAATAAAGTTTATCGAGCAATAAACATTCGGCAGTCAGTAACTCTAAACAGAGATTGGTAACCCTTGGTCGGCAACTTTCATTTCGATATTTTTAAAGAAGAAGCAGTGAATAAATAATTTGGAGACGGGCATTCCAGTGTTATTAAAATCTCCTTCTCACACCCATCCACGCATACCCTGAGAGAAACCTCATTGTTCGCCGACTTATTTGCTCGCCATTAAATTATTTGCATCAAATTGGCGACCACAACGTGGAATTGTGTGCACCTATAAACATTTTAGTTACAAATTGGCGCCTCAACGTTCGCCACAAATTTTTGCTTCAGTGTTATGACAAGGGTATACAAAAACAGCCATAGAGCATGCAAAAGTGCATCGAACGCATTGATGATTACGTTGAAAAATAGCTGTAAGTTCCGCCTTTCCGTCAATGTAACATTCATTGACAATAAACATGTTTTCTATATTAAATAAAATTGAAGATCTTATTTTACGGACACGCCTGGATGTTCAAATCATTCAACACATTTGAATCAACGTGTGCTGGAGCTCCATCGTGTTGTAGCCACATGACCTCTGTCTGTAGTATATCTTATAAATCTTGTCTAGATCGGTCATATTAGTTTGTTCAGCAGCATTTATGGCTTGCATCGTCCTTTCACAGAGTTGCTTAATTATACTAAAAGGAAATTGAAGAAACATTGCCAACCTATAGTTCCATACTTGCACAACCTATTGCTACTAAACCGTACTTTTCCAGACTTGGGTTTCTTCTTTAAAAAATTATCTATTTGCCGTTAGAATTTAATACAGGCTTGTTGGTTACAGACCTTCCAAGTGCTGTTTGGGTAAATGGGGACGACCGATTTTAAACTATTCAGATGTGAAAGTGTGAAATAATTGATTAAGTCCATATTATTATGGTATCAGACGATATGTTTGCTTGTAGAAAATAAATCATTAGAATAATTATGAAAATTTCTAGAACTGTGCCTGTGAATAAAAAACTATCAGGTCAACCAAACTTGTAACATTACTGGGATCAATCACTACCAGGAAAATATATTTTGTTCTCCTTTTGCGATAACGTGATCAAAATAATGCCTCTCTGAGCTAAAAACTTTACCAAATAATCAACTGGAAGACAGAATGCATCTGGTAAGTCAGAAAGGAAGCCTGATAAACAAATGACTGACCAGGATAGTAAACTCACATATTAACTGTTGCAGAAGCTGCGTAGCTATAAATTTGCATACTGTAATTTTATATTAACTAAGTAATCCCCATGGCAACCAGCAACCAGTGCTTGGTCGAAGTTCAGATGTTGAAACTGCACGCCACTGAGCCTTATAGACCTGGCAGCATAAGAAGACACCGTTGTGTGCTACGATAAAGGTTACGGTGATGGAGTCCGTGTTGTAGATGGTCTTTATTACAGTAAATCTTTAAGGTTGTGCTGTCCTCCATAACGGGATATGATACGAGCCCTGGGGAAGTTACAGGCAGCTCGCTTGGCGACATCTAAGTCCTTATCTTCGTTGAGGTAAGTCCAGGGACATCCAGGATAATGCTTTCGAGGTCCCGCCGTCTGGGAGGGCAATAGAGTGCTTCTTCTCTTTTATTTCACTAAGCTTCATCAAATTTTGGGTATAAAGCTGGTGATGTATGCAGCTATCACTTTACCTTTTATTTAGTAGCATCGAAAAACTAGATTTTTGAGCTCCATATAAGTCCAACAAAAACCATTTAGAAACATAACAGTGTGTAATTAATTGTTGTTTACAAAAGTTATATATTGAAAAATATATAACATCTCCCGCCAAGGGCCACGCCGTGGCTCAGTGGTTAGACCGCTTGGCTCTCACCAAGGCGGCCCGGGTTCGATCCCAGGCGACCGCAAAGTGAGATTTGTGGTGAACAACACGGCGTTGGGGCGGGTTTTCTCCGGGATCTCCGGTTTTCCCCACCATCTCATTCCACCGGTGCTCCATCTTCATCTCATGCATCATCAGTGTCACCGCCTGCGGTGCCGTATGTAGTGAAAGCGGGCGTTAAACACTACACATTCATTCTCCCGCCAAGTTGCACAGGTAGCGCTCAACCTCATTTTTCAAATCATCGTCGGTCTGGAAATGCATTCCACCCAGGTGTGACTTCAACTCAGGAAACAGATGATAATCACTAGGTGATAAGTCTGGACTGTAGGGGTGATGGGTGAGGATGTCTCATCCGAATCTTAGTCTTACTGACATCGGAGATAAGTTCGCACAGCTCGCCAAATGTCACACGTCGATCTTTAAGCATTTCTTGCTCCGCTTTTGCAATTCTTTCGGCTGAAACCGAAGGCCGACCAGAACACTGTTAATCATGGATGTCTGTACGTCCGTCTTTGAACTCTCTGATTCACTTTCGCACGTATTTGACGTCCATACACTGTGGCCCATAGCCTTCGCATAACTGACGATTAATTTCATTGGGGAATCAACTAAGAAAACGGATCACTGCACGCAACTCGCACTTGGCGGCGGAAGTGATAGGAAGCTCCATCGCAAACGGCTGCCCAGCCAAGACTAATGGTTGCAATGGGCTTGTTGTGGTAGGCATTTGAAGGGGTGAAACCCAGCTACACGCCAGTGTTGCCAGATCTCACGTAATAGTCCCGTAGGGGAGGGGATCCGTCCCTTTCAGCTGCCGTTGTGTGGGCGCACTCGTACCTCTGACGTTACTAGAAGAACCTCGGGCCGAACATTCGAGCCCCTCTCTGAATGGCAGTTGTTCGGATTGGGTTGGACTCGAGGGGGGCAGTGGTTCCCGATACCCATTGGAGGTCGTGTACGTCTCCGGACGGGGTTGAGTGAAGCCATAATATTCCCGCGTACTAGCCTGTGTAGCTAGTAGAAGGTGTGCTAGATCACTAGGCGGTCCTACCAAGGTCATATCAGTAGACTTCCCATTTTGGTGTTGGCGCGTGTAAGTGGCGTATCCACTTCCATCCCGGCTTGAGATGGGGGGGGGGGGCTTGTTAGTCTCAACGTCTTGCCCTATGGAAAGCCCCAAGGAGGCGCCGGGTGTCCTGTCGGGATAGCTCGGTAACTCCCTGGTCGAAGAAGGACCGGGTCCTTGGTCCTACGGGTCCAGGACTAATGGGAGTATATCCTCTGGCATGAACTGATTGAATTGATCTCGCGTAATAGTGTTCCTCACGGCTCCAGCGCCTTGGAGACCTTATTTTACGGACACGCCTCGTATAAACCTGGAATTTGTTCTTTTTCCTACAAAAATGGAGAAGTAGTAATAAAATAATATATTACGAGGTAAGGAAGAGATAGTCGTTAGTCTAAATGCTAAACAAACAAGCATAGTGAAAAGATCTGAAGCCCTATTATCAGATAACTAGAATATTCTGGAAGGTTCTTCTTTCTCAAACGTTCTGCAGCTCTGTATAAGTGAGCGCTGTCACGAATATAGTAAGCTTGATGCAATCAGCAATGCATTTCTGGTGCAACGATAAGCGAGTTTTTGATGACTGTGGTGATGTGCAGTGAAGTGCATATTGCAAGGGATTAGAGAGGTCCTCTATTCGACTCCCCAGCGAGTGATTCATACTCGAAGAAGAGGCTGTCATGTTTCATAGGATGAGATTAAAGTGCAATTATGTGGAAAGTTCATTTAGTTCACATTTAATGCAATTGGAACAAGATAAGAATAATATCAGTGGGAACCAAGTGTAGTGACAGTTTAAAGCTTTCAACGAGGCCAGTATTTTATGATTAATATAGCTACAGCTGCTTCTATGTTTGGTTAAAGGCAAGTATAACATATAAATGACCGAGAAATCACCTAAAACATTATAGACATCGTCTATATATGTATTAACAAAATGGAGAATAATAATAATAATAATAATAATAATAATAATAATAATAATAATAATAATAATAATAATAATAATAATAATAATAATAATAATAATAATAATAATAATAATAATAATAATAATAATAATAATAATAATAATAATAATAATAATAATAATAATAATAATAATAATAATAATAATAATAATAATAATAATAATAATAACAATAATAACAATAATAATAATAACAATAATAATAATAATAATAATAATAATAATAATAATAATAATAATAATAATAATAATAATAATAATAATAATAATAATAATAATAATAATAATAATAATAATAATAATAATAATAATAATAATAATAATAATAATAATAATAATAATAATAATAATAATAATAATAATAATAATAATAATAATAATAATAATAATAATAATAATAATAATAATAATAATAATAATAATAATAATAATAATAATAATAATAATAATAATAATAATAATAATAATAATAATAATAATAATAATAATAATAATAATAATAATAATAATAATAATAATAATAATAATAATAATAATAATAATAATAATAATAATAATAATAATAATAATAAAGAGAAATTCTGGTATAAGTGTATTAAAGGGCAGAAAGGGGAATTATTGAATCTGTGCATGAAGCAACAGAAAAGCATTAAGAACACAAACAGTTAATGGTCGGAATTGGAAAGAATGATTATGATATTCTGCCAGTCTTCAGACATTATGGAAAGCGATTTTTGAGAGATCCTTCAAAATCGCCCCCGCAGCCTTCACCAGTGCCTCTGATGATGGATAATGCCTCCCACGAAGGCATTTCTTCAAGTTAGAGAATAGAAAAGTATCACATGGAGCTAAATCCGGACTATAGGGAGGGTGAGGGATGCGCTTCCCGTTGATTTTTGCAAGATATTCAGCAACAACATTGGCAATATGCGGCCGCGCATTATCGTGGTGCAGCATCCAGCCTGCTTCATGGAAATATGGTATATTGTGCCTGATATGGACTTGCAATGTTTTCAGGACATCCCTGTAGTATAGTCCAGTTACTGATGTGTGTGCAGGTACAACATGCTGATAAACCATTCCATGAATATCAAAGAATGGGATGACCATAACTTTCCCAGGAGAAACACCCATCTTTTGCTTTTTGGGGGTTGGTGTTGAAGGAGATTTCCACAATGAGCTTTGCTGTTTGCTCTCAGGATCAAAATGATGTAGCCAAGTTTCATCAGCAGTGATTACGTTTGAAAAAACTCCGGATCTTCCTTTAACATCAACTTTAACTGCATGTTAGCTCCATTGCAGCGGTATGCGATACTGGACATGTCTGAACTTGCCTGGTTCTCACAGGCGGGAACCAGGAGTACCAACAATGAAACTACTACTGCGTGTATGCTTCACATTAAGCTAACAGAATATAGTAGGATTGAATTTTAGTGCAAAAAATTATGGCCGTAAAAAAATTATGATCATTCTTTATTGAACAGCCCTCGTAATTTACTGGCCTTAAAGCGAGTATCAAATTGAAATATTGGTGTGAAATTTTTCTACATATATAGAACGTAATCTGCAGAAAATAAAAGGAACTGCGGTAGAAAATTTTCGAATCTTTAATTTCGCATTTTTATAAACATCCACATGAGGAAACTACTTTTTGGAATATTAATGAAAGGTGTTCAATAATCTACTAATAGTTTTGTTTATCAACTATTTTCGATAATAGGTGAAACACAGAATCGTACTTCACTCCTCTGAGCTCTATTGCAAGAGAGTTCAACTGTTACTTTCGAAAATGATTTACAGAGATCAGTTTATTAGACTCGTTCCTTTCAAAATATATATTTTGTTGGAAGTTACAGCCATCGAATCGATGGCAATCAACATCGTTCTCACTCCAAACACTCATCAACTTAACTGAAGTGTCTTGTCTTGTCTTGTGCGCAAGTCCTTTACTGCCAACGTAACAACTTGATCGGATTTTCTACTTTACGAGGTGACCAAACAAAAGACGTTTATCTGTCGACTCTTTCACGTCGCCAACGTTATGGATCAGCAGTTGGTGTCCCAATTAGTTTACAATCTCTGCTGACTAGAGGCATCAATAACGCAAAACTAATTAATACATTTTATTACGTATATCAATCAAAGCAAACACAATTAGCTTGGGAATGGTAAACCCTGCAGGTTTCATTCAGGGGTTATCAATTGCAGCAAATTTCATAACAATTTTATGTTTCTATGATTAATAAATTATAAACTCGTGTCACTGAAATTTGCTCTCAGAAAATAAACGGTCGGCAATCAGGAGTTAACACTGAGGTCACATTTCTATACACCACCGAGCGGGTAGCTAAGAGGGTAACCTCGGATTTTAGGAGCAGGTTTCCCTTATTTAGGGTTTCAGGAATAAACATTTTCGGTAAAATGTCAGTATAAAATTGTTGGATGGAACAGGATACTAAATACTGTAAGCACTTACTAGAGAAAGTAAAAATGATGCCAACAATCGCGAAGTGTGCAATGAAGCGCTGAAAGAGCTGCTTTTCCAAGAACTTTAACAGAAAAAAAGAAAGTTCATGCCAAACAAGGCTTTATTCGCTCCGGACAAATTTTTAAAATTTATTCGCTACAAACGCGGCCCAGTGGACAATTTAACAGCTGCTTAACCTGGAGTGACCAGTTCGGCGTGTTCATTCAGTACTGAATATTTCTGTATTTACGTATTCGAAAACTTGTACACCATCCTTTGTAAGTATCCAGATGCAATCGCCACTCTTTGGTAGTTTGAAAGTACTGACAGATTTTGTCTCGTGAAGTCTCTGTAGAAGAAAATTTTATTTTTTGTTTTGTTTTATGTGGTGCTTTTAAATACAACTGTAATGCCCGATTTCACCAACAAATGTTAAAATCTATGTTAACAAATGTAACGTAACAATTGTCACAGCGCTAACAAAACTGTTAAATTTCTTACATTTCACCAAACGGTTTTCTGAAAATGTTAACAAACACGTGTTAACGCCAAGAAACTTGCAAATATTACAGCTATAGAAGGCCATGGATTAGTCCTATTATTTACTGAACTTACTGCTATTCACTTTTGTTTTCATTTTCGTCTGCACACAGCTAGAAAAGTGACGGATAAACAAAATCGTAAATAAAAGCCGTGAAACAAATTTCTCATCGATAGAGAAAGAATTGTTAATTGAATTGGTGATGAAGTATAAGGATATCGTGGAAAATAAGAGGACAAATGCTGTGAATGTAAAATAGAAAGATGTCACGTGGGAAAAAATTGGAAACAATTTAATTCAAATGTATGTGTCATTACTAGAAACACGAAACGTATTATGTAAATTTAAAACGAGGTGCGAAGAAGTACAAGTGACGAGTGACTTGCACGTTTCAAGACGGGAGGTAGACAGTGTATTATCCACAGAATATAGTGTAAACATAAAATCGCAAAGTTATTAATACTTGAAGCAAAGGCGAGATCGTCATATTCCTTTCGATGCATGTTCTAACTCAGTATTACGTAAATTTAAAACGAGGAGCGAAGAAGTACAAGTGACGAGTGACTTGAACGTTTCAAGACGGGAGGTGGACAGCGTATTATCCACATATTTCAGTGAATTATAAAATCGCAAAGTTATTAATACTTGAAGGAAAGTTGAGATCGGTATATTCCTTTCGATGCATGTTCTAACTTAGTATTACGTAAATTTAAAACGAGGAGCGAAGAAGGACAAGTGACTTGAACGTTTCAAGACGGGAGGTAGACAGCGTATTATCCACATATTTCAGTGAATTATAAAATCGCAAAGTTATTAATACTTGAAGGAAAGTTGAGATCGGTATATTCCTTTCGATGCATGTTCTAACTTAGTATTACGTAAATTTAAAACGGGGTGCGAAGGACAAGTGACTTGAACGTTTCAAGATGGGAGGTGGACAGTGTATTATCCACAGAATTAAGTGAATTGTAAAATCGCAAAGCTATTAGTACTTGAAGCAAAGGTGAGATCAGTATATTCCTTTTGATGCATGTTCTAACCTCTCTTGTACTTCCGCAGTAACCTTCATAGCAATTTGTTTCGACAGTCTATACCTCTGTAGAAATTTTTCTTCTGATAGCTCCTCAAAATCATTTCTCCTCAAAGGCCGTACTCTATTACAATTGCCATTTAGACGGTCTTAAATATAGCAAATCGACATCAATAGCTGCGTTCACGCTCGCCATTTTGACTATTTACAATTGTTAAGGAGTTAACATCAGATATTTGACTGGTCAGTTTAACAAGAGATTTAACACGGGTGTTAAGCTAACACTTGGTGAAATGCAATTGTTGTTATAACTATTGTTTAACCCGTGTTAGGTCTTAACATCTGTTGGTGAATTGGGGTATAAGTATATTTCAACAGAACTAGCAATATTATTTTACGTAGATTGGTATTTAATGGTGACAAAAGGGACATTCCTGTGAAGTTTAGTATATAAATTGCATAGGTTCTCCATGTTAGGCTAATAGTTCAGGCGGTGTGAGCCAGCTGTAGAAAAAATTGGAACGTCTGAGTGGAGAGGGAAAGCTGAAGTGTATCTGCTTTTAGTATGACCAGTCTTGCTGTGCAAGAAGGGCTGTGACTGTACAATAGAAAGAATACTCAAGAGTAGCTTTATCTCCAGTCATTATTTTCTTTTACTTTAATGCAAATTATTTTTGGAGCTTCCGTCACTTTAAAAGTCACACCTCACCACTGCACGCCATCCTTATTTTCAATATATACCAATACAAAGACAGTATTAGTGATTAAACTACATAGACGTTGCATCGATCGCATACAGGTTTGAATGTTTCGACGCACGTTTATTGCAGCCATTTGGATTTATTGGTACAAAATCGCTAACAGTTAAGCCATTTCCTCAGCAGCAGCCGATAACGACATATAGGTACCAAGTGTTAGGGAAACGGGAGAGCTGGAGTACCCATTACGGAGGTCATCGTTTGAGGAACGCACAGTGATTATAGCAGACAAGTATTGTTCAGCAGTTTAATGGCTTCTCTTACTGCCGCTATCCTTGGGGGAAATCTTCTGGAAGTAATTTATATATAAGGATTAATGACCCCCAGACCCACTTGAGTAAATTCGATGGATGTTTTCGACTACTCCAGTAACACTTATTGGTTAACCCAGGTATAATGATTTTTGTATCTCACAAAAAAGAAGCAGTTTATTTATTTTTGTAAGATTTTATATCCTTTAGCCTGTTTTGTGTTTTGATTAATGAGTAAAATAGCTGAAATAATTTCCAAGCGAATCCATAGTCCACAGAGCTTAAAGTTACTGACAGTTATTATTCAGGAATAGGGAAACCCCGGAGAAAGCCTTATCCAGATAACTCACCCTGAACTAGACACGTAATCGGAACCTCTTGTGTGTGAGGTACATATGTATTTTTGTATCTTGACAGATGAAGAGCGATGCGCAGTGGTATCTGGACGAGTCCACTTCAGAACGGTTGCAACTGGAGGGGAGGGCAGGTCAGTTGTGTATCAGTTGCCGGCAAGTAAACAAGTGCTGAGCTACTTGGTAACACTACAGCTTGTTTCAAAATATGTGTGTCTCCTGGTTTCAAGAGAGAATTTAGAAATGCCTCCTAGCAGCACATTAAGAAATAAAGTGCTACATTTAAAAACACAAGAAGTAATGGCCAATGTCTATAGATAAGGAACAACGGTCTGGGTCTGCTAAAAAATCTGGGAAAGGGTATCTGGGGCAACAGTTGCCCCAACTTCCACTTTAGAGGCCGAGGATAGAGTGGACTAATTCCATCAAGTACCTGGGCGTTCAACTTGATAGAGGCCTACATTTTCGCGGACACATCAGGGAACTATCGGCACGGGTACAGGGGGCTATTGCCTCTCTATACCCAATGCTGGGTTCGGGCTCGATGCCAGTCCGCTTAAAGCTACACCTCTTTCGAGCGCTGATAATCCCACTTATGTTGTACGCCTGTGAAATCTGGGGCATGGCTGCAGATAGCTGGAGAGCATACCGTCAGCGTGCACAGAATAGAGGACTCCGATCCATCTATTCTGTGGGTCGTTCTTTCCTCGTGTGGTTGCTTCACGAAGCTTCTCTTGTCCCATACGTGGAGGACGAAATTAGGCGCCGGGCGACAAAATTCTAAGCTCAAATTCCAGCTCACAGAAGCGCCCTGGTTTACTCTCTAGGATATTACGACGCTACGAGACGCCGCTTCAGTCTTTACCAGGTACCCCGTACGGTATGCGGGCACCCGAGGTAACAAAGGAGTTAATCCATACAGCAGATTAACTTAATTTCAAAATCTCCAAATGAGCTGTTTGGCTAAAAATTTTACCCCATTTTATAGTAAATAAAACACCAGGGTGTAAACAAAAAAGCGGTTTGGCATCCTGTACAAAGTTAAAGAGGAGCAAAAAGCTACTTCAAAAATTTCCTCAACAAAATAACCCCACATCATTCTGTAACCATCTAAATTATCAACCTGCGGTCAGACCCAAATCCTGGGTGGGTACGTAGCAAAAACCTTCTGGCTATTAACAGCCTGTCAGTATTCGACTTAGACTTGGACTTGAGGCAACAGTTGTGTCTGAAAGCAGTTTAGGAGAGTTATTAAAGAAAGAAAAGCCATTGGTGCTAGTGCAACAACGTCCTTCTCTATGTCCAGTAATCAAAGATTAAGAACGTGCACAAAATCTAATTTGGATGTTTTAATTCAGATGAAGTTAGGCAAACTGGGAATAATTTTTAAAACACAGATAAACAAAGACAAACTCTGAAAAAAGTGCTTATGAAGCTTCAAAATTCTACTGACTTCCAAGGCAGTGGCTGGACATTAAGAAGAGTTCTTTTGGAACTAGGATTTATATGAAAAAGAAAAACCCTCAGCGTGACAGACAAATTTTAATCGAACGTCGTACAATACGCGCAAAAAGGCTTAAGTATTTATGAAATATTCACAGATATCACAGTGAAGTTTATATTGTTTATATGAATGAAACTTAGAATAGTAGACCTGGAGTAAAATTCGTTACAGGGACTCTGCAGCTATGTCGAACGGCCGGCAGTTGTTTATCATGCCTGCTGGAGGAGAACAGGGTTTTGTTCCAAACACCTTTGTACTATATAAGATCCAACAAAAGCGTGGAGATTGCTACCATAGTAAGAATTATAACTTAGTTTATAAGAGCTGCAAAAAGGCCAGGGTGCCATGTAAAACAAGGTAGCAACAACGTAAAGACAAATAAATGTAGCCAACAGTTGTAAACTGTAAAATTTTGGAATATGCACAATAAATCTAATCAATCAATCATCTTAGAGCTGCAATACTGGCTTCGAGAGTGAGATTTGTTTTTAGACAACTTGCACCGCACTCCCCTCCCGTAATCATATACGCGTGTGACGCATCGTGACGATAGGCGTACTATCCCCACCACAGATGTTACTCATCCCTACCGCGCATGATTTCCTTTAATTCTAACGCATTTAGTTTCAATGTATTTTGGTGCTTGTTAATTGTACACTATTATTATTTTTACTTAATTAATTTAAATTTTCTATGATACTGTTAGTGTATACGAAACTGAAAACATTGCTTTTAAAAATACACAAATCTAAAAAGTTTTAGTTCATTTTTTCTCCTAATATCATATTTAATCTGTTTTCTACTATAATAATATAAGGAAATCGCACAATGTGCATTAATGCAAGTTACATTAGAAATGCAGTGTGATCCATATAAATCTGAACCATTTCAATAGGTCATAACTTTTGAATCAATAATAGGACACACGTACAACTTTGGGAGAATATAATACACAATTGGGAGATTACATTACACTATTTAAATCTCAGAGAAAATGTTGGAAGTGTCCTCCACCAGCATCTATACATGTTTGTACTCGTCTCACCATATTCTCTGAAGTTTTACGGAAAGTATCCTCGCCAATGTTACTTATGTCGGTTTGAATGGATTCCTTGAGGACATCAATTGTCCGTGGCCTATTCTTGTACATTCTATTTTTTAGATACCCCCACAAGAAAAAATACGGTTATGTTAGATCAGGGGATATGGGGCCCACAAACCTTTTGAGATTATTCGATTATCAAAGAAACTGGTTACAAGTTCCATGGTGTCATTAGATATATGGCACGTTTCTCTATCTTGCTGGAAATAAACTTCTCTCAATTCCATATCATCCAGATGCTCCACAAATATCTTGAAGCTACCCATAAAAACTTCAGTGTCTACAGTCGCATCAAAGAAAATGGCACATTTAAGACTGTCAACTATCAACATTTGCCAGTGTTGTCAATTCTCACAAGGCCACTCAGATCATTAACACAAATTTCTACATTCTACGAACTTTCAAAGGGAAATGATGTCCTATTGTAATGGTTCAAACTTATATGGATCGCCTTGTACTTTAATACAATGTGTATTCCATATATTCCCTGTCCTGGCCATCAGATATTTATGCCTGCCACCTCTGTTGTTTCACTTCTCCTTTATTTGTCACCGCAACAGAATTTTTTATTACATTGTTCTCTTTTCTTATATTTCTACGTGGTATCTCGTGCATTGTTTTCCACATAACGCGCAAACACATTCTCCCCTTGCGTCGTGGTGTCCTTTTTCTTTACATATCAGATGATGGAAACCTGTGCTTCGTATCTTGTTACAAAATGCCTCAGTTCATAGTTTGGTCCCTTCCATTCTCCATTGGACATAGCGCCTGTGACATAGAACTCTTCCCAGATTTCTGTGTTCTTCATTTGTGTTCCCTTACTAGTTGCTCGTATACCTTTGTTGCCGGCAGCAGCATTTGCATCCACATTGTTTCTCTACCCTGTAGGTGTGGATAGACACGGAGTTCTCTTCATAAATGTTTTCTTCACTTTCGCTAAGTGACACTTTGTTTAGATATTTAGTAACATACGAGGGTGGTCTGAAAAGTTTCCGACCTAATAAAGATACAAGACATTTTTTTCAGAATATCTATTTTAATTTTTCAATATAGTCTCATTGTAACTCTACACACTTCTCTCAGAGATGCTCTCATCTCTGTAACCCGTCCTAATAGTACTCGGCGTTTTTCAACATAGTCTCCTTGTATCTCTACACACTTTTCCCAGCGATCTCCCATCTCTGTAACCCGTCCAAATAGTACTCGGCGTTATTCAACATAGTCTCCTTGTAACTCTACACACTTCTCTCGGCGATGCTCTCATCTCTGTAACCTGTCCAAATAGTACTCGGCGTTTTTCAACATAGTCTCCTTGTAACTCTACACACTTCTCTCAGCGATGCTCTCATCTCTGTAACCTGTCAAAACAGTACTCGGCGTTTTTCAACATAGTCTCCTTGTAACTCTACACACTTCTCCCAGCGATGTTCTCATCTCTGTAACCCGTCCAAATATTTCTCGGCGTTTTTCAACATAGTCTCCTTGTAACTCTACACACTTCTCTCAGCGATGCTCTCACCTCTGTAACCCGTCCAAATAGTACTCGGCGTTTTTCAACACAGTCTCCTTGTAACTCTACACACTTCTCCCAGCGATGCTCTCATCTCTGTAACCAGTCCAAATAGTACTCGGCGTTTTTCAACATAGTCTCCTTGTAACTCTACTCATTTCTCCCAGCGATGCTCCCATCTCTGTAACCCGTGCAAATAGTACTCGGCGTTTTTTAACATAGTCTCCTTGTAACTCTACACACTTCTCCCAGCGATGTTCCCATCTCTGTAACCCGCCCAAATAGTACTCGGCGTTTTTCAACATAGTCTCCTTGTAACTCTACACACTTCTCCCAGCGATGTTCTCATCTCTGTAACCCGTCCAAATAGTTCTCGGCGTTTTTCAACATAGTCTCCTTGTAACTCTACACACTTCTCTCAGCGATGCTCTCATCTCTGTAACCCGTCCAAATAGTACTCGGCGTTTTTCAACATAGTCTCCTTGTAACTCTACACACTTCTCCCAGCGATGTTCCCATCTCTGTAATCCGCCCAAATAGTATTCGGCGTTTTTCAACATAGTCTCCTTGTGACTCTACACACTTCTTCCAGTGATGCTCTCATCTCTGTAACCCGTCCAAATAGTACTCAGCGTTTTTCAACATAGTCTCCGTGTAACTCTACGCACTTCTCCCAGCGATACTCTCATCTCTGTAACGCGTCCAAACAGTACTCGGCGTTTTTCAACATAGTCTCCTTGTAACTCTACGCACTTCTCCCAGCGATACTCTCATCTCTGTAACGCGTCCAAACAGTACTCGGCGTTTTTCTACATAGTATCCCTGTAACTCTACACACTTCTCTCATCGACGCTCTCATCTCTGTAACCCGTCCAAATAGTACTCGGAGTTTTTTAACATAGTCTCCTTGTAACTCTACACACTTCTCCCAGCGATGTTCCCATCTCTGTAACCCGCCCAAATAGTATTCGGCGTTTTTCAACATAGTCTCCTTGTGACTCTACACACTTCTTCCAGTGATGCTCTCATCTCTGTAACCCGTCCAAATAGTACTCAGCGTTTTTCAACATAGTCTCCGTGTAACTCTACGCACTTCTCCCAGCGATACTCTCATCTCTGTAACGCGTCCAAACAGTACTCGGCGTTTTTCAACATAGTCTCCTTGTAACTCTACACTTCTCCTAGCGATACTCTCATCTCTGTAACGCGTCCAAATAGTACTCGGCGTTTTTCAACATAGTCTCCTTGTAACTCTACGCACTTCTCCCAGCGATACTCTCATCTCTGTAACCCGTCCAAATAGTACTCGGCGTTTTTCAACATAGTCTCCTTGTAACTCTACGCACTTCTCCCAGCGATACTCTCATCTCTGTAACCCGTCCAAATAGTACTCGCCGTTTTTCTCTGCAAAATAATTGTTCACGTAGGTGATTGCTTCTTCATTTGACGAAAATCTCTGTCCTGCGAGTGCAATTTTGAGATGAGGGAAGAAAAAGAGGTCGCTTGGGGCTAGATCTGTTAAGTAAGGTGGATGATCAAGCAGTTCAAACTGTAATTCGTCGATTTTCGCCATTGCAGCCGCTGAGGTGTGAGAGTGCATTGACTTGGTAAAACAGGATTTTCTTTTTCTGCAAATGTGGCCATTTTCCCGCAAGTTCTGCCTTCAGCTTGTCAAGTAATGATGCTTAGTATGCTCCAGTAATGGTTTTTCCTTTTTGAAGATAATCGATTAACATAAGTCCATTACTATCCCAGAAAACAGTCGCCATCACCTTCCTAATCGAAAAAACAGTTTTTGCTCTTTTGGAGCCGCTTCCCCCTTTGCAGTCCACTGTTTGGACTGTATTTTTGTTTCGAACGCATAATTATGTATCCAAGTTTCATCTGCAGTAATTAATCGGTGCCAAAGCTTGGATTTATTGCGCCTAAACTGCGCTAACAGAACCTTGGAAATGTTCATTCAAACTATTTTTTCTCTATCGTGAGCAAACGCGGCACCCAACGGGCGGACAGCTTTCTCATGTCTAAATGTTGATTTAATATGTGACAAACACTTCTTTTGGCATATCCACAGCCTCTAGTATCTCTCTCACTTTAATTCGGCGGTCGTCTAGTACCATTTGGTGAAAGTTAGCGATGTTTTCGTCGGTAGTTGAAGGTTTTGAACGTCCCGAACGTTCATCGTCTCCCAAGCTCTTACGGCCACGTTTAAATTCAACTGCCCAAACTTTACCTGTCGAAAATGATGGTGGAGAGTACCCATACACAGAATCCAAGTCATCTTTGATTTGCGTAGGCCTATTGTCTTTCAAAAGCAAATATTTAATGACAGCTGGATACTCGATTTTGTCCATTTTTATAAAAACGCCCACATGAACTCACTGAAATGACTGTTACATAACAACTGAGTGTCTAAAATGGTTGAAACTTTGGCGAGTAACTGACAACAGATGAATAATGAAATTTCGCTAGCTTTTATTTACAAGTTCTGGCAACTTCATGTTAAGATCGGAAATTTTTCAGACCCCTCTCATACATGGCCTTCACTGCTGACGCAGCTTTGTGCCTGTAGTTTTATGCCTAGGTATTTGACTGGACCAATTGGTGCTAATCACACTACGGAGGCCAGGAAACCGTACGTCATACCTCCGAAAACCAAAACAAGGCTTGCACATAAATCACTTATTCAAGAATGTGTACATGAAGCAGCAATAACCGTGTATGTGAACCAATCTATTGTGTTGCGGACCATAAACTATGAATTACGTTATAGCTTGAGCGTAACTTCCGTGTTACTTTAAAATGTATATTATGGATGACCTAATAATTTCCGAATTAATCTAACAATACCAGTTCTACGCAAAACAACTTACTTCCACTTGATAACACGCATTTATTTGCGTTTTATATATGCACCACTGACGAATCTATTGCCTGCAAATATAGTGGTGAACTGTGAGCTCCCTTTCTCAGAGACTGCGTGGGTGGTGTGAGTAAGGATTAGCCAGTTGCTGATTGAGTTTAATTTGTAATACAATTCCTTAATATTACCACGATAAACTGTGACAGTTGCTGTCAGTTACCATGAAGCAGTAGGCAGGAGAATGTAGTGCTTTCGCAGTAAAGCCATATTATGAAAGGAATAATTTCTATGAAGCTACTCGAAGAAACTCTTGGGTAATCTCATAACTCAGCTTCTTGACCCTTTGGATTTTGAGCATGTACAGGTGGCTCTTTTAATACTGTAAAATTTTCATGACGATTGCTTAACATATGTGGATTTTAGAATTTCATCATTTGGTTGCCTTAAGCTTCATATTCACTCTGAAACACTCATCGACTTGCTTGATTTTAAGAACTCCATTCTATTTGAAATTACAAACCTTTATATACCTCGTTTCTATAACTAAAGTCTGTTTAGTTAACTGGTGTGCACGTCGGCCGCTGCCTTTGACGAACCCTCACAATCGTTTTACAACCACGACCCTCCTTCTCCCAGATCTTTCTGCAAGGTTGCCACCTTTCTCGATACGTCATGGGTATCGTACACGTTTTCGTCTGAATAAATTATCTTATGTCCATTACTGCAATACCTCCTTAGCTTTGACAAATATATATCGCCAATCTACAATGCTGCTGGATTCCATAATAACCCTTATCTTATTCAAAGTGCGGTATTTGAAGCCCAGTTCCTTTAGGAAACCGCGCAAAGTGCAGTGCCCATAAGGAAAATCAGAAATTTCTTGCAAATGTGCAATCAATTCGTCTAAGGTGGGCGCTCTCCCTTTTGCATAGAATCTATAAATTTCTCGACGAATTAAATCGCATATGAAATTATCTACTTTAGAGAAACGTTTCCTTTTGTTTTCACACTTGATCAGCGTCTTTGGTATTCCTTTCTTCACAATATTTCTTACTGTATTTCTGTGAATACCCAGAATTTATCATCAGGTTCATTGCATGACCCCTTACCAAGATTATTTGTCAGCACATATTTATATGTGTTCAAAACAAGCGCTTGAATTTGCTTAGAAACAGTTCCCGTTATAACTTTGTTTTTGAGGCTTTTCCAGTAATATAACTCGGTCCAGTTATTCACACTATTGTCATCACTTTGAATCTTTTTACTTGACTGAAAGTTATCTACTACTGCATTTGCATTTACCACTGAATTTCCCTCCTACGGTCTCCACATCGTGACACACAACGAATTTCTGCACGTAATGAAACAGATCAACTGGAAGTTGGAACTTTGGCAACTGAGACTCCGCGTGGAGTAGACATGCGACTGTCACTTCGAGAAAATTAGAGTTGCTATTGGTCCTCAACGACAGTGTTCAATTTCTGAAGTGTGGAGATAGATTTATGACGGTCATTAGTGGGCGGGAGGGTAGTTTCCTTTGAGCGACGAACTGCATTCCCGTTCACTAGACAGACTTTAACTCTGACTTCTGAAAATACTGAATTCTGCGAACAAGAATATGGAATTATGGATTTCTTGTTGGTTGTGTTCAATAGTTCAATGGAAATCCTAAATCACAGACCCGTCACTAAATGTCTTTCCACAGCTACATCTGTCCTTACTGAAGATTTCTTATTATTTTGGCTGGTTTTAACATAAGTAAAAATGTACTTCAATCATTTATTACCTTCCTATTATATATGAAATTATTTTTAATCTACCAGTCATTAATTCTGAAATCACACTAAAGTGTATTATGTATCAAAATTCAAACAGCGTCTACCCAAATTCTTTACTAAGAGCTCACATCTTCATAATGAGGATGGCAAAGTCGGAATGCGTTTTAGGGAAAGATTAATCATATCATTTGAGTGGGTCATTAATTTGAACAAAATTAATCCAAATGCTTTATAGAGGCACCAGTATGATATTTGGGATGGTAGCGTACAGTTACAACCGGTGCAGAAGTACTTTGGTCAGCCGTCATCGGGCACTAAGTCTGCCTCATAAATTGCTCCGTGTTTCCCACCCACACGTTGTGGACAGCTGTCGCTCGACAGTTAACATATCCGCGGTAATCTATGTGGACTCCAAAGGTGCAGTCGCTATGAACGCGTGTAAAATACCAACCGACCAAAAGTTTGGTGTATGTTTCCCATTGGCTGTTGTACTGCATATTCTTCTGTAAATCAAACCAAGTGTAATTTAGAAATGCTCGGCCTATAGCTCTTCACACATTGGGAGTACCCTTCTTTAGGCCTGCTCTAAATTTCTTTGTGGCGGTGTGAGATAGAACAATTGTGAACAATTGAGAGTTGCCTGACTGGAATTTCGCGAGTTTTCTTGGCCATCTAACTGCCTCTGTGCCCCGCTATGTTTCCCACAACTCACCCCCTTTTCAATGCGGGTGGTAGTCCAATAGTTTTCACGTAGTTTGAGTGTGAGTTGTATACTTTATAAGTCCTACATTGTTTATGCCACATATACTTCATTTAGGAAATCAGTCATATATAGTGTGATCCACATGAAACTGAACTATTTAATAAGTCATAATTTTTTAAGTTATAATAGAACACGCGTGCAACTTTGGGAGAATATAATACACAAATAGGAGATTATATTACACTATTTACATCTCAGAGAAAATGTTGGAAGTGTCCTCCATCAGCAACTATACAAGTGTGCACTCGTCTCACCATATTCTTTGAAGTTTTACGGAGATGATATCGAATTGAGAGAACGTTATTTCCAGCAAGATGTGCCATACATCTAATGACACCATGGAACTTGTAACAAGTTTCTTTAATTGTCGAATAATCTGTGGACACCCAGATCCCCGGACCTAACCTCACCAAACTTTTTCTTGTGAGGGTATTTAAATACTAGAGTGTACAAGAATAGGTTACGGACAATTGATGTTTTCAATAAATTCATTTGAACTGAAATAAGTAACATTGGCGAGGATACTCTCCGTAAAACTTCAGAGAATATGGTGAGACGAGTACAAACATGTATAGATGCTGGTGGAGGACACTTCCAACATTTTCTCTGAGATGTAAATAGTGTAATGTAATCTCCCAATTGTGTATTATATTCTCCCAAAGTTGCACGTGTGTCCTGTTATTGGTTCAAACTTTATGGCCTATTAAAATGGTTCAGTTTTATGTGGATCGCACTGTAGTATTTTATTTGTGTGCTTCAAATAGATTGGAATTTTAACAGAAGACAATACAAAACCAAAGATAGGAATCTTAATAGAGTGATACAATAAGTCCAGAGTTCATAAATGCGTTACAGAATCACTAAAAATATATAAATAATCCAAGTTTGATCCTACGAATCAATTGAAGTTAAAAACTGACCCACCATTATTACTTCTATAGTCTATAGACTGCTAGACAGCTAAGGTCTGATAAGCGTACAATAATGGTTATCTATTTTCATGGAACTAAATAAAGAAAATTTGTCACTTCCTAGAACTAATATTTCCAATGAGAGGGTATTTTGCATCAGTCATTAATGGAGAACATTACAATTATCGATGAGCATTAGAATTACGTATTAATTAATCCAAATAAATCATTCAGAATCTTGTATATAATTGCAAGAAACAATCTAACGAGTGCCTGCATTTCTTTGGCTATTCAGACTTGTAGAAATATTGTTAAAAGTCCTTATACTTCGTTTAAATCTAGATAGATGTTTAGAAGACGGTTTATTTACACATTTTCCTTGAAGATGCAATGGGAATACGAGAATATAGGTGGCTGATTTCAGAGTTAAATGTTTTACTAGCTTGTTTCTTTGTGATAGGTTTTACATTCTATTCCCTGTGTATTGTCAGGACATAACAAATGAATAGCGACTTCCTATTTTAGAGAAGTAGAGGTGTTCGAAGATTTAAACTAAAATTAAGACCATTATTTGGTATAAATTGCACGTTTTATCTAAGTATGAATGTTTTCTCCTGTATAAGAGTTGTCTAACTCATAATTACATCTACCTATACATTTATTTCAAATGAAAAGGTCTTAACCTTCTGGTATTTAAACTTATTAAAACCTGTTTTAATAAATTCAAATTTTTTGAAAGTTTTTGTGTATAAGGGAATATTGGGGCTGTGGATTTTCTTGAAAATCCTTGCTTTGCATCCTTGATTTGGATTCCATTCCTGGTAACCGCCCTTACTCTGAGCATAGGTATTTTGCGTGGGTTTCCCTTGTCGACAAGGGTAGGACTGGGGTCGTGTCTTCTAACCCATATCTCTTCTCCCTTATTTCATTTCATCTCCCTCTTACGCGTTACTTGTAAATATTGTGTATGTAATTATTTGATATTTGATATTTATTTGTAAAGTTTCAATTACAGTGTCACCACAATAACTTTAGCATGGAACATGTACTTGTTATACCTCCTGTACAAATACATGAAATTGCTTACAAAGATTTACTCGCTGACTGAGGTCCCCTGGTCACAAGCCTTTGGTTTTCCTGAGCAGCTAGGTGTCATTTCTTCTTGACCTTCACTTCTTTTATCCTAATCCACTTTTCTCTTATCCTATATAAGAATTATCCTATACATCTATTTTTCTTTTCACCCATACCCGATAACATGTGTAACGCCACTATCTCTTTACTTACACTGTCCCGTTTCTTATCCCATATTTTTCTCATGTAATTTAACTCCTTACAGGTAATGAACAGTGCTCTCTACATCTCAACAAAATTCACATATCCCTACCTCATTACTTCTCAACCCTTTTAGATATATTATTCCTACTGTCATCCATGCTATGCCTTCGCTTCCAGTTTGTCACATGGATGTATATATTTTTCCCTACCCCATTATGTCTTTAATTGCTGATAACATTTCAAAGATTTCTTTTGTTCTATACTTTTCCATATCCCCTGCCTATCTATGTCTTGTACTCTAGTTATCACGTCGTTCCAAAAACCGCTGTGATTTGACTCCTCTGCTCTCCATAAATCTCTAATGGCTATTTTCGATACCATTATTTCAAATTCCGACCACCAACTGTTTCTGTTGTTAATGCTTTTCTGTTGTTTCATGTGCAGATTCAACAATACCCCTTTCTGCCCTTTAATACACTTCTACCAGAATTGCAATATTCTCTCTATTATTATTCACCTCCTTTTTGTATTACCTAGCTCTAGTAATGCCACCTAATGCAGGTAGCGCTCAACCTCGTTTTTCAAATGATCTTCGGTCTGGAAATGTGTTCCACCCAGGTGTGACTTCAACTCAGGAAACAGATGATAATCACTAGGTACTAAGTCTGGACTATAGGGGGGATTGGTGAGGATGTCGCATCCGAACTGGGCCAGGAGATCAGCCGTTGCATATGCACTATGGAGACGAGCGTTGTCGTGATGAAAAATCACTTCCTTCGTCAGCATTTCTCTCCTTCAATTTTGAATGGCACGTCGCAATTTTTTTTTAAATTCTCGCAGTACCTAGCGGTGTTTATTGTTGTGCCGGTAGACATAAACTCGCACAACAATACACCTTTTCTGTACCAGAACACACTGGCCATCACTTTGCCGGCAGAAAATGTCTGTTTGAACTTTGGCGGCTTCGTCGAATTCGAATGCCGCCACTGACGAGAACGTTCTTTAGTCTCTGGTGTTGTGTAGTGCATCCAGGTTTCATCGCCAGGGACAATTAAATCCAACAATTCCTCGCCCTGTTCTGCATAGCGCTCCAGGAATCGGTGGGCCGCTTCAACACGTTGCCGTTTATGGTCTTCGGTGAGCATTTTGGAAACTCACCTCGCACACACCTTGCGATAATGCAAATGTTCGGTCAAAATCTTGTCAATCGTAGTTTCACTGACTTCAGGGATAAGTTCGCACAGCTCGCGAACTGTCACACGTCGATCTTTAAGCATTTCTTGCTCCACTTTTGCAATTGTTTCGGCTGAAACCGAAGGCCGACCAGAACGCTTTTCGTCATGGACGTCTGTACGTCCGTCTTTGAACTCTCTGACCCACTTTCGCACGTTTATGACGTCCATACTCTGTGACCCATAGACTTCGCACAACTGACGATGAATTTCAGTGGGGGTAGTGCACTGAAAAAACAGATCACTGCACGCAACTCGCACATGGCGGCGGAAGTGATAGGAAGCTCCAACGCAAACGGCTGCCTAGCCAAGACTAATGATTGCAACGGGTTCATTGTGGCCGGAATTTGAAGGAGTGAAACCAAGGTACACGCCAGTGTTGTCGGATCTTGCATAATAGCGTTCCCCACGGCTCCAGCGACTTGGAGACCTTTTTTATGGACACGCCTCGTAACAGATTTCTGCCCCTGTCATTGCTGCCCTGCAATTAGCTATCACTCTTACACGTTACAGTTTGGCACACATGTGTATCAACCGGTCCGGACAGATGGCGTAAATGCTTGAGATCTGGAACTTTTGTTGGCTCCATCAGAGGATAAATGTTTAAGCCTCCACTTCTGGTTTGCACTTTATTCTCGGTTCCCGCTGGAAGAGAGCTTAAGAACCACTCATTAGTGGGGGAGTGTAGTGTTTAACGCCCGCTTTTACTACATACGGCACCGCAGGCGGTGACACTGATGATACATGAGATGAATATGGAGCACCGGTGGAATGAAATGGCGGGGTAAACCGGAGATCCCGGAGAAAACCCGCCCCAGCGCCGTGTTGTCCACTACAAATCTCACTTTGCGGTCGCCTGGGATCGAACCCGGGTCGCCTTGGTGAGAGCCAAGCGGTCTAATCACTGAGCCACGGCGCGGCCACACCCTTTAGTGGCTTGGCTATTCTAACTGCTAGGGAAAATTGTGGGTTCTTGTCGTCTGATTTGACCGGTTCTGCAGCACATACGTCTACTATAGGTAGATTTCCTTTACTTCTAAACTTCTTCCCAGGGCTAGATCCAGGTTTTACCTAACCTATGCTATCCCATCTCAAATGCCATGCCTAGTTTTGTCTTATGCGCTTGTAACTGGGGTCTCTGGCAAGACAAAAATGCATGCATAGTATTGTAAGTATGATGCCCCCTTTTCACCCCTGAATTTGTTAAAATATTATGACATTTTGTACGAAACATTTCATTAAATAACAATCCTGGGACATTCTCCATGAAGCAGTTAAACTAATGGAGATTTCTCTCATATAATTGCATGCTGTATATATATATATATATATATATATATATATATATATATATATATATATCTTTCTTGGGGCATGGAAACACAGAATTTACTCTCACAATGAAAATGTTGCTGTACCTTTCCACTGACAAGCAAGTCTTACTGAAACAAAGCGCTGTTCTTTCTCCTCTACATCCTGCCTTTTATTTCGTATGCTACTTAAATGTTAAAGGTGGTGTGTTATGTAAAGAATTTCTCTCCAGCAGACGGACAGATGGCTTCAAGGACAATATACGTGGAGATATTCTTCCTCAGCTGAATTTATTTTTTTCAATATGTCGATTTATCTCGCACATTGCTCATCCCCTCTTGTTGCTATGCAATATCCGATTGAACCGGAAAAGGGTGGGCATTCGGACACGAGGCGCTGCATGAAATACTGCGGTTGTATCGAAAAAAAATGATCACTTTTAAATTTTATATAAAAACATAGGAGCTTGTATCAATTAATTCACATAAATGTGAAAAATATTTTGTAACGAATAAAACCCTATAGAATGAAAAAGAAGATAGAAATAGAGTGCTGTGTCAGACACTTCTTTAAAATAATGATCCACGCTGCTAAAGGTTTTAGGACCGAAAGCCTAAAAAACGAACTGCCGGCTTCACGCCGATTTACCACGGCAGAAACGGATAATCATCCATACCTATGAGGAAGTAATGTGGCAAATATCATTTATCCCTTAGGAGGAATGTTGATCGAGGTCACTGCCTAACACAGTTCTTCGTAGGGGATGGGATCCGTCCCCTTTAATTGCCGTGGTGCGGGTGCTGCGGACCCTTAGCACTCGTGGTGCCTCTGACGTTACTAGAGGAACCTCGGGCCGAGGGATCCGTCCCCTTCAGCTGCCGTGGTGCGGGTACTGCGGACCCTTAGCACTCGTGGTACCTCTGACGTTACTAGAGGAACCTCGGGCCGAGGGATCTGTCCCCTTCAGCTGCCGTGGTGCGGGTACTGCGGGCCCTTAGTACTCGTGGTACCTCTGACGTTACTAGAGGAACCTCGGGCCGAGGGATCTGTCCCCTTCAGCTGCCGTGGTGCGGGTACTGCGGACCCTTAGCACTCGTGGTACCTCTGACGTTACTAGAGGAACCTCGGGCCGAGGGATCTGTCCCCTTCAGCTGCCGTGGTGCGGGTACTGCGGACCCTTAGCACTCGTGGTACCTCTGACGTTACTAGAGGAACCTCGGGCCGAGGGATCCGTCCCCTTCAGCTGCCGTGGTGGGGGTGCTGCGGACCCTTAGCACTCGTGGTGCCTCTGACGTTACTAGAGGAACCGCGGGCCGAGGGATCCGTCCCCTTCAGCTGCCGTGGTGTGGGTGCTGCGGACCCTTAGCACTCGTGGTGCCTCTGACGTTACTAGAGGAACCTCGGACCCAGGGATCTGTCCCCTTCAGCTGGCGTGGTGCGGATGCTGCGGACCCTTAGCACTCGTGGTACCTCTGACGTTACTAGAGGAACCTCGGGCCGAGGGATCTGTCCCCTTCAGCTGCCGTGGTGCGGGCGCTGCGGACCCTTAGCACTCGTGGTACCTCTGACGTTACTAGAGGAACCTTGGGCCGAGGGATCTGTCCCCTTCAGCTGCCGTGCTGCGGGCGCTGCAGACCCTTAGCACTCGTGGTACCTCTGACGTTACTAGAGGAACCTCGGGCCGAGGGATCTGTCCCCTTCAGCTGCCGTGGTGCGGGCGCTGCGGACCCTTAGCACTCGTGGTACCTCTGACGTTACTAGAGGAACCTCGGGCCGAGGGATCTGTCCCCTTCAGCTGCCGTGGTGCGGGTGCTGCGGACGCTTAGCACTCGTGGTACCTCTGACGTTACTAGAGGAACCTTGGGCCGAGGGATCCGTCCCCTTCAGCTGCCGTGGTGCGGGTGCTACGGACGCTTAGCACACGTGGTACCTCTGACGTTACTAGAGGAACCTCGGGCCTAGGGATCCGTCCTCTTCAGCTGCCGTGGTGCGGGTGCTGCGGACCCTTAGCACTCGTGGTACCTCTGACGTTACTAGAGGAACCTCGGGCCTAGGGATCCGTCCCCTTCAGCTGCCGTGGTGCGGGCGCTGCGGACCCTTAGCACTCGTGGTACCTCTGACGTTACTAGAGGAACCTCGGGCCGAGGGATCTGTCCCCTTCAGCTGCCGTGGTGCGGGTGCTGCGGACCTTTAGCACTCGTGGTACCTCTGACGTTACCAGAGGAACCTCGGGCCGAGGGATCTGTCCCCTTCAGCTGCCGTGGTGCGGGCGCTGCGGACCCTTAGCACTCGTGGTACCTCTGACGTTACTAGAGGAACCTCGGACCGAGGGATCTGTCCCCTTCAGCTGCCGTGGTGCGGGTGCTGCGGACCCTTAGCACTCGTGGTACCTCTGACGTTACTAGAGGAACCTCGGGCTGAGAGATCTGTCCCCTTCAGCTGCCGTGGTGCGTGCGCTGCGGACCCTTAGCACTCGTGGTACCTCTGACGTTACTAGAGGAACCTCGGGCCGAGGGATCCGTCCCCTTCAGCTGCCGTGGTGCGGGTGCTGCGGACCCTTAGCACTCGTGGTACCTCTGACGTTACTAGAGGAACCTCGGGCCGAGGTATCCATCCCCTTCAGCTGCCATGGTGCGGGCGCTGCGGACCCTTAGCACTCGTGGTACCTCTGACGTTACTAGAGGAACCTCGGGCCGAACATCTGAGACCCTCCTTCGGGAGTTGTTCGGATTGGGATGGTCTCGAGGGGGGCAGTGGTTCCCGATACCCATGGGAATCGGGTACGTCTAAGGACGGGGTTGAGGGAAGCCATTAATTCTCCCGGGTACTAGCCTGAAAAGCTAGTATAAGGTGTACTAGATCGCCAGGCGGCCCCACCGAAGTCATATCAGTAGCCTTCACCTTTGGTGTTGGCTCACGTAAGTTGCGTATCCACTTCCATCCCGTCTTTTGTCCCTGGACCAGATGGGGGGGGGGCTTGTTTGTAACCCAGGTTTTGTCCTATGGAAAGCCCCACGGAGGACGCCGAGCGCCCTTTGGGACAGCTCGGATAACTACCTGGTTGAAAGAGGCCCGGGTCTTGTTCCTACAGGTTCAATACTAATGGGAGTAGAACCTCTGGACTCAACTCAACTGTCTAACACAGTTCCTCATTTGGGATTGATCTTAGACTGAGAATTAACATGTAAATTAATTGGTGGTAACTAATCATTTCTTCACACTAGCAAGGTTCTTTTTATGGATAGAGTCAACATGAAAAATTCAATGCCATGGCCGGAATTTGAACCACGGATCTCCTATTTTCCGTCCAGTCGGTCTAACCCATTGAGCTACCATGGCCAACGTGCCGTTCTGTCATTAAATTCTCAATTTGACTCATATATTAATGTCAGGACGGCACGTTGGCCATGATAGCTCAATGGATTAAAGCGACTGGACGGAAACCAGGCGATCCGTGGTTCAAATCCCAGCCATGGCATTTGAGACCGAAACCTTAGGTTTCCGATGCTATAAGCAAGTGAGGGAAGATAAAACTATATAAACAAAGGAATGTGTCACATAAGCTTAACGCGTGAGAAAGAGCGACAGAGGGCAAAGTTCCCCTTAGGAATGCGAGACTGTCGGGAAATGTGAGAAAAAGCCAGAATGTTTCTCCCCATGACCTCAAGGGTCAAACCCAGGTGGGATAAAAACTGAACTGATGCCTAGATATAGGAGGTGGTGAAACAACAATCAGATTAAATATAAGGAAAACAAACCTCCAATCAAAATTACTATACATCACGTGATAGGGGCGGAATAGTCATGAAATAGAAAAATGGGCGTGGATAGATAGGTCCGCTGTCGGAAAGGACGTGAACAGACGAGGAAAGCCACGACACTTCATCTTGGGGCGTTTCGGGGGATGAAGGCGTAAAGTGACGAGACAGTGCAGAGTAAAACGTACAATTAGATGCGGGATAGTGAAAAGTGGGTAGCTTGAATCAAAGAGTGATACCGACGGGTGGCAAGCAAGGGTGTTAGGGAGCGAGCTCATGATAAAAATGTTCTATCAAAAAACTGGTGAGAGAAGTCAACAAGGAAGCATAGTGTATTTCCACTTAAACGCTGGACCCTGAGACAGAGTATACTTATGCTCACTCTTACCTACCACAGAGAACAGCCCGCTAGTCCGGAACATAATCTGATTTTCCCTGATTGCGTCCTACATCAAAAGGATCCTGACTTCAACACCTTTTTTCCTGAACTGGGATTGTACCCACCCATTCCACCCTCACATTGAATTTTTCATGTTGACTCTATCCAATCAAACCTTAGTCTATGTGTCGCTAGTGTGAAGAAATGATCAATTTCCACCAATTAGCCTAAATAATAAGAGTTAAATGATGAAGCCTGCGATTTAAGTACTTACGATAGTAAGTCGCCACTGAGGGTGTATCTCGGATACGAGAGCCCCTAGTGGTTTACCGGGAAAATATGAGTCAACTGGAGAATTTAATGTTAGGCCGGCACTTTGGCCATGGTAGCTCAATGGGTTAGAGCGACCGGACTGAAACCGGGAGATCCGTGGTTCTAATCCCGACCATGGCATTGAATTTTTCATGTTGACTCTATCCATAAAAAAACCTTAGCCTATGTGCCGCTAGTGTGAAGAAATGATTAATTTACACTAATTAACTTACATTTTAATTCTCAGTCTAAGATCAATCCCACATGAGGAACTGTGTTAGATAGTGACATTTACCATCTCTATCCCCCCGTAGGGGAGGGGATCCGTCCCCTTCAGCAGCTTTAGTGCGAGCGCTGCGGACCCTTAGCACTCGTGGTATCTCTGACGTTACCAGAGGAATCTCGGGCCGAACTGCCCAGCCACTCCCTGAATGGGAGTTGCTCGGATTGGGTTGGACTCAAGGGGGCAGTGTGTTCCCGTTACCCATGGGAGATCGGGTAAATCCGGCCAGGCTTCGGCCGCCCGGAGGGGACAGAGGTTTACCTAAGAAGTTCCAGGTACTAGCCTGTAGAGCTAGTAGAAGGTGTGCTAGATCACCAGGCGGCCCCACTGAGGTTATTCGGTAGTCTTCCCTGCGGGATTGACGCGTGTAAGTGGCGTATCCACTTCCACCATCTTGACGTTGTTGTCGATGGTGGGGCTTTCTAGACTCCAGGTATTACCCCAAGGCAGTAACCGCGGAGTTTTCCATCGCTCCCGGGTAACAGAGGCCGCTACACCTCACTGAACTTTTGTTGACTCTATCCATGAGAATTAAAATCTACAATCCATGGGTGGAGTTAATCCTGGGCGCTTTCTTTAGCCGGGAACTAGAGCTCCACGCTCAATCGCATTTTCTTTGTTGCTAAACTCAGATGTCAGTTGCTATCTGGTTAGATATTTAGGTGGTCATTTACACACATCTAACAATTTGATCTCAGTACGAATAAAAAAATTAATATTCCAAGTGGTAAAGGATTTTATCTACCGATAATATGATGAATTGTTTTTAAGAACACGTTGAAGTTTTCGTTTAACACATTTACTATTAGTATCATTAGAGACTTCGTTTATTTGTTCAAAAACTTTTTCCACTGGCCTTAAAGCAATACACATTTCAGTATTCGAACTCTCACCTCAGACCCTCCTTCGGAACGTGACTGTACATCAGAACAGCAGTGTCTCGCAACCTGCACGCACCTCGTTCCAATGTTTTGGTGTCCAAAGTTCCTGCCCTAGTAATAACTATGGGAGATGGTAAAGTAGAACTCAAGGTTTGGCTTGGATGCCCATGGTACATCAGCAACGGTTTTAAATCTCAAATAAAATATGTTTGGTTTAGTACCATACGTATAAGTTTATTCTTCCACCTCAGAGGCTTACCTTCAGGGCTGTATTAAGGTATATCCAGGAAAATGGAAGTTAGGAAGGCATCCCCAATCTGGACGGTTCCCAGCGACTGGCGTCCCGATATGACAAGCAGCCGAGGGACACATAGGGCCACACTAGTTCGAGCGGGTTCTTAGGCGTTTAGTGGCTCATTTTTCTACGGAAATGTCTCAATTGTAAGGATGGCTTTACCGCATATACCTACTGTGTCACTTCTCTGGAATTCCGCGGGGTTCCTAAACTTTCCTAATCCTTGTTTCACATAAGCTTGCCCCGTATCTTTTAACGTTCACGTGACCTTGACATATCTCATTGGCTGCTATTGCAGTATAGACTGTTGTAAGGTAAAAATTAATTCGTTATTTAACATGGTGATATATCTTTATATGTTGGAAGAGGTTTGTTTGCTCTCAAGCACATGGCACGATAGCACGTGATTTAGCGGTAGTGATGACATATTTGTTTATATGACTTTTATCACTGACCTTGTTTTGAACTGGATTAGTCATATATCGCCATTCGAAGGGGTGCTATGCCGAGTGCGAGAGCTAAATTATTTTATTGGTCGTTTATTGCGCGTGTACTTATTATATTGTCACCCAGTTATTGGAAAGCCAGACCAACGACAGCTGAGAAGGGACCAGAGGCATATGGGCCACACCCACTCATCTATCTCAGTCACTAACTGAGGGGTTGATTAGGGAAGTGTCACTTATCGCTGGCCACCTCTTTCCCTCTCCCCTGTCCTCTAGAATCTTCGCGGTGATTCACGGAAACTAGAGGCTTCGAGAAAACGGCAATATCCCTATAAAAAGGGCTGCAGTGAGTGAATTGGGTCAGTCAGTCAGTTCTTGGCGATCAGCGTAAGAGTGCAGTGCTAGTGTACGGACGAGAAGACTGTGTACGTGCATCGGAGGATTGTACGTAATTGCGAGAGCAAAGTGGAATTGTAACGGACGAACTGGTGAATCGTAATTGTGTGCATTACGTAATTATGTGTAATTGGCAAGTGTTTAACTGTAAGTCGGTGGAAATAAAGAACATTTTTGAGTGGTGCAATTGGACTTTTCATTTCACGAACCCACAAAGTCACAATATGTCTAATGGCAGAGTCTAGCGCCAGTTTTTCGCTGAAGCATCGCAAGGTAAAACCTTTACAAAGCGGCGAAAAAGGAATTGTGTTGCATGTGTTTAATGCACTCACAGAGAAAAATCCGTCTTTGTGAGTGAGAGAAGTCGAACATCTGTGCTCTGAACTTACAGGTGTGTTAGATGCGTAGGAACATCGCGACATGACATTGACACAACAGAAAACTTACCACTCCAGGGGCGATATTGCTGTGTGGCGAAGATGTTATTTAAGGACAATCAGACTGTACCGAGATACAAGTCGCAAAATATACTACCTTGACGAGACTTGGGTGAATGAAGGACACACGGCAAGTATGGCGTGATACGACTTTTAAGACCGAAAGACATTTTTTCAAGGTATGTGTGCTGGTTTAAAAACTCCAAGTGGAAAAGGCCGAAGGCCTTTCAGTTTCATTGCTCATCCATTCAGTTTCAACTTGCTCAGTTTCATTATAAACTTGTATTTTTGCATGCCTTCATATTCTTATTTGTATAATTTGTATCTATCTTCCTGGAAATTATTATGAGTTTACTACAGGTTTCAATGTGACGTGAAGGCACCACCTGTGGCCCATGGCGCGAAAGCATTAGCCAATTAGGATGAGGGGGAAGGTAGTTGCACGCGGAGTGATACATGTCAGCGGGGAAAGGTTATATGAAACAGAGATTAGGACACATGAGAGCTGAGAGTTAATCTTGATGGCAGATGATTCTGCACGTAACTATAAGAAATCTTATACCCATCGCGTGATTTAAAATCATTATCAGTGCAAATTATTAATTTATTGTGACATGGCGTCTGAGTAACTCGTAATTCTTTTAGCAAATATATTACCTCATCATGTCAAAAGGATAATAAAGAAATAAGATAATTAAGTTTGCAGATACTTTTTGAAGCTTTCTACTTAATATATCATATCTTAGTTTAATGTATTTGTCTTATTCAAAGTATGGTTACAATAATGTCCAAAACATACACTCACAACGGGTAGGTATTACTAAAAATAAAACATCCCATATAATTGGCTCACAAACTCATTACCAACATGTACAATAATTTAAAACGTCTATTAATAATTACATTCAAATTTCCGGCTCATCAATTATATACCTATAACGAGAGCTGACACATAAACAGGCAGAAATGCGAGGATTATATAAGTCACATTACATCAAAGGTGTAGATAGACTTACTAGACATCTCAGAGTTCCTAAGCACAACTTTTAGTAACTCATGGAGTACCCCAAGGTTCTGTGTTAGGGCCTTTATTATTTCTGATATATATAAATGACCTCTCACTTTGTATAAAGGACATTGCAAGTACAGTTTTTTTTCGCTGATGACACTAGTGTCTTGGAGACCAGTACAAATTTAAACGAGTGCATAATTAAAATGAATTACGTTTTGAACTGTATGTCATGCTGGTTTAAAGCGAATAAATTATCTGTGAATCTAGACAAAACAAAAGTGGTCAAATGTATAACCTTTCGTACGTCACATACTCAAATAGAAATCGGTATTTATGATATGTTATTATAAGAAATTGACAGCATAAAATTTCTGGGCCTTCAAGTGGACAGATTTTTAGATTGGAAAGTTAACATAAATTATATCTTACCTAAACTCAGCTCTGCCTGTTATGCTATCCGAGAGCTGGTTAATGTGATTTCTATTGACACACTGAAATTAGTATATTACGCATACTTTAACTCTATTATGGAATACGGAATATTATTTTGGGGCAACTCAGTAGAAAGTAAAAAATATTTCTTATGCAAAACGGTTATACGAATCATTACTAACACTCACAACAGATGCTCCTGTAAAGATCTTTTTAGAAGATTGAATATATTAACGCTTCATTGCATGTATATATTCTCGATCTTAAAATTCTTTGTGGACAATCGTGCCTTTTTTGCAACAAATAATGTATTTCACAGAATAAACACTAGACAAAAGTATAATATCCATTATCCCAGTGTTAAACTTTCTTGCTTCCAGAAAGGTGTGCATTATGCAACTGTCAAAATCTTTGGCGCACTTCCTAATGTTTTTAAAGAAAAAAAATGATAATTTTGGTGTTTTCAAAAAATATGTTAAGGAATACCTTTGCTCAAAATCTTTTTATTCTGTAAAAGATTATCTGAATGACAAATTATCCTGATAATGCTTCTGTAGCTCTGTAAGTAGTATCTAACCATTCCAATGACAAATCATTACTAATAAATCTTTTATGCATGTTGAAAGTTTATTTTTAATGTATATGTATTTAATGAATAACAAGAATGGTATCCATTGCAAAACGGTTGAGACATACTGGCATAAGCCAAGTGAAAGCTGAATTAAAAAGTGTTTGTATTTGTATCATATATAATTATCTCTGCTTTGTTTTCCATATTGTTGTTCATATTGCCTTTATACTATAATATGTGTCTTATGTTAACTTTTGTACATATATATGCTATTAAACTTTATACCTCTGGACATGTTCTATGTTCACAGCCTTCCCTGGCTAAAAGTGAACCTACTGATCGCAAATCAATATTATCTAATCTAATCAACTCAGTTTGTTACTGTAGAAAAATAAGACCACCCAACCTACTAACAATCACAAGGCTGAAAGAGCAGACTGACTCTAGTAAACATTAGAGAAACAAGTCTCGCCGTACGCGAGAAAACAAAGGGCCGTATTCAAAGTCAGAATTGGTCCGGACCAACTTGCTACTTCCGGTGGACTAACTGTGGACCATCGATTTTCTTATTCATAAACCGAGATTAGCGTTATTCCGGGCACGAAACACGTTGGTCCGGCTCTACTTATAGTCCGCCTCCATGAGGGAGATTAAAGGCGGAATTAAAGATAAGCCTACCACTACAGCCTGTATCCCGTTTACCGGCAAACTATCCGGCAGAATCAGCAGAATTCTCGCCAAATACAACATCAGGATCATCCACAAGCCATCTCCGAAGATTAAACATCTGTTGAGACCGGTGAAAGACAAACTGGACTTCCAAGTTCCGGGAGTGTACCGCATTCCCTGTGAATGTAGGACACCGAATATAGGACAAACCGGAAGGACCACCGCTACTAGAATAATCGAACATGAATGGGGCATTCGTTTAATTCAACCTGAGAAGTCTGGGCTGGCAGAGCATTGTTTTGATAACGACCATAGAGCCAATTTTCGGGAGACGATCATCTTGGCAAAATGCAACAGTTACTGGGAGCGGAGAATTAAGGAGGCTTTGGCCATTTCCTCTGAAAGGAGCACTCTTATTCGTGATGCTGGATTCAGTTCTTGGAAATCGGCCTTAAAAATGAAAATCCATCGAATTAAGAAGCAAAGATCAATAAAGCTTGATAATCAAGTTAAGCAGTTACGTTTCTTTGACACAATTTTCTATACTCACGTCATCTCCTGACCTGGCATTTAATTTACTGAAAACAGTCTTTTGTTCAGTAATGCGAATTTTGATTGTGTTTTGTCTTTGTTTATAGTTGTGTTATATCCAGTATTTCATTTGTTTCTATAACATTTTATAAATATCCTCATGATGGGAGAGATGCACACTCCCGAAACGTTGATATCTAATCATCTTTTACTCTGGCTGGCAGCCCGAGAAGAAAGTGAGCGTATTCGTCGCCAGCAAACCTTCAGGTCTTATTTTAAAGGCGGAATATGTTTGCATCATGGACGACAATGAAGTGTTGAATGTAGCTGTAGCGCGTAGAATGCGTGAAATAAGACGACGGAGGGTACTTATCTACCAAGAATAGAAATTATTGCGAAGTATGACGACCTAAACTTCAAAATCAGATACAGGTTTAGTAAAGCGAACGCCAGAAAGTTGATATAAATTATTCGTCCTAGCGTGTACGTTAGGGACGATAACCGAGGCATGAGTATCTGAATTGACACTCAAATCCTAACAGCACTTCGGTATTATACAAGAAGACAACACTGCTCACCTGCATAGTTAGCCGAATTATCAGCAAACTCGTTATAAATTTCTCTCCGTGCCTGCTCCTTTCTCATATTTGTGTTCGTCGATATGGATTTATTTCCTATAATGTTCATTCTTTTTTGATCTAGAGAAAACAAAAGCTTCTTCTCTTCCTCTGACCAATTGATACCTCAAACAGCAGCAGCAGTAACCTTAAGAATGATTAAGAAACAGCTGTGAAACTACCACAGAGATTTATAAACTTGTAGATACACTTTCATTTGTTTAGCATTCTATGGGACTCACGCATGCGCAGAAGAACCTTTCTAAGTCGTGTAACATTTGCTCCGTGCTGATCCACAGCTTTACTTGGTCCGAGTCTTTTTATCGTCTATGAATACCAAGGAGTTAGACCGCTTTGGCCCGGACCTAGTTAGTCGGAAGATAGTCTACACCAAAGTGATAACTATGAATACTGCCCAAAGAGTTCAAGAGATTTAGAAATATATCTAGTACAAACGTTGACATCTTGTGCTTTTCTCTTTCTTCTTTGCAGAAATTCTTTGTTTTTAATCCACTTGTGGGGCATCTCTCATGATAAACAAAATCATATGCAGGTAGAGGTGAGTTTACTTGCCTTGGTATCTCTTTCCATTGTTAAAATATCTTCATGGAGGTGCCCCACATTCCCTTCACTTAAAGTGCAAAGAGTGGAACTTCAACGAAATGTTGTTGTTGTCAAATGCTAGGCTTTGGCAATGAAACCATTAGCTCTCTTGCTCTCCAATATTTCTGTGTAGTGGGTCTGGCAGGTAGGGCTTCACAGGTTAAAAGATGTTCTTCAGTCATTTCCTCTTCTTTGTTGTCAAATGCCAGGCTTTGGCAATGAAACCATTAGCTCTCTTGCTCTCCAATATTTCTGTGTAGTGGGTCTGGCAGGTAGGACTTCACAGGTTAGAAGATGTTCTTCAGTCATTTCCTCTTCTTTGTTGTCAAATGCTAGGCTTTGGCAATGAAGCCATTAGCTCTCTTGCTCTCCAATATTTCTGTGTAGTAGATCCAGCAAGTAGGGCTTCACAGGTTAAAAGATGTTCATCAGTCATTTCCTCTTCTTTGTTGTCAAATGCTAGGCTTTGGCAATGAAGCCATTAGCTCGCTTGCTCTCCAGTATTTCTGTGTAGTGGGTCCGGCAGGTAGGACTTCACAGGCTAGAAGATGTTCTTCAGTCATTTCCTCTTCTTTGTTGTCAAATGCTAGGCTTTGGCAATGAAGCCATTAGCTCGCTTGCTCTCCAGTATTTCTGTGTAGTGGGTCCGGCAGGTAGGTCTTCACAGGTTAAAGGATGTTCTTCAGTCATTTCCTCTTCTTTGTTGTCAAATGCTAGGCTTTGGCAATGAAGCCATTAGCTCTCTTGCTCTCCAGTATTTCTGTGTAGTGGGTCCGGCAGTTAGGGCTTCACAGGCTAGAAGATGTTCATCAGTCATTTCCTCTTCTTTGTTGTCAAATGCTAGGCTTTGGCAATGAAGCCATTAGCTCTCTTGCTCTCCAGTATTTCTGTGTAGTGGGTCCGGCAGGTAGGTCTTCACAGGTTAAAGGATGTTCTTCAGTCATTTCCTCTTCTTTGTTGTCAAATGCTAGGCTTTGGCAATGAAGCCATTAGCTCTCTTGCTCTCCAATATTTCTGTGTAGTGGGTCCGGCAGGTAGGGCTTCACAGGTTAAAAGATGTTCTTCAGTCATTTCCTCTTCTTTGTTGTCAAATGCTAGGCTTTGGCAATGAAACCATTAGCTCTCTTGCTCTCCAATATTTCTGTGTAGTGGGTCCGGCAGGTAGGGCTTCACAGGTTAAAAGATGTTCTTCAGTCATTTCCTCTTCTTTGTTGTCAAATGCTAGGCCTTGGCAATGAAGCCATTAGCTCTCTTGCTCTCCAATATTTCTGTGTAGTGGGTCCGGCAGGTAGGACTTCACAGGTTAGAAGATGTTCTTCAGTCATTTCCTCTTCTTTGTTGTCAAATGCTAGGCTTTGGCAATGAAACCATTAGCTCTCTTGCTCTCCAATATTTCTGTGTAGTGGGTCCGGCAGGTAGGGCTTCACAGGTTAAAAGATGTTCTTCAGTCATTTCCTCTTCTTTGTTGCATAGAGGACAATTTGGACTTGTATAAATTCCTATTCTGTGTAAGTGTTTGGCCAAATAATCATGTTCCATAAGTAATCTAAAATTTGCTACTGCATCTTTACATGGGATTTCTGGAATAATTTCTGGATTTTTAATAAAAATGTTGCATTTTTTATCTTAGACTTTGTTAGATATTGATTGGTTTTGCTTTTTTATATTTTCTTTTGATTAATCTTTTTATGTATGTAAAGGGTAAGTTTTTACTTTTGTTCTGAATTAAATTTGCACCATTTTTGGCAAGAAAATCAGCTGATTCATATCCAGCAATTCCACAATTTGCAGTTATCCATTGTAATATAATTCTTTTCTGTAGTTTTTGAAGTTGTTGGATTATTTTGTGACATTCTTTAATTTGGATTAACCTCATTTTATATGAGCTTATTGCACATAATGCTACTTTAGAATCAGAAAGAATGACAGAATTTTTAAATTTATCTATTCTGTATAGAAGGTGTTGGAGTGAAATATGAATAGCTGTTACTTCTGCATCAAAATTTGTTGTGTGGTATCCTGCTGGTTGATAGAATGAGAACAGTGCACATTTAATTCCTGCTCCTGAGTTGTTGTCCAAGTTAGATCCATCTGTGTAGATATGTAACCATTCTTCAGGTGGGTATCTATTGTTCACAGTTTCTAATGCTAGTGCTTTTAGTACAGGTATGGAAGTTTCAGATTTTGTAGCTATTTGTTCTAAATATAATTGAATATTAATTGGTTCAAACGTCAGTGGAAACTTGTAGGAAACTTGTTTGTGTTTTCAACTTGATTGGTTGTAGTAATCTTTTCTCACATTTTGTTGTTTAACCGCAGTATTTTTACATGTTGTATTAGTGTCTGCTCCTCTAAAGTTAGATCTATTGGATAGTTCCGAGTTAAGGCTTGCATTGCCGTGATTGGAGTTGATTTTGCTGCACCGGTTATTAGTCGTAGGGTCTGATTTTGGCATACTTCTACGTGATTTATGTTAGAACTGTTTGCTGTAATTATTACCTCTGCATTATAAAGAAGTATTGGCACTTCAACGATATTGCAACTTAGATGTTGATATTTCCTCAGGAGTGCAGCTGGAATGAAAATGTTAACTGTTTTATTTCCCAGGAAACTGTAGAGAACAGTTTTGAAGACTTTCCAAGCAGCTTTCCCCTTTTCAAAAGCTCTGATCCTAAAACATTTATTGTATTATTATTAATATGCACTTATAACATCTGTGGAAGTAAAGAGAATTTTCTCAAAGTATAAAACAGTTTTAGTTGACAACCGCCGTTCCTTTACTTTTGATAACTTGAAGATGACCATGGTTATGTCCTGCAACGCTAAGTTTTGGCTCATGGGTACAGTAACTTATTTTTTCATATTTTATAAAATTGAAAATAATGATGAATTTTTAATTCATTTATTATTTAGTAGCAATAATTGCATTATTTACTAAGGCTCAGTTGCATAAAAGATAATCTAAGTTCAAACATATGAAAATGATCTTCAGTCAAGCTGAACTTAGAATTTTGTTTGTATAAACATTGATCTAAGTTCATGGCCTCTTGATCTAAGATCAAACCTAACTGGTGAATTTTCTCCAGTTAACTTGATTGAACTTAGATCGGCAATACTGCAGAATTTACATAATAGTTAGGCCGCGCCGTGGCTCAGTGGTTAGACCGCTTAGCTCTCACCAAGGCGTTCCGGGTTTGATCCCAGGCGACCGCGAAGTGAGATTTGTGGTAGACAACACGGCGCTGGGGCGGGTTTTCTCCGGGACCTCCGGTTTCCCCCGCCATCTCATTCCACCGGTGCTCCATCTTCATCTCATGTATCATCAGTGTCATCGCCTGCGGTGCCGTATGTAGTAAAAGCGGGCGTTAAACAATACACACACCCATACACAATAGTTTCTCAGGAGAAATAAGTAGTGCAGCTTTATATAAATAGTAAATAAAGCATTTTTTGTGGTTACTTGTATAAATCACTAGGGAACACGCTTTTTGTACCCGAAACAAAATAGGCTAATTCTTATGCAAAAGGACTCGCTGGTTCCAAAAATGCCTCTGAAAATGCTGTATCACGTAACGTTTTGAGATATGCTTATTATTTTATATAAAATTACAGAAATGAGGTATGATACCAACTCATATTGACTTAATTTAAAATAATAGCCATTGACTCTTCTAAATACAGCTTAAAGGCAGTGTTGCTTCATAATGGCAATTTACTACCTTCAATACCTTTATTTCATGCCATAGGAATGAAGGAGACATACGATTCCATGGCCATCATTTTAGATGCTATTAGTTATCAAAACCATGGCTGGGAAATTTGTAGTGACCTCAAGGTAGTTGCATCGCCAACGGGACTGCAGGGAGGTTTCACCAAATATTGCTGTTTTTTGTGCTAATGGGACAGTAGGGCAACTGACAAGCATTTTATAGTGAAAGAATGGGGGAAAAGGGAAGACTATACCCCTAGAGCAAGCAGTGTTAAGTATGTGCCTCTAGTAGACCCAAACGAAGTTCTTCTCCCCACACTTCACATAAAGCTGGCGTTAATGAAGAATTTTGTTAAAAGGTTGGACAAAAGTGGAAGTGCATTTGAGTATTTAAGAAGCATCTTTCCCAAAATAAGTGAATGTAAATTGAAGGAAGGTATATTTGTCGGTCCTCATATAAGACTACTTCTTAAAGACAGTGCTTTTGAATCAAAGCTTAAACTGTTGAACTGGCAGCATGGAAATCATTTAAATCAGTGGTGGAAGGCTTCCTGGGCAATAACAAAGAAGAAAATTATGAAACTTTAGTCTCAGTACTATTAAGGAGCTACAAAGAAATGGGTTGCCATATGTCACTTAAAATCCACTTTTTGCACTCTCACCTTGATAGTTTCCCTACAAACCTAGGAGCTGTAGTAAGTGATGAGCAAGGTGAGCGTTTTCACCAGGACATTTCTGAGACATTACCAGGGTCGCTGGGATTCAGCCATGTTTGGAGACTATTGTTGGTTCCTCAAACTGGAGAGTACATGTCAATACAAAAAAAAAAAAAAAAAAAAAAAAAAAACAGTGAAACACTTCTGAGATAATTCAGGTATTCGTTTTCATCATTATCTTGTGTTTATTTATATTAATAATAATTAATAATAATTGTTATTTTCAATGTTATTTGGCAATAAAATACCTATTATTTTCAATTAATCAAATATGAGTTATCACATCAAATTTCTGTAAGTTTTCATAAAAAATTATGAATACCTAAAAAACGTTACGTGATACAGCATTTTGAGGGGCATTTTTGGAATCAGCAGATCAGTTTACATAAGAATTTGCCTATTTTGTTTCGGGTATATGAAAATAATTTTTTTTTTGTTCCCCAGTAATAAGCCTCTTTATTTCACAAATGTATGTTAAAGATGAATTATGTGTGTTCATAACCTATACATTTGTATCATTTTCAGAATTCAGATTACTCTGCTATCTCTAATGATTAGAATTTTCAGTTTGAAAGGTCTCCTCGTGTTTTCCAACATAGAGGAAATCCCATCTAAGAACTAAATGGCAGAAAATTCAAAATGAGATTTCTACTATCAAAGTAAGTAGTTGAAAAACTGGAGCATAGGTTACATGTACAGTTAAGAACACAAACCCTGAGGAATTACGCACTTAATCCAATATTTATGACCCTGTTCACATTACTGTTCTATGCAACTGAAAGCTTCCAAATTGTGATAGGGGATATATTTAATATAAATAAAGGGACTGCGTTTAGAACAATACACAAAGTTACAAGGGAGATTGCAGCTTTAAGATCTCATTTCATCAGGATGCCCATGGAAAAGGGTAAAATAAGAAGGGTTATGTGAGATTTAAAGTTAGCGGGACACATCTTATATACACATATAATAATTTGTAACTTAAAACTTCACTTATCTTCCATTTTTTGTTTATATTTTTCAGCTCATGTTATTGTAAACAGACGAAAATGAAAAAGTTGTACATTAGGCATATAATGGAAATAAAGTAAGCGAAATGATTAATTTTGATAAATACTGTTTCAATATGGAGTAAATTCTTATACTGTTTATTTAAAATAACATTATTTCTAGGATAACCATTTATTTAGTTTCTGTTATGTCTAAAGTGAATGTGAGGATCTACTCCCAGTAGTCCTAGACCCGTAGAACCAAAACCCGGGCCTCTCGGGTTCGTTTTACCGTAGGACAGTACCTATTTTATAAACTGCCTCCCCCCCCCCCCCCCGCTGCTCACGGCAGACAGGACGGAAGTGGATACGCCACTTACGCGCCAGTCCTTAATGAACCAACTACCAAAAACAAAAAACTTTGGTAGGGCCGCCGGTGATCTAGCACACCAGCTACTAGCTCTGCAGGCTAGCACCCGGGACTTATGAGGGAACCCTCTACCCCATCCGGGCGGCCGTAGCCTGGCAGGAGGTACCCAATTTCCCGTGGGTGGCGGGAACACACTGCCCCCTCGAGACCAACCCAATCCGAACAGCTTCCAGAGAGAGGGCCTCGAATGTTCGGTCCGAGGTTCCTCTAGTAACGTCAGAGGTACCACGAGTGCTAAGGGTGCGCAGCGCCCGCACCTTGGCAGCTGAAAGGGACGAATCACCTCCCCTACGGGATCTGTTATGTCTAGATTAGTTACTCTGTGTGTACTTGAATTAAACAGAGTCGCATAGTTCCGATAATTCTCGAATCCTTTCGACACAACACGAAAGTTGCAACGTGTTTGGCGATGTGTTCGCATTTGTTTCTGTGATCTCAGATCAGTACTATACTGCGTTCATCTGATCTAAGATCAGCATTGTACAACCCACTCGGGTTCACAAATTTAGTTCAATTTTTATCTTCGATTATAAATGAACTGCAGTTAGTGATTTTTACGCAACCGGACCTATGAAAGTTAATTTTAAAATGTGGTTATTCGAACTATATATTTATAGGAAATTAATTGTTCTTTCACACTAGCCGTGTGTAGGACGTACTATGAACGGGTAGAGCCAGAATGAAAAATTCTAGTCATAGCCGGGATTTGAACCCCGGATTTTCTGGTTTCCGTCCAACCGCTTTAACCATTTGAGCTACTATGGCCAACGTGCCAGCATGACATTCAATTTTTCATTCTGCCTCTACCCTTTCATAGTGCGTCCTACACTCGGCCAGTGTGAAAGAACAATTGATTTACATTAATTGTACCTAATAGTGGTCCGAACTATAAAGCCCGGGCCTTAAATTACTTACAGTATAGCAAGTCGTCATTAAGGTAGTTGTCTAATGTGTTTATGAGAACTATTAGTGGTTTACTATAAAGCCCGGGTCTTAAAGTACTTACAGCATAGTAAGTCGTCATTAAGGTAGTTGTCTCATGTGTTTATGAGAACTCCTAGTGGTTTACTATAAAGCCCGGGCCTTAAAGTACTTACAGCATAGTAAGTCGCCATTAAGGTAGTTGTCTCATGTGTTTATGAGAACTCCTAGTGGTTTACTATAAAGCCCGGGCCTTAAAGTACTTACAGCATAGTAAGTCGTCATTAAGGTAGTTGTCTCATATGTTTATGAGAACTCCTAGTGGTTTACTATAAAGCCCGGGCCTTAAAGTACTTACAGCATAGTAAGTCGTCATTAAGGTAGTTGTCTCATGTGTTTATGAGAACTCCTAGTGGTTTACTATAAAGCCCGGGCCTTAAAGTACTTACAGCATAGTAAGTCGCCATTAAGGTAGTTGTCTCATGTGTTTATGAGAACTCCTAGTGGTTTACTATAAAACCCGGGCCTTAAAGTACTTACAGCATAGTAAGTCGCCATTAAGGTAGTTGTCTCATGTGTTTATGAGAACTCCTAGTGGTTTACTATAAAGCCCGGGCCTTAAAGTACTTACAGCATAGTAAGTCGTCATTAAGGTAGTTGTCTCATGTGTTTATGAGAACTCCTAGTGGTTTACTATAAAGCCCGGGCCTTAAAGTACTTACAGCATAGTAAGTCGCCATTAAGGTAGTTGTCTCATGTGTTTATGAGAACTCCTAGTGGTTTACTATAAAGCCCGGGCCTTAAAGTACTTACAGCATAGTAAGTCGCCATTAAGGTAGTTGTCTCATGTGTTTATGAGAACTCCTAGTGGTTTACTATAAAGCCCGGGCCTTAAAGTACTTACAGCATAGTAAGTCGCCATTAAGGTAGTTGTCTCATGTGTTAATGAGAATTCCTAGTGGTTTACTATAAAGCCCGGGCCTTAAAGTACTTACAGCATAGTAAGTCGCCATTAAGGTAGTTGTCTCATGTGTTTATGAGAACTCCTAGTGGTTAACTATAAAGCCCGGGCCTTAAAGTACTTACAGCATAGTAAGTCGCCATTAAGGTAGTTGTCTCATGTGTTTATGAGAACTCCTAGTGGTTTACTATAAAGCCCGGGCCTTAAAGTACTTAGAGCATAGTAAGTCGCCATTAAGGTAGTTGTCTCATGTGTTTATGAGAACTCCTAGTGGTTAACTATAAAGCCCGGGCCTTATAGTACTTACAGCATAGTAAGTCGCCATTAAGGTAGTTGTCTCATGTGTTTATGAGAACTCATAGTGGTTTACCGGGAAAAACACGAGTCAGTTGGAGAATTTGTCATGTTGGCACGTTGGCCATACTAGCTCAAATGGTTAGAGCGGCTGGACGGAAACCAGTAGATCGGTGATTCAAATCCGGGCTATGGCATTGAAGTTTTCATTCTGGCTCTACTCTTTTATATATTTATTATTTGTCTCTGACAGTTATAATTTATTATTATTTATTATTATTTATTATTATTTGTTAGTTCATTTCTTTACATTTTATGTGCATTTTTTATATTTTAAAAGCCTTTTATAGCTCATTTTTAGAGAATTTTTAGGTCAACAACTTCCGTAACCTACTCATGACATACTTTCAACAAATATTATGTACGTGTAAGAAGTACACTGGAATTTTTAACTTTCAATGGAGTAGATATGCTCCAACGTCATCTCGGTTTCTTGCTTTAGAATTGAAACACTCTTAATTGCCTTTAAGAATATTTTTATTTTATTAATAACAAATCGTATAAAGTAATAAGTCAAATAATAAAATTGGAAACAACTGCTCTTGTAGTTCCCAATATATTTTACTAGGCATTAGGAAAGAAATGTTAGAAATGTAGATCTCTAGAATTACGCAAATATTATGGACCTCGTTTTCCGCATTCCACGAATCCTTTGTTAATAACGTCTCCTTTGTGAATTGAGACATCCGTTCCAACTTTTGCTGCATATTCGTGAAGTTGTTCCCAGCGGAATGCATTTCTCTGTACCAAACAATTGTTCAAAGTTGGTAACCTTTTTCACAGCTGTGGTTTCACATTGTGCTTTGACTTGCAAATGGTAAAGACTATCTCTGCAATATCGTCACTGTTCCTCATTGCTATGCCTTCCTCATCCAACACAAAAATTGTACCGACACGTTTCCATAGAGATTCCCTGTTCTTGACGCACTGGGACTTGCTTTGAATAACGTCTAACGGGCATTCTTCTCTGTAAGCCTTTAATCTAATCTGCATAGTAAAAGATTCGCTTTGCTAGAGGCCATTTTTGAGCCGAGTTATTCTAGGCAATTAAACGATGGGCCTTGTGGGAATAACATTATAAGAGAATATATTTGTCACAACACAAAAAATCCATACTGGTGAGTTCACGTGACTTTTTCTAACCATTCTTCTAAAGTTATTCCTTGCAAAATCTTATTGTTCTATCTGCGTCGTGTTAATCGAGATAAACATGGTACAACTCGCTTCATTTAACATGGTTATGTAGTAGGCCTAAGTGGTAGACAACTGTTTGCTGCCTTTGAAATTGCATGATCCTTGTAAGAACAGAGGGAAAATAGCGAATGGTGGCTTCTACTTGTAAAACTGTGTGTCACATTCAATGCCTACTATTTTCACTGTCGTTTGTTATCATATAGACTCCATTCTCTTTCATGTATCTAGAAGTTCTTTTGCATTTAACACAAAAGCTCTGTTTCAGACGGAAATTAATTGTTCTTTCACACTGGCCGCGTGTAGATTTAAGTACGGAAAGGTAGAGTCAGACTGAAAATTCAATGCCATAGCCGGAATTTGAACCACGGATCTTCTGGTCTCCGTCCAGCCGCTCTAACCATTGAGACACTGTGGTCAACATGCCGACAGGTTCTAAGTTGCCATCAAGGCAGTTATCTCTTGTCTTTATGAGCGCTCCGAAACGGTTTATCGGCGAAAACACGAGTCAGTTGGAGAATTAACTATCATGTCGGCACGTTGACCATAGTACCTCAATGGTTAGAGCGGCTGGATGGAGATCAGAAGATCCGTGGTTCAAATACCGGCTATGCCATTGAATTTTTATGTCTTAGTCTACCTTTCCATTCTGCTGTAGACTTTTAGATTCTTTCAGGTTCCCTGATGCTTCAAAGTCATTTCCTAGAAATTATACTAGAAAAAGAAATATTTTTCTGTCTGCTAAATTTTATAAATAAATATTTACAGATATAGCTACACAATACACTGCCTAAAACTAGAACGACCCTGTTTTAAACATATTGGAGTGTAAATGAGAGGGAATGAAATACGTTCTAGATTGAGGCATATAAAGCTTTCGTCGAGAATACAACAAATGCATCTTAAAGTAATCATTTTGGAATTCAATTCCCTTTATATCATCACTGGCAGAAAATGAACAGCAACTTTCATCTTTCAGGATAAGCGAAACCTCACAGTTAAGTCATATCGGACGATGAATAAAATGATGTTGAAATGAGTACAGCGTACATAGAGCTTAGAGTTACCAGACATTCGTCTTTCAGGATAAGAGGAAACCTCCAACGTTAAGTCTTATCGGACGATGAATGAAATGATGTTCAAATGAGTACAGGGTACATAGAGCTTAGAGATAACCAGACAATCATCTTTCAGGATAAGGGAAAACTTCCAACGTTGTCAAATCGGACGATGAATAAAATGATATTTCAATGAGTACAGAGACATAGAGCTTAGAGTTACCAGACATTTATTTTTCAGGATAAGGGAAAACTTCCAACGTTGTCAAATCGGACGATGAATAAAATGCTATTTCAATGAGTACAGAGACATAGAGCTTTTCCAGGATAAGGGAAAACTTCCAACGTTGTCAAATCGTGCGATGAATAAAATGATATTTCAAAGAGTGCAGAGTACATAGAGCTTAGAGTTACCAGACATATATCTTTCAGGAAACCTCCAACATTGTCATATCGGAAAATGAATGAAATGATGTTCAAAGGAGTACAGGGTACATAGAGCTTAGTTACCAGACAGTTATCTTCCAGGAAACCTCCAACGTTAGGTCATATCGTAAAATGAATGAAATGATGTTCAAAGGAGTACAGATTACATAGAGCTTAGAGTTACCAGACATATATCTTTCAGGAAACCTCCAACATTGTCATATCGGAAAATGAATGAAATGATGTTCAAAGGAGTAAAGGGTACATAGAGCTTAGTTACCAGACAGTTATCTTCCAGGAAACCTCCAACGTTAGGTCATATCGTAAAATGAATGAAATGATGTTCAAAGGAGTACAGATTACATAGAGCTTAGAGTTACCAGACATATATCTTTCAGGAAACCTCCAACATTGTCATATCGGAAAATGAATGAAATGATGTTCAAAGGAGTACAGGGTACATAGAGCTTAGTTACCAGACAGTTATCTTCCAGGAAACCTCCAACATTGTCATATCGTAAAATGAATGAAATGATGTTCAAAGGAGTACAGATTACATAGAGCTTAGAGTTACCAGACATTTATCTTTCAGGAAACCTCCAACATTGTCATATCGGACGATGAATGAAATTATGTTGAAAGGAGTACAGGGTACATAGAGCTTAGAGTTACCAGACATTTATCTTTCAGGAAACCTCCAACATTGTCATATCGCACGATGAATGAAATTATGTTTAAAGGAGTACAGGGTACATAGAGCTTAGAGTTACCAGACATTTATCTTTCAGGAAACCTCTAACATTGTCATATCGCACGATGAATGAAATTATGTTGAAAGGAGTACAGATTACATAGAGCTTAGAGTTACCAGACATTTATCTTTCAGGAAACCTCCAACATTGTCATATCGGACGATGAATGAAATTATGTTTAAAGGAGTAAAGAGTACATAGAGCTTAGAGTTACCAGACATTTATCTTTCAGGAAACCTCTAACATTGTCATATCGCACGATGAATGAAATTATGTTTAAAGGAGTACAGACTACATAGAGCTTAGAGTTACCAGACATTTATCTTTCAGGAAAGCTCCAACATTGTCATATCGGAAGATGAATGTAATTATGTTCGAAAGAGTACAGGGTACATAGAGCTTATAGTTAGCAGACATTTATCTTTCAGGAAACCTCCAACAAATGTTAAGTCATATTGGACGATGAATGAAACTTGTTCAACAAGAAAATACAGACTTTCTTAAATCCATAATCCTCTTGTTGTTGTGGTTGTTACTTAATCATTGCTGCAAATGAGCAAAAATAAACATTACTATAATAGCATGCGAAGCTGATTAAAGTAAGGTCAGGGATTCTTTTTTTTTTTTTAATGAAATGGATGAAATTGTTTTGAAATGAGCCAAAAAATGGGGAATGGCACCACGAAATCTGTGTGTGCTGTGTGAAAAAAGCAATTCATGTATGGAAAATGTGTGTGAGATACATAAAGATATGTATATACAAGTACAGAGTTATTTTTTTCTCATGATTACATTATTTACTGAAATTGAATGTTCCATCGTTTTTCTTACCATTCAAATTTGTCCGTTATGCCAATCCTATTCATCCTACAATTGCGGACCATTAGGATTAGTTTCCGCTTGAAATAAAAATGAAAATGGAAGTATACAGGCCATCCTTCAATGAATTGCTTAACATTTAACATAATCCAGAATGTTCAGGCTTCAAAAAAAGGTAAGAGCTTTCAGATTTACGTGACAAATAGGACTTTTGTGAAAGATTTTCAAAATATTGATACGATTTACCACGCTTATGTTAGTATTTATTAACATATAATTTAGACTATAAAAGGTTGATTTAATCAGTAAAATATAAGACTTAACATTTTGGTTTTGAACTTCACGGTTTGTAAATATAGACAGTAGCTTTGTTTTATTCTGGATATGTTGTAACCATATTTCTATTTTACATGTTTGTATTGAACTGAATTGCATTGGCTTTAGCCTTATGTTTATACTAACAAATAGTACATCAAATCAAGGTAAAGCATTCACAAAATGTACAATTCTACAGATACACACTAACGGCTTCCATAAAACGTGACCACGTCAATTCTTTGTGTAGTTGCAGTGAATTTTAAAAAGTGTCCTGATTAATGTCTCCATTCATATGCAAATACAATTTTATTTTCCGGAGCAAAGACATGAAAAACAATTTTTATTCGCTTCAAGCATAAGTTCTAGTGAATGTTCCTTTACCATACTTTTTGCATATTTGGAATTTTGTTCTGTGCAGCGCTGCTTACGTGCACATTCCTCGGATTGCTCTTGGTTTCCTAACTTGAATATCTTGCTTTCGGATAGCAGATTTTTGGAGTATTTATATTGGAAAGGCATGACTTCTACTTCACATCTTCTTCTTCTTCCTTCACGGGTTAGGCTTAAGGCTGTTCCGGTCTGACATTTCTTTAGGGAGCGTCCTATTGATCTTCGTCCTCTTGGTTTATAATTAAAGGCTTGTTTTGGTATTCTTTCTCTTGGCATGTGATTAAGGTGTTCCACACATTAGTTTCTATATCTTTGGATTTCTTCTAATAACGGTTGTACTTCTAATTCTTTTCTAACAATTTCATTCCTAATATGATCTTCTCTTGTACATCCTTTGATTGATCGTAACAATCTCATTTCAGCAGCTTGTATTTTACTCTTCTCCTTTTCCCTTATTATCCATGCCTCACTTCCATAGTTTAGTATTGGGATTGTCATCACTTTGTAGAATCTTATTTGAGTTTCTTTCCTTGTTTTATTCCTGAGGGTTCTCTTAATTGTTCCACAAACTGCTTGGAATTTTTGTAGTTTATTCCTTATATCTTGATTTTCCGATTCATAGGTTATATCACAGCCAAGGTATTGAAAGTCCGATACTTGTTCTATTATAGTTTCCTCTACTACAATTTTGGTCCTTATTGGGTATTTTCCCTGAAATGCCATTACTTTTGTTTTTGTATTTGAGATTGTTATATCATATTTTTTACAAATTTGGTTTAGCTGATATATTCCTTTCTGTAGTCTATCTTCCTTGTCAAAGATTAAAACTATATCATCTGCAAATAGAACAGTGTTTATTGCTCTTCCTTGTAACTCTAAGCTCTGTGTACCCTGTACTCATTTGAACATCATTTCATTCATCATCCGATATGACTTAACTTTGGAGGTTTTCCCTCATACTGAAAGATGAATGTCTGGTAACTCTAAGCTCTATGTACCCTGTACTCATTTGAACATCATTTCATTCATCGTCCGATATGACTTAACGTTGGGGGTTTTACCTTATCCTGAAAGATAAGTGTCTGGTAACTCTAAGGTCTATGCACCCTGGACTCATTTGAACATCATTTCATTCATCGTCAGTAGTAGGGGAATACGGGAATTGGCACAGGAATGCTTGTTTTAAAGACCGTTCAATGCATTTTAAATGGGAGAAAAAATTGTTCCAAAAACCCTGACGGATTTTGGAACAGTCGTATCGTTGTTTTTGAAACACCCTATGCTTCAGTAAGGGGCGGAAGTGGTGTTGCGCGGTGGAAAGGGGTCTTAGTGAACCGTTGTGTACGTGTGTGAGCAGGATACGCCCCGATGTTATAGGAAATTAATGCTAATGGTTATTATTGTATGTCGTGACTTTTATATTTTGACTAAGGATGAGCAGGTGTGTGTATACTTTCGTTTTGAGGTCGAGTGACATGTCCGGAGTGTTAAATGAAGCTCCTCTTATCTATCTTGTATACATGTTAAGTTGTACGGTGAGAAAAAGGCTAGCAGGATGATAAACATCGATGTTTTATAACTTTCTGTCGAGGACGGGGCATGGTTATCCTCTAAAATCTCATGTATATAATTAACTTTCGGATACTTGTATGTCATGACTTTTATATTTTGACTAAGGATGAGCAGGTGTGTGTATACTTTCGTTTTTGAGGTCAAGTATATTTCTCTCTGGACATGTCCAGAGTGTTAAATGAAGCTCCTCTTATCTATCTTGTATACATGTTAAGTTGTACGGTGAGAAAAAGGCTAGCAGGATGATAAACATCGATGTTTTATAACTTTCTGTCGAGGACGGGGCATGGTTATCCTCTAAAATCTCATGTATATAATTAACTTTCGGATGTAAGGAGAAACATTTATGGAAGGGCGGATCTCTCGATCCTAACAATGGGCTGAGAATGTGTCCACTCTTTCGAGTCATGTTTAAAAAAAACAAAATAGAAAAAAAGGGTACATTTCAAGTTAAGGTGCGTTGACCTCCCCTCCGGACATGGTTCTTCCTGAGAAAGTTTGTAGGCGTATCCTCTTGAATCTCATGTATATAATTAACTTTCGGCTGTAAGGAAGAACATTATAGAGGGCGTATCCTCCTATCTATACGATGGAATGAGGAAATTATTAAGGCGTTGCATTTTTTAGAGAATGGGGTCCACTATTTCGAACGCCTTTAAAAAAAATTATAAAAAAAAGTAGATTTACAGTTAAAGTGAGTTGCCCCCCCCCCCCTCTGCAATCTAGCTGAAGTACCTTGAAGAAGGTAATGTGTATAAGTACAAAAAAGAATTATCCAATAGAAACAGATATGCGTGCGCATAGAGAAACTTTTTCTGTATGGTGGGGTGGAAGTTCCCGCCTCCATATGGAAAAGACTTTTGAGTATAAAGACGCTGGTCTTAGTACTTTAGACTTTAGTATCAAATTTTGAAATGTAAGAGCAATATTAGGTAGAGACTCTTAAACTATGGGCGGAGTAGTTTCAAGTGTGTCAAGGCTAATTCCGTAGGTAGTGGGGGGATTTTAACTTGTTAAATCCTGTAAATCTGATCTGCGTGTGCGTCTTTCCTGATAATATAAAAGAAGCCTCGACTGAAATGAAACATCTAATTCAACTGTGACCGCAGATATACACGGAAGGAACGAGCAATGGCTGGTAAGTACTTGAATATGTTATGTGTTTGAGAAGTATAATCATTTTGTACGGATATCATCTTTTTTCAATATTATAATAGCGTGCTTTTTTAAAAAACATATACGTTCTGTTTCCCTTCTATATTAGCTTATTCATGCATGTGTTTCGTGAAAAAAAAGTGTTAATAATTGAAACTCTTTATCTCGTTTTTTGTAAGTTTAAACGTTTCAATTATGATCGAAATTACCAACTTAGTTTGATCTATATAAATGGAACACTTTCAGTTATTTTTTTTGTCAATCATTGAACGGTAGTCATGTTTAACCACATATATCAGTATTCGAAGTCTTCAAAAATATGTTCTTAATATCTGTAAATTGGACTGTACATAAATATATTCTAGACTAAAAGAGTTTGTTTTAAATCGTTATGTTACAGATCAACTCATGCAAGAATTAAATGAATTGGCGGGAGGATGTAAGATTCTTCCAACAAGAAAGCTGAGGGAAGTGGATCAAAATACGCCATTTCAAATCAAGTCACTGAAAACAGTAGCGACCAAATATGGAGACAGAATCGTCTTAGAGCTAGACGAATTCCAAATATTTCTACCGGAACGCTTTAAGAATATGACTGATGTTCAGAAGAAGACAATAAATGAGGGAGGTGTTCAATTGGTCTATATGGGGCAAGAGGCCCTATCCACGGGATACAAGAGGCACAGGATTACTTTTTTACAAGCAAAGGTATGTGTTATAAAAAGAAGCAGTTTTATATACAACACCTGTAAAAAACCATTGTTCAAAAATTTCTAATAATGCATTTTATTATTTCAGACATCTCAGTAAAGTCAGACGGAGGAGTTTCACACAGCGTCGCAGCAGTACCATCAGACTGCCAAGGTAAGACATAAATTATAAATCTACTTATTTATTGTTTTTTTTAAAAAGTAACGTTATCTTTTTCCGCATTATTACTTTTTTTAAAAAATAAAAGTATCTTGCTTTCATTCAGTCTTATATAAATCATCTTAATACATAGTATATAAAAAACAATAATTTTGTACTTAAAAAAACACATACAGTTAGAAAAAATAGAAGTCATAATCAACATTACATATAAACATGTTTAAATTTTGATGTCTGTCATGAGCACAATCGTAGAAAAACTTTCCATTGAGATTTATAATTAATATTGGTTATTATTGTTGTTGATGTTATTGTTGTTAAAACATTAGAATGTTTTTCTTATATGTATTTGATAAAACATACAGCATATATAATGTGTGAAGTATAATATTAACTTTACAAAATTTATCTTACCATAAAAAATTATTAAAAAGTTATAATGCATGCATACCTTATATATTTCATGCATAAGAAACAAGACATTTTACTGCATAATTCGCTTCTCTTTACCTGTTAGGCAGGATAATAAATGTGTTTAGAAAAAAGTCATAATGCATGCATATCATATATATTCCGGCTTAAAAATAAAAAAAAGACATGTTAATGCATAACACGCTTTTCTTTTCAGATTATAGCGGCTAGTAAGGTCGGAATATACTAATAAGATTTGTATTATTTCAGACAGTGTTACGCAGGCTCCTGTTATATCTGGAACGAAGAGAAAATCCTTGGAAACCGATGGGACCTCTGCAAAGATATCTAAAATGGAATCGGTGAGTGAGCAGAGAAAAAAGGATTTGACATGTAACATTATAGAATCAGCATTTAAAAATCGCATTTACACAAGTCAGATAAACAATACATTGAATATGATAGATCCCGAGTTATTTTTGAATGAATGTAAGGCTCTAGTTACCAATGAAATTAGGAATAATCTGGCACGATACACTTCGGGAATAAAATTTTGTGGTACGTTAGTATGCCAGTATATAATACAGACTCCTGATGATGAAAAAATTGAATCATTTAATTTTCATAGCAAAATGGAAGCTATATTAAAGAGTACAGATACTACTGAATGGTATGAGAGTAAACTTAAAGAACCTATTCTTTCAAGTATCGATACATTCGAATCAAAAAGTAGTTCCAAATCTCTATATCAGATAAGCTCGTTAGTGCTAAATGCCTGTCAATATGATCCTTTAAATGCAGGATGTTATACAAAGCTTCCGGAATACATAAAGAACAAAAAGGCGGTAACTAATATAAAAAATGAAGATAACAAATGTTTCGGCTATTGTCTGCTTGCATCTAAATATCCTGCAAAGACTAATAAACATAGAGTTAGATCTTACTCTAAGTATAACATGTTTAAAGAATTCGATTTCAGCGGAATAACATTTCCTGTATCTCTTGATGATATTGAAAAATTCGAAAAGCAGAATCAAAATATATCTATTACAGTATACGGCCTAGACGACCATTCAATAACTTTGCTCTATCATACCAGAGAAATAAAAAAACATCATGTAAACCTGTTAAGAATAGGCAATGATAGCAAATCACACTATTGTTTAATAAATGATATATCCCGACTGTTGTCTAAACAGATAAATAAAAGCAAACGTAAGATGTGTATATGTGAAAGCTGTTTGAGGAATTTTTCAAATGAGACAAATTTAGCCAAACATAAACTTAAATGCGAGAAATCTCAAGTTTTAACTATGCCTGAAATAGGTGTAAATGATAAAATTGAATTCAATGCATATTCCAAGTGTACAGCGGTTCCATTCGTCATTTACGCTGATATCGAATCGATACTTAAAAAGGTTCACTCATGTCAGCCATCTGATGACAGTAGTTGGACAAGAACGCTGCAGAGACATGAAGCGATTTCAATATCGCTAAAATTAGTATGCGAGTATGATGATTCCTTATCAAAATTCAAAATTTTTAGAGGCCCCAATGCGATTCAAGATTTTTTCAAGGAACTTACTGTAATTGCCGATGATGTCATGGAGGTATATTCACATAAAAAAGAACTGAATATGTCCGATGAGGATGAAACCAATTTTCAAAATGCAAATCAGTGTTACCTATGTAAACATGACTTTGAGACTAATGTGACAAAAGTCAGAGATCACTGTCACATTTCGGGTAAATATTTAGGTGCAGCTCACAATTCTTGTAACTTGAACAGAAAACTACCAAACTTCATTCCAATTATTTTTCATTGTCTATCAAATTATGATGCTCATTTTCTTGTAAAAAATCTAGCTTACGATCAAGAGCCTATAACATGCATCTCGCAGACATCTGAGAACTATCTTTCGTTCAGTAAGAGATATACCTCAGGTGGGAAAACCATATATTTCAGATTTCTTGACAGTTATAGATTCTTAGATGATAAATTGAGCAGCTTAGCTGACATGCTAAACCCCGAGAACTTTAAAATTATTAATGAAGAATACAAAAATCCTATACATCGAGAGTTGATGACGCGGAAGGGTATTTTTCCATACACTTATCTAGATTGTATAGAGAAATTGGATGAAAATGCATTACCGGATGAAATATTCTTTGACGACATAAGTCATGAAGATTACTTGCACGCTCAAACAGTATGGAGAACATTCAATATCCAAACTTTAGGAGAATATAGTGATTTATATCTTAAAACTGGCACGTTATTGCTCGCAGACATTTTTCAACAATTCAGAGCGTTATGTCTAAATTTATACGAGCTGGACCCTTGTCAATATTATACCATACCAGGATTGGCATTCGATGCGATGCTTAAGACGACAGGCATTCAAATATCACTAATTACCGATAGAGAGATGATGGAATTTTTCGAATCTGGCATAAGGGGAGGATTATGTACAGTGTCTAAACGTTACTCCAAGGCAAATAACAAGTATATGACTAATTATAATGAGTCTTTACCGTCTAAATACTTATTTTATACAGATTGTAATTCGCTTTATGGTTCTATTATGGGACATGAAAATATCCCTTATGGCGAACTTAAATGGTTAACTGAGGTAGAAATTAACGAGATCGATTTCTTAAAAATACCGGAAGACGCTGAAATAGGATATGTATTAGAGGTCGATCTGGAATATCCTAAAGAAATTCACGATGCACATAACGATCTACCACTATGTCCGAGGAGTGAGATTCCTCCCAATGATAAACATAAAAAGTTGCTAGCTACACTGTCGGATAAAGAGAAATACATTATACATTACCGCAATCTGCAACAGTGCATACAGTGGGGTTTGAAATTGAAATGCATACATAGAGCGGTAGCTTATAAGCAATCACATTGGTTGAAAAAGTATATTGATCTAAATGCTAAAAAACGAGCCGAGGAAAAGTCTAAATTTGGTCAGAATCTATGGAAAAAAATGAGCAATTGTGTTTATGGAAAATTTATGGAGAATGTCCGTTCTTATAAGGACTTCAAGCTCGTTACGAGCTGGAAACAGGCGAGAAAGCTCATATCGCGCCAAACATTTCAACGTTATATAATTTTTGATGAAAATCTTGTCGGAATCGAGTTATTAAGAGAGGAAATTCATATGTGTAAGCCTATATACATCGGTCAGGCGATTCTTGACTTATCCAAATTTATCATGTATGACTTTTATTATAACGTTCTGAAAAAGAACTTAAATGATTTAACTTTGAATTATATGGACACAGATGCATTTCTTTTTGAAACAAGTACTGATATCTATGAATTTATCAAAACTCACATACAGTATTTTGATACATCAAATTACCCGTCGGATAACGTATATGCAATACCTTTGGTAAACAAAAAAGTGCCCGGACTTTTTAAGGATGAACTCTCCGGTAGAGTCATGACTGAATATGCAGGATTACGGTCTAAATTGTATGCTTTTCGTTATGACGGTCAGCTTGTTAAAAAATCAAAAGGAATTTCAAAAATGGGAATGCGCTCAATCACATTTGAAGATTATTTGTCATGCCTGCACGACATGAATGCAACACATTTCTCTAAACAAGTGTCTTTCAGGAGTTATAAACATGACGTTCACACGGTAGAAATGAATAAAGTGGCTCTGAGAGGCTTAGACACGAAGCGTTATATGCTCAAACAATCTCATTCCACTTTAGCTTGGAATCATTATTCAATTGACACAAATACCTTTTCCTCTGAGCATGACTGAGAGTATTAAGTTAAAAAAAGAAATAAAAGAAACAAGATATTTAATGTAAAAAAGGGGGGGATTATTTTTGAAAAAATGTTTATAACCATTGAAATTAAAAGGGAGATTATTTTTGAAAAAATGTTTATAACCATTGAAATTTTTGTGCAGCTTAAATATACATTGTCATGTTGAGGGGAGAGAGGGAAATATTTACTCTTAAGTGAAAGATGCCGACATAGTCAGGGGAATAAATGTGTGTTACATGCTTAAACAATTTCATTTAACTTTATTAAAATCCTTTTTCATCTGCTCATGACTGAGATATTGTAATGTACCTGTATGTGTGAGCCTGTGTGAATTTGTAAAAAAAAAAAAATTGTGCACATTCAGTGAAAAATTGAATTTTTTGTAAAAAAACTTAAATAAGTGTAGCTTTTTATGCATCAAACAAAAGATGCTAGAGGGGAGGGTGGATTTAAAATAAAGAAAGAAATATTTTCTCTGTTCTTTTCACATTTAACGCATGGATGCTGCATGTCATAGTTATGTTTTCAAGATTTGATGCCATGCTAAAAGTGAAAACAGTTTTGAACACTGAGAAGCCGTGTTCCCCATAGTTAAAAGTCTCTGCCTAATAAGGGCTCTTACATGTCAGAATTTTATACTCAAAAAAACATTTATAAGTACTTTCGTTTATATACATTATATCTTGTAACAGTATAAAACTTTAGATTAATGTTTTTTATGTGGCTGTGGGATGTATAGCAATACATGATGATTGTAATTAATATTTCACGATGTGATTGATGTTGGATGGGAATATGGATAAAATTTGATGCCATTGATGCAAAGATTTGATGCCATGCTAAAAGTGAAACAGTTTTGAACACTGAGAAGCTGTGTTCCCCATAGTTAAAAGTCTCTGCCTAATATGGGGCTCTTACATGTCTGAATTTGATACTCAAAAAAAAACATTTATAAGTACTTTCGTTTGTATACATTAGATTAATGTTTTTATGTGGCTGAGGGATGTATATCAATACATGGTGATTGTAATTAATATTTCACGATGTGATCGATGGTGGATGGGAATATGGATAAAAATAACATGATGGTTGGGAATGTGGGGGGGGTAACAAAAATAATAAAACTGAGGTTTATTTGAATAACGTTTCTTTTTATTTCATCCCAAAGATCAAATATACAAACACATCCCGAAATCCTTCATTTTTTTCACAGCTTTTTTTTTATTGCAGCTACACTACAGCATCGTGTTCTATCCACTCAGCTTTAGGAAAACCTAACCACTTAACAAGTAACTTATTCCCACGTCGGCGCACGACTTTTTCAATCAGATAGGTATCAGGGTACTGAGTTTTTAATAATTCATGACCATAAACTCCTCCCTGTATTTCCACTCCATCACTGTCCTGAAGAACATAAGTAACCGGAATTGTATTCCTTATCCTAATAATACGAAATATTTCAGTGCTCCAATTCGGTGTGTACCCTTTCTCCAGTAAGCCCTTATGTCTAGATATTCTGACATAATCTCCGATGTTGAATTTCTTGGCATTCCGCTTCTCTTTACCGAAATTGTCACGACGATACACGGTGAGGAGCAGATCATTGTTGCTGACGTCGACAGGTCGCATTCTGATCGTCGAGTGGTAAGTATTGTTGTAGGTATTTATGATTTCCGGTAGGAGATCAAGCCATTTATGAGAACCTCTAGCCAAAAATTCTCTATGCATCATACCTTTAAGTGTTCGTATTAAACGCTCGACAGCAGCAGCCTTTATGACGCTGAATGTACTATAATGATTAATTCTATGTTTAGCCATTAATTGCCTGAAGTGTCTATTGTAAAATTCTTTGCCATTATCCGATTGGATATTCTTTGGTGCCGAATCCAATTGAGCTAATATATTACTCATTGCTTTTGTAACATTAATCCCACTCTTGTCCTTCAGAGGTCTTGCATAAGCCATTTTTGAATAAAAATTAATGGCAATAAGAATGTACTTATAGTTCCTATTTTCTTTTGCATATGGAATCATTTCTATAAGATCTATTTGCAATAAGTCATTAACACCTTTACTAATTATTTTTCTGCGAAGGAACCTCCGTCTGGCAGGGGAATGTAACTCGCCAGCGATGTTTCGTCTGATCATGCTATTACTTTTGTGGTTTTCAATTCCGTGACGATCTCTTGAATTTCAGATGAATGATTTAAATTTCCAGCCTGCTGCGATGCGATAAGTAATTTGAGTCTATTGACCAGAATGTTAGGGTCAGACCAGTACACATAATCCAGACCCCTATCGGGCACGTGTTCCTTCCATTTGAGACCCGATCCAGTCCTACTAGCAATTAGACCTCGTATTATATTTTTATATTTATATCCCTTGCTCGACCTCAGTCGACCGCTTCTGTTGTATCCCTGTCTGTGAACTAGAGTTTTTTTCAAAATCTCTGAATATGTATCCAGATCATCTTCAGTATACGCTGAACTTCGAGGTACTCGCTTGAATAACAACTCGTACAGCCCGGGGCTAGCCTTATAGGTCTCTTCTCCTATTTGAATAGTGTCGTCTACAAATATGATTCTTTTATTACCTAACTTATAATCAGCATCTTCATAGCGTACACCATAGGTGGCATCCATATCGCTAGCGCTAGCTGTACGAACCTTCTGCAAATACTTTGAGAGATCGTCATCGTCATAATCATCATCATTTTCTTCTTCTTCTTCTTCTTCTTTAGGATTTTGCTTCTCCTGATTCTTGATTATATTATTTAGAGGATCGGTTACAGGCTGTAGCACCTCGGACATTATACGTTGAGTTTCGAACTTGAGACCCTTTAGGGAACGTAACTTTTCCCTTATTGCCTTACTGTGTCGGGCGATGGATTGTTTGAGTCTGATACCTTCAGCATCCATCTTTATATTGAATGAATATTTAAATATGTGATGTCAATTTATAGGAAATTTTCAGCTCAATACTTAGAATATGCCCATCTTTTGTACGATTGGGTGGAGCGGTGAAGGTTAATTTATCACCTATCTGAATGGGTGCTGGATAACTTTCAATAATTTCATCGTTTATTGAAAAAAATCGTATCTGATCTCGTATAGGGATGGGGTGGAGATATCATACTGCAGTCGATCACCTCTCCATTTACAGAAGACTTGTAGTATTCAAGTCCTGATGTTAAGGTGTATCTTTGCGAACTTCCTCTGTATGGTTTCGTTTGCAGTTTAATAATGAGCTGTCCCCTCATTTGGTCTAAAATAGCATTTATAACATTCACTTGCGATTTAAGCACACTGACACTATCCATTGTTGAGGTTATGTATTTATCCAGGGAGGACTGACGATTTACTAGAGGCTCGATATTTTTGTCTACTGCCGAAGCAATATCATTAACCATGGAAGATAGAGCTCTGTTTAATGCAGGCTGTGATTCATTTTGTTTCTTTACAACAAATTGTTTAACAAATTTTTTGGTTGCTGCGTCGCTATCGTCCACAGGATCGGCTACCTCCCTGATTCGTTTCTTTTGAAAAGAAACATTACCGTTCGAATCCTGAATGGGCGTTCTTGCATGTATATAATCTAGCATGTATTTTTTATTTGGAACATCGTCGTCGTCAATTGGAGGCAGTAGTACCTTCATTCTTATCGTGTCCAGAATAACATTGTTTTCGGCATCACGTTTGAATGCATATTTACTTAGAAATTGCATTAGGTTTTCATATTGTGCATCGAGTGAGGTTTGCACATGGTTCCTAAGCATAGCTTCAAAGTCACCCATGTGCTGATATGAAGTCTTTTCGGCGAAAGTTTGCATCCGAGTTTCAATGACAGCCGTAAGCGTATCCACATAGTGTTTAGTCGTTGCATCAGCGGCTTCTTCAGGATCCTGGATGTTGCACAATCGTTTCTTACTGAACTGATAGTTTCCCGAGCCATCTCGACTTATGATATAGCGGTTAAGCACACCCCTAGAGGGTATGATTCTCCTAGATCCGAATCTATCGATACTCATAGCTGGAATGAATGATGATGCTTATTTATTCACTCTGATAAAGACGTCAAAACCGTGTCGGTATCGTCCTTCATTCAAAGGAAATTCAGGTACTATAACAACGAAAGGTCTCGTGTTCGATCCCTGATTACTCTCCCACACTTGCTTACACAGCTCTTTAAATTCTGTATAATTCATATCAGTATTTACGTAATCATCATATATATGCTTTAAGTTGAGATTGTCCTGTCTGAAGAGTACTATCATATTTGCATTATCCCTAATTAAGTGTTTGGGTACTTTTGCATATGACTGTGCCAGGTATACTGCATCGACGTTACGATGTCTACCCATGCTGTAATACGATGCTATCTTGCCCTGTTTCTCATTGATGACATCATCGAATACAAATATCGAATTTTCCTTAGCGTCAGAGGTCGGGAGCACTTTTTCGCCGTCCTCAAAAGTATATACTCCTATATCGGGTATGGTTTTCAGTACTTTGAGCAGATATTGATATTTCGATTGATGTAACGATTTCGAGTAAATGTAGAGATTTTCAAACCTTAGACCATTCTCGTGGATTAACAGATTGAGTAGTACGTTCGTCTTCCCGGCATTGGAGCTTCCCAGTATGAGAGCTCTGACGTTGCTCGGGAAGAGAGATCCATGTCTTCCGACGCGGATGTCATCGTCAAAATCCAGGACTTGTATAGGCAGCGAACACTTTTGCTTCACTACTTCCATCTTGCAACTAAGGTTATAAGCCATATCTATTGATTTTTATTTCATAGTATACGATGAACTCTGGACGAGTTCGGAAGTCTAGCAAAAAAGGTTCTGGAATAATTAATTCATTAATTAACTCTCTTCCTTTTGAGGCTCATTTGCCAGGGTACAGATTCTGCGGTCCTGGAACAAAACTACAAAAGCGTTTACAACAAGGCGTCGAACCCCTTAACGGACTGGACACCGCCTGCCGCGAGCACGACTTGGCCTACGCTACACATCGGGACACCGGTTCGAGACATTCGGCTGATAAGGTTCTTATAGAGAAAGCTTGGAAGCGCGCACATTCCGCTGACGCTTCTTTGGGCGAAAAGCTTGCTGCTCGATTTGTAACCGCCATCATGAAGGGAAAGCTAGCCTTAGGTGCAGGTTTGCGTAAGCGTCAAAAGAGGACACTGCCGCCAGCCGCTAGGGGAGGGTTTTTACCCTTAATCCCACTGCTGGCTGCCTTGGGTGCAGCGGGTAGCCTGGCCGGGGGTGCTGCTCAGATCGCTACATCTGTGAATAAGAAACGCGCTGCAGATAAGCAGCTGAACGAGATGATTCGTCACCATCAGCAGATGGAGGCTTCAGTAAAAGGTAGAGGTCTTAAGCACGGACGCAGGCAACTGAAGAAGAAGAAGAGGATGGGTAAAGGACTCTATTTGCGTCCAAAAAACTCGGGGCGAGGCCTGTACATATCCCGGAAAAAGCGTTAAGCGGAGCAGAGATTGAAGCCTATGCTAAACGTCTACGTATTCCCAACTTTAGAGGCGTGTACATGCTAGATAAACTACCTGCTATACCTAGACATACAGAGAGGATTGTCATTAACTTGGACACTTCGTATAATCCCGGAACTCACTGGGTTGCCATACGCAAGGATGGAAATTTAGCATTTTATTTTGATAGTTTCGGCAACCTGAAGCCTCCGGCGGAGATTGAGTCATATCTCGCAGGAGTCAGAATCATGTATAACAGACAAAGGTATCAAGATTTCGATTCTGTAATTTGTGGTCACTTGTGCTTGCAGTTTCTCTCATAAAACGCTTTAGCTACAGTGTTTGCATGGTCAAAATGAGTTATACTATCACTGTGAGCGGTTCTGATTCCAGCCTCTCTACTTTTCTAAATCCGCCACTCCATCTAGATCCTGATGGTGTTTATGAGATTGCTCTTTTGAATTTTGAGACATTTTACTCGATACCAAATATTGATCAGAGTAATAACCGTTTTCATTTCGTTCGCGATGGAAGGCTGGAGACCATAGTGATTCCGCCTGGCACGTACGAACTGGATGATATAAACAGTTTACTCAAGGAAAGGCTGGAGGTCGGCGATGACTTCATTCTACGCCCCAACAATAACACTATGAAAGCAGAGATTCGATGCCCTTACGCTATCGATTTTACTCAAGAGAAATCGATCGGTTCTATTCTCGGTTTCACCGGGGGACGAATGGTGGAGCCTCATATTCTGACAGAGTCTGATGAACTGGTGAACATCTTTAAGGTTAGCATAATACGCATCGAGTGTAGCCTTGCAAGCGGTTCCTTCATCGACGGCAAAAGCGGTCACTCTCTTTACGAATTCTTCCCATCTGTCCCCCCAGGCTACCACATCTCGCAGGAACCATCCAATCCTATATATCTACCAATCATTGATACAAATCTCATTGATCATCTCAACATTCGAGTGGTAGATCAGAACGGTGATACCCTCGACTTTAGAAACGAGACTATTACCGTGAGACTACACATAAGACGGAATGGGACTAAATTTTAAGAGATCTTGCTATAATAAAAAGCTTATCTCGAGGATGAAGCCTACTCGCTCTTCAGCACGCAAACTGCTAACATCATCTAATCGGAAGTTCCTCGAGAGGTTAGGCTTCAAGGTTCTGTAATGGATGTTTTAGATGTGACGGGAGTTCCAGCATTTGACGATAAGATTAGTAAAGAGGAGGAACACATATTCTTACCTTACAACACATCAGCCCTTGAAGCGAATGATGAAATTAGAATACCTTGCCAAGCTGAAGATTTGTACACGCTTCCTAGCAGAAGTTATTTGTACATAGAGGGAACTCTTGCTAAGCCTGAAGGAGGACCCTCTTCTTCAAAGCTGAGCAACAATGCCATGGCGTTTCTGTTTGATGAAATTCGATTGGATATGAATGGTACTACTATTGATAGAACTAGAAATCCTGGCATTTCTTCAACCATGCGCAACTATGCAGCTCTCAACATTCTGGATTCCAATCGTTTGCAGAACGCAGGATGGACCCATCCTGGAGACGATGTTGACATCGTGAACGCATCGAATGGTATCTTCAACGCTATCGTCCCTCTTTCGATGCTCTTGGGTTTTGCCGATGATCACAGGGAAGTCATACTTAATAGCAAGTTTGAACTTGTTCTCATTAGATCGAAAAATTCTAATAATTGTATAGTGGGCAATGAACCGACTGTTATTAAACTAACCAGGATCGAATGGAGGATGCCAGTGCTGCGACTTTCCGATGCCGAGAGAGTGGAGAAACTTAAACTCGTCAAGTCGGATCAGCCTCTACACGTGGCCTTTCGAACGATGGACCTTCATACTCAACCTGCAGTACCACAGACTAAAGCTTTCACTTGGAACGTTGCAACAACAACAAAGCTTGAGAAACCTCGATTTGTCATAATTGGTGCACAAATCGACAGATTAAATTACCTCGCTAAAGATAGCTCTCTCTTTGATCATTGTAATATCACAAACCTGAAACTTTATCTCAACAGTGAATGTTATCCCTATCATGACATGAATTTGGATTTCACAAATTCAAAGTTTGCTTCTCTATATGATCAGTATTCTAAATTTCAATACTCTTACTACGGTAAGGAGAATTATCCCCTTTTGAAGAGAAGTGACTTTCTGAAATATGCACCGCTATTTGTTATTGACTGCTCTCACCAAGCTGAGGAGACAGTTACTGGAGCAGTTAACATCAGACTAGAAGTTCAAGCATCAGCAAACTTTCCTCCACAAACATCATTTTTTTGTTTAATTATTCATGACAAATTGTTCACTTACAAACCTCTAACTCATGTTGTTCAATCTATCATATAGGAAAAATGTTTTATTTTCTTTTCTTTGACTGTCAATAAAAAATACATTACCAATTATATGATTTTTTTATTGATTTTAGCATACATCTCCTTAACCTTTTTCCTGATACTCCTACCTGAAATGTCATATGAACAGCCTGATTTATGAGCTTCATGCAATTGAAATAAATGTCTTTCAATGTATGGAATTAGTCTCTTGAGTCCAACTATTGCAGCTATGTCTAGATTTATAATATTTTCGTTTAGACAAGTGTTTCTCAAAACTATTTCACTGATTTTATTCATATGCAATATTATATTATAACCATATATTATATTTTCACTGTATGAAACACTTGGGAGCTTACCGTGTCTAAGATATGTTTCAATCACTGACATATTTTCAAGTATTATCACCCAGTCTTCTTTTGTTATGTATACGAATGTCTCGTCAGCTGCTATGATGTATAGGGTGGGGAGTTCGTAGTGGAGCCCTACATTCACATGACAGTTCACACTGATGGAGATGTTGTCAAGCATATATACGCTATTTGGATTCATCTTTCAAGGGCTTTTCTGGAATGGCATCGAAGATAAGTACTATAATATTATCCAGAGCAGCGTCGTTCACCTTCTTCTTGCTGACGATCTTCGGTTTGCTCCTCTTCTTATCAGGCTTCTTATCGGACCTGGAGACAAATGTACAGACGATTAAAAATGAAAAATAAAACATAGCTTGCTCTTTTGCCACTATGTCTGTCTTGTTTATTTGTACTAACCTGCCTTCTTCTTCTTCTTCTTCTACACATTCTTTCTCGTCCATGGGCTGCACGGTTCTTTCAGGCACAGGCTTCGAACGATCCACATCCTGGTAGGGTGGCACATCCTCACCTTCATACATTCTGCAATTACACAGTTTGTATTGTTTTAGTTCTGATACCTCATATAGTAATATCAGTCAAAAATATATTTTTTGCATTATCTTACTTACCCCTTTAACTTATGGTACACATCGCAGTATTCTCCACAACGAAAGAATGTGGTCATTTGATCATGTTGTGAAGGTTCCTTGCAGATGATGCTATGCGTATCACCATTACAATGTTCCTCGTGCTTTTCCAGACAGTGTTGCTTCATCTTCTCGTAATCGGCAAGATTCACCCAGCATGCATTGTCGCTCTCGATAGCACTTTTGATTATTTCACTGTTCATCTTGACGGCTCACAAGTAACTGTGCACACAATTCGATCATACTCTCACCCATCAGACGTGGCTGGATAGGAGACGATTTAAACATGTTCAGTCTTGCATCAAGGTAGGGATGGTGGGGAGGAGGACGTTCTCTGTACACGTGTATAACTTGATGACCTCCTTTTTGTTGACCTTTTTTCGGTCACGTATTGCTCATAAGCTATACGAGCAATTTGGATGGAATGGGACAATGATTTGAACATGTTGATTCTTGCACCGGGGAACGACAGTTTGTGGGGGGAGGGCGATCTTAGTTTTTTTTCTTTTTCAAAGCGAGGATTGTACATGAAGCATATCCTTTCAACTGCCATCTCTCATGATCATACACACAGGCATACGACTTCCTAAGAGATGATGATAATTCTTATTTTTTTAACATATTTATGTCATTCCTTACCCACATAAACCGATTTACACACTCCAGCATTGCAATGATTTTCATACAGATTAGCACAATTCTCTTCATTCACATTTCCAAACTTTCCGATCCCCCCGAAAAAACATATCGTCCCGCCTACTCTAGCATAGGTTTTTTTTTTCTACTCCAAAAAAAAAACAGCAACAACGATTCGACGGTTCCAAAATCCACCCAAGGGATTCTGAAACAATGTTTCAGGCATCTGCGCATCGCTGTGCTGCCTTCCTCTCGTATAGGCTGTTTTCAAAAACAACGATACGACTGTTCCAAAATCTGTCATAGGTTTTTGGAACAATTTTTTCTCCCATTTAAAATGCATTGAACGGTCTTTAAAACAAGCATTCCTGTGCCAATTCCCGTATTCCCCTACTACTATCGTCCGATATGACTTAACGTTGGGGGTTTTCCCTTATCCTGAAAGATGAATGTCTGGTAACTCTAAGGTCTATGCACCCTGGACTCATTTGAACATCATTTCATTCATCGTCCGATATGACTTAACGTTGGGGGTTTTACCTTATCCTGAAAGATAAGTGTCTGGTAACTCTAAGGTCTATGCACCCTGGACTCATTTGAACATCATTTCATTCATCGTCCGATATGACTTAACGTTGGGGGTTTTCCCTTATACTGAAAGATGAATGTCTGGTAACTCTAAGCTCTATGCACCCTGGACTCATTTGAACATCATTTCATTCATCGTCCGATATGACTTAACGTTGGGGGTTTTACCTTATCCTGAAAGATAAGTGTCTGGTAACTCTAAGGTCTATGCACCCTGGACTCATTTGAACATCATTTCATTCATCGTCCGATATGACTTAACGTTGGGGGTTTTCCCTTATCCTGAAAGATGAATGTCTGGTAACTCTAAGCTCTATGTACCCTGTACTCATTTGAACATCATTTCATTCATCGTTCGATATGACTTAACGTTGGGGGTTTTACCTTATCCTGAAAGATAAGTGTCTGGTAACTCTAAGGTCTATGCACCCTGGACTCATTTGAACATCATTTCATTCATCGTCCGATATGACTTAACGTTGGGGGTTTTCCCTTATACTGAAAGATGAATGTCTGGTAACTCTAAGCTCTATGCACCCTGGACTCATTTGAACATCATTTCATTCATCGTCCGATATGACTTAACGTTGGGGGTTTTACCTTATCCTGAAAGATAAGTGTCTGGTAACTCTAAGGTCTATGCACCCTGGACTCATTTGAACATCATTTCATTCATCGTCCGATATGACTTAACGTTGGGGGTTTTCCCTTATCCTGAAAGATGAATGTCTGGTAACTCTAAGCTCTATGTACCCTGTACTCATTTGAACATCATTTCATTCATCGTTCGATATGACTTAACGTTGGGGGTTTTCCCTTATCCTGAAAGATAAGTGTCTGGTAACTCTAAGGTCTATGCACCCTGGACTCATTTGAACATCATTTCATTCATCGTCCAATATGACAACGTTGGGGGTTTTACCTTATCCTGAAAGATAAGTGTCTGGTAACTCTAAGCTCTATGTACCCTGGACTCATTTGAACATCATTTCATTCATCGTTCGATATGACTTAACGTTGGGGGTTTTCCCTTATCCTGAAAGATAAGTGTCTGGTAACTCTAAGGTCTATGCACCCTGGACTCATTTGAACATCATTTCATTCATCGTCCAATATGACAACGTTGGGGGTTTTCCCTTATCCTGAAAGATGAATGTCTGGTAACTCTAAGCTCTATGTACCCTGTACTCATTTGAACATCATTTCATTCATCGTTCGATATGACTTAACGTTGGGGGTTTTCCCTTATCCTGAAAGATAAATGTCTGGTAACTCTAAGCTCTATGCACCCTGCACTCATTTGAACATCATTTCATTCATCGTCCAATATGACAACGTTGGAGGTTTCCTCTTATCCTGAAAGGTTAATGTCTGGTACCTCTAAGCTCTAAGTACCCTGGAGTCGTTTAAACATCATTTCATTCATCGTCCGAGCCCAAATGACCTTGTTGTCGACGGGCCCTAAAACACCACACCACCACACCTCGTCCGATATGACATAACATTGGAGGTTTATTATTGTTTTAGTTAAGTATCATTTGTAGCTTGGTTTCATATAATCATATTCGTAATTGTATTGATTCGTTGAAATGCATATTCTGTCAAGAAAGTACTAGAAATTTATCATTTAAAGATCTCGTATAAGAGGGTAATCAAAATTATTTTCTTCACTAAGTTGATACGTCTTTCCTCTATACCCACGTGGAGCTTGATTGTCATCTGTTATCTAGTTTGTTTACATGGCACCATTTTGTTGGTCCTGCTCAAAGCTGTGTTGCGATTTTACAATGAATAAGAATATTGAACAAAGGATTTATCTCAAATTTTGCACTGAAAGTGGTATTTCTTGTGCCCAATCACTGAAAATGTTACAGAGGGCTTAAAGTGAATCGACTTTATCAAAACACGTGCGTATGTGTGATACAGTGAATTCAAAAGTGGTCCAGACGTGGAAGATTTGCCTTTCTCTGGTCGGTCATCAACAGTTTCAACTGAACTGAACATCGCTAAAGTGAAGGAAATTGTGTCTGAAAATTGTCATTTAGGTTTTAGAGAGATTTCCGCTGAACTTCCTGTCTCATGAATCAATTTTTTCCATTTTAAAAGATTATTTGGGCGAAAAATACCAGATTTGTGGAAAAACAATTCATTAATTCTGCAACACGATAACGGCTCAGCTCCCAAGACTATCATTGTGAACGAATTTCTGGCCAAAAACTCAACAAATCTCTTTGAACAACTAGAGTATTATCCTAATCTGACTCCGACCGACTTCTTTCTCTTTCCAAAACTCAAATTAGCACTTCGAGGTACCATTTTTCAGTTGATAGAAGACATACAAGAAAATTCGCGACGACGACTGAGAAAGACTCCGAAAAATACCTACAAAATATGTTTTGATAATTGGATTATCCGTTGCCATAAATGCATAATTGCGGAAGGGGCCCATTTTGAAGGCAATAAAATAAAATTGGATGAATATTGCATATTTTGTGTTTTATTAATCAATTCCCGGAACTTTCTTGACACAGTAATATACAAGTTTCTTCTGTATTTAGCATAGTCAGAACAGGTCTTGATCAAAATAATTAAAACGCAGATTTATCTTCAACTAATACAATCTTCCGGAAAGATTAATTTGGCAGAGGTAATAAAGAAGCGGAAGTTGTATATCAAGTGTTACATTCTGCAGCTTACAGAAAACAACGTTAATTAAAAAAATTGTATCTGGACATAAATATTGCTTAAAGAATAATTACAAAACCAAAACATCCGCCGGTGATGCAATTTCCTGTATAAAACACGGAAACGTGGAGAATAGCTTCTGCTAAGAGCTGCTGTTTGCATAGCCAGGAGTAACGCTAAAGCAGACGTGATAATTAAGAAAAATATCTTCAGCTTCTGTAAGGTGTATGGGAATTTTCAGACGGCGTGATGAAGCAACATGAAATGTGTAAGAAGAAAGCAAAGTTTGCACAAGGAAATAAACAGTGAGCTTTTGCGAAGCTAAGAAAGACGAACTGCAGTGTTGTAAAATACCACAACTTTGAATTAGTTTTGCATTTGTTTCTTTTTATCGCTCTGGATAACTAAGGTAGGCGGGCTAGCTTCAGTTTTGACCATTGCTGTGCCACTGCGTAGCAGATTATTGGTGTACATGGTTTAAATACAGTAATATTATAACATAAATTTCATCTTTCTTAATTTCAGCTACGTAGCGGTGTGAATACAGTGATAGTTCCCTTGTCAGCAGTTAAAACCTTCACTGGCTAATTACACTAGTTGACAAAAATGAACCTTTTTTCTTTCACGAGAATTAAAATAACATTTTCTAGAAATATTTGTTGTGCTGAATTCAAATATAATTTTAGTTTTTCCCCATCAGGCAGGAGTTTTGTGTGATATTGATTTGAATTTTTATAATATTCTAAAAAAAAATCTGTAACTAGCTATCTAACTCAAAATTATAACTACTCATTCTGACTTACGTAGAAAGTGGTAGGTAGTGATTTTCGGACACATTTTGTATCTGGAATGTCTCTCTTCTTGGTCCAACAGTAGTCAGCTAGCATATTGGAACTCCACTTGCCTTAGTAACTCTTTTTCATTGTAGAAATTTGATGAAAACGCTCACCTGGCTCATCGCTGACAGCTCCAAGATTTTCGGGGAAGAAGTGTAAGTGAGAGTCCGAGAAGTGAATTCTTAAAGACATGTTGCATCCCATAGCTTTATACCACTTTCTTCAGAGAAGCAGTCTTTGAAATCACTATGGCGGCCACGATAACTACATATTCTTACTTCTTTTTGGAGTAAATTCCACCCTTTGAATCTCGAAGTTAAACCTTCAGCTTGCTGTTTAGACAGATTTAAATCCCGAATCAGGTCATTAAAGTATTTCTGATTGGGAAAGTATGTTCTGATGATCAGGTATCTGCTTCATATGTAGGATCATTTTTATTTTCATCTGAAGCATTAGCATTTTCAGTTTCAGTTAGGTCAGAATCAGTTATCACCTAAGGTGGTATCTGCATATACTGGTACAGGGAACTGTTCATTGTGTAAGACAGGTCTTATTGCAGATTGCAAATTCGGATACTTAATTGTATGTTTTGTTTTAGATGTGATGCCTTTTATATTTGTCAAACAGAAATAACAATCACTTAAATGATCCTTCGATTCCCTCCAATTCATAGGAATTGCAAATGGCATACAATGTGTACCATTTTTCCACCCAGCCAGCAATCCAACACACGAAACACAGCATGTATTTGGTGCCCAGCTCTTATCAAAATCACCAGCCAAGTAAAGTTGACAACACTTCCTTTTTTGGAAGTGTTGAAAATAGTGTTGTGATAATAAATTAAATTTAAAGGGAGTCGATTAATGGCACTAAACAACACTTACTTTTAAATTTTTCCGGAACATGTTTCAGAGACTTTGCCTCCATCCTCGACCAGCCATCGACTAGTTCTCATTGGTGTAGTTGACAGTGGAGACCTATGACAAAATATTGTCAACTACACCAATGAGGAGCAGTCGATGGCCGGTCGAGGATGGAGGCAAGGTCTCAAACATGTTCCGGAAAAATTTAAAAGTGTTGTTTAGTGTCATTAATCGACTCCCTTTAAATTTAATATGACAACACTTCTTTACAATTGGGGTCAAATTTTGCTTCTGAAACTTGAAGGTCAGCTCATCACAAATATAGCAGAAACTGTCTACATGATTTACACACCTTCTTGGCATGATGAGAAAACAAAGCACTAAAACACTGCATAGACAATACACTTTCGAAAAGAAAGGAAGGAAATATTTCACTACTGTACAAACTCACAGTCAGCTCAATATTGACACATCACACAGACAGATGAACAGATCGGTACATATCCAAACATGAATGAACCTGCACAGCCTTGTTTTATGGTTCTTCAGCATATTACAAATCATTCCCTTATATAAAGCTTGGATAAAATCACTAAATGTGAGGTAAAGTTTCCTATAACAGGTCAAAGAAAACGCTAAAATCCTATTTTAAAAAGTAGCGGTCACAAAAACTGTGCCTGATGGAAAAATTCTGACTACATATCTGAATTCAGTATGAAAAGATACACTAGATTCACTAATTAGATTTCTTGTGAAGAACACCTTGTCGACTAGTGTTATCATATCTTATATCCCCTCGTGTAGCAATAACTTCATGGTTTAAAATCACTGCAATACACTACTGCGTGTGAAAATTCCAACACCGAGAATGAAACCCATGAATTCGATGAATTTACTACCACAGCTTAGATACATGGCAAGTATAAAGTGTTTAAGTTTTCAAATCTGTACATGACCTTTGAACCCTAATATTCACTACTTCGTGTGGCCCCCGTGCGCTACAATTAAAGCTGCTATACGCATCACAAGGGTTCTGAATACGTTCCTGAGGGATTTCCCTCCATGCAGTTCGTATTCGAGCCGACAACTCCATGACACTAGATATTGGAGGACCATGACGCACCAGATGCCGACCAACCATATCTCAAATACATATGTTCGATCTGCGACATGTAACGCGAACGTGCACGCCAAGGATGGTATGGTACCTGATGCTCTTCGAGGAAGGCTTGTACATTCCTCGCAATATGTGGCAGGGCATTCTCCTGTTCAAATATGGCCTTAGGAGATGCCTGAGGCAGGGGGAGTATCTCAGGCACTACAACCACCGTTAGGTACCGGTTGCTGTTCAAAGTGACCTCAATTAGTAGGAGGCGAGATCGTTTGTAACCAATGGCGTTACAAACCATCACACCTGATGTTTGTTCGCATTGCCGCTCAACAATGCAGCCCGCCACTTTCCTCTCACCACGGTACCATCGGGCTCTCATAATCCAATAATCTTAAGCTGAATAAAGATTAACATTAAATGAAATAGTCTATAACCAATTCTGAAAGTAGAGTTTGAGGTTCATTTATACATGCGGAGCCAGTTATTGTGTATGCATCAACTAATCCGCATGAATAAATAATCCTTTTTCTGCTTTCAGGATTTATAACAGATTATAATTCATTTAGTGCTTATCTTTACACGTTGCAGCGGGATTCATCCGAAAAGACTACATTTTGCCAATCAGCCCACCACTGACGGTATTCACGTTCCCATTGCAGTCGGAGGTTCTTGTGGTTTCTGGACAATGGATGCCGACGTAGTGGCATGCGTGTAACCAGTCCAACCTGCAACAGACATTGACGAACCGATGATGCAGACAAGTTCACCCTGTTGCAGTCCTCCAGCGTCCAGGTAGACCGTGGATGAAGCTGTAAGTTCCGTTATGGCCATACGGGTAAGATGAAGTTCATTCCGTGCTGTGGTGATTTTTCGTGGTGCAGTTCCCGCTCTTCACTGCATACGACCTTCATCTATCCAGTGCTTCCACACGCGCATTACTTTCGTAGCAGCATGCTCTGTACGAGCCGAAATGTCATGGTAGGACAAACCTGCTTCCCGGAGAGCAGTCATTCTGCCCCGTTCGAACTCGGGCACATTGCCGATATGGCTCTCTTTGACGTCGACGAGGCATACTGGTTCTCACTTTATTATTTCCTTCTTGTTTGACAGCTCTTCACTGACCTTGTCGGACTGAGACGCGAGGGCTGTGCTCGGCCTACGTGTACTCCATCTCTCCGCAAACCTAATCGCTTATTGCTTGCACACTCTCCTACACTTTTGGTAATTCCTTCTTGGTGTAGCAATTTTCACAAACGGAAGTGTAGTAAAGAGCAAATTAAGTAGTGAATCGCTGAGGTGTTAAGCTATACGTACCTTTCAGCGAGTGGCAAGTATGTGGTGTTTAGGTGTTATTGACTGCCAATAATCTATAACACTAAAACACTTCTATAACACACAGATGTTTATAAATATACATTATTCTATCAACATAACACCTACCTACTTCATGGAAACTGGACAAAGGTACCTACATAACACGTTGCCAAATCTGAAGTTTCTAATTCTCCCCTGGTACAGAATGCTTACCATCAAACTAGCTAAATTCTATAAAGGCTTATTACGTATGTGCAATTCTAAAAGCAATCCTCATTCTTTAACTATTGATTTATAAAAAGCAGACATTACCTGTTTACAGAATCTCAGAATCCCTTAGCTACTCTGACTTAAATGATTTGGTTAACAAAGAAATTTTCTTAACTGATGAAATTTCCAATGTCTGCGTCTGTGACGTTGCCTCACATTCAAGATATCCCGAGTTTGAATTTCGGCTAGACTGAGATATATGGATAAGCTTTTTCCAGGGTTTTCCCTTTCGTGAAGGATGAATATATGTATTGTAACTCTAATTACTATAAACTCTGGGGTCATTTAAGTATGATTCAGTTGATTTCATTCACCGTCCGATGTGATAACGTTGAATGACGTTAATTCAACAAAAAATTGCCATTTGTGTTTTTAGGTAATGCATTAATTTTATGGCACGATTATTTCTATTTCTCTATTTCAGACTTAAACTAAAAAGATGAAAAGTGGGTACTAAATGACAGAAGGGTAGAAGTGGTCAATGAATTTGATTACCTAGGAGAGAGGTAGAATAACAATGGAAAGTGGGGATTACACAGGAAACAAATGCAAGCAAAAGGAAGGGCGACAATAAATGGCGTAATAATATGCAAACATAAGGTATAAATGACAACCAAGTAGGTAGAAAGAATGTATAAAGCACTAGTTGAATCCAAAATGTTGTATGCAGTGGAGATCTGGGGGGCACAGAGGTAAAAAAACTGGTGGATCAAAACCACAGAAGATTTTGTAAAGAACTACTACGCTTACCAAGATCAGACCTAGGGATATAGCTTTAGTAGAATTAGGAAAGACAAGAAGAAATGGAGTAATAATGGAAATAATTATAAAAATTTTGGTAGAAGTGTTTTGCCAAAGAAACAGGGGAAATTATGTATCTATGTATGAGACAGCAGAAAAGATTAGTGAACTCAAATAGCTGGTGGGCAGAGATAGAAGGAATTATGGAAAAAATAGCAATGGGAGATGTGTGGAGATTAGGGGAAAGGAATACATGCGATGTGGGTACATTGGTAAAATGCAGAATAGAAGATATAGAAAGACAGGAAATATGGGGAAATCTAGAAAATATGAAATCATTACAATTTTACAAACGAATAAAAGGAAATTGGGGACGAGAAGCATATGTCGATTACTGCAATAGGCAAGAGAGAGAAGGGTTAGCATGGATGGGAACAGAAACAGTATTTCTAAGAGGGATAAGATGTAGGGAAAAGGGAATTTGTGAATTGTGTGGCGGGGGGAGAAAATATAGAACACTATGTAACAGAATACGAGGAGGTTGCAATGTGGAGAAAGAAGTTTTGGAAGGAAAAATGGGAGAAAGTAGAGAAGAGGATAGTAGCTATAAAAATGTTAACGGGCAGGGAGGAAAAGAAGGTAAGAAGTATTGGTGAGTTCTTGCAGAAAGTAAAAGAAAAGTGGACAAGAAATGTAAAGAATATAAGAAAGGAAGTTGTGGAGGAAGAATGGGACTAATTAAGTAACAAGGAGGCATGGAGGTTAAGAGCTCCCTGGCAGAGTAGAAGACCAGGGTGTCATGTAAGCCAAGGTAGCAACAAGGTAAAGACAAATAAATGTAACCTAAAGTTGTATTGTAAAATTTTGGAATATGCACAGTAAAAATCTAATCTAATTTAATCTAATCTATATTAGAAAGAATTGAGCTTGATCATTATTTTTCTAAAACCGCTTTCGGACAAGTACGACACAATGAAAATGTGACGTGTTAACCTGGAACTCTCGACTTTTTGTTACGCTAATGGTATTTTAGCATAACTTATGTTTACACAATAGTTGCTTCATTCCATATGAAACACCAGCCCTTAAGGAAGAATTGAATTATTTTTTTGAAGAAGAGCTTACGTAACAAGCACATCAAACTGTAGGTTTAATCTGTGTAGTGTAGTGCAATTATCATATCACTTACTATCGCCAAAACGAGGTTTTACAGTGCCATTAAGAAACATTTACCAGCTGCCTTTACAAAGACATTTCTGTTGGCCTCGTGCCATTACATTCAACGCGAATTATAGCGCCACTAGCGTTAATTAAAGTGAGTGAATATCTCTGAAGTGAGAAAGAATGCAAAATGCGTGACACTACCTAGCGACATGCAACGCCTCAGCACTACATAATTTGTTGGAGGGAAAAATACTGTTTTATTCTCGACTTACTGTTATATTCTCGACTTTCGGAGACCAACAACCTCACTAAGGAATAACGCTACTGAGTTTTGAATACTCTGCATGTTTATTTTTCTTTCATGTATCTGTAGATATAAGAGTGTCGGCTGACAGGTTCCGGGTCTCACAATAAAGAAAACATTTAATTTCTTTATTTCCCAGCATAATCATCAGAAAGGCTAATAAACTCGTCATATCGGTGTTCTAATTTAATTAAGGGGAGCCACAGCGACATTCTAGGGTGAAATTTCACAAAATGAGTTAGTGCTAAAATAATCTTCCCTTATATTTGCAGAAGCAAATAACAATATACAAAGACTGTTCAATTAAGAATAATCATAATTTTTCGCACTAAAATACAATATTATATTCTGTTAGCTTAATGTGAAACAAACACGCCGTAGTAGTTTCATTATTGGTACTCCTGGTTCCCGCCTATGAGAACCAGTCAAGTTCAGACATGTTTAGTATCGCCTACCGCTGCAATGGAGGTAACATGCAGTTAAAGTTGATGTTAGAGGAAGTTCCGGAGTTTAAATGAAACGTAATCACTGCTGATGAAACTTGGCTGCATCATTTTGATCCTAAGAGCAAACAGCAAAGGTCAGTGTGGAAATCTCCTTCATTACCAACCCTCAAACAAGCAAAAGTGGTTGATTCTGCTGGGAAAGTTATGGCTATCTCATTCTTTGATATTCATGGAATGGTTTATCAGCATGTTGTATCTGCACACACATCAGTAACTGGACAATACTACAGGGATGTCCTGAAAACATTGCAAGTCCATATCAGACGCAAAAGACCACATTTCCGTGAAACAGGCTGGATGCTGCACCACAATAATGCGCGGCCGCATATTGCCAATGTTGTTGCTGAATATCTTGTAAAAATCAACGGGGAGTGCATCCCTCACCCTCCTTATAGTCCGAATTTAGCTCCATATGACTTTTTTCTATTCCCTAACTTGAGGAAACGCCTTCGTAGGAGGCATTATCCATCATCAGAAGCAGTGGTGAAGGCTGCAGAGGCGCTTTTGAAGGATCTCTCAAAAAATTGTTTCCAGCATATCTTTGAAGACTGGCAGAAACGCTGGGACAAGTGCATCACATTCAGGGGAGATTATTTTGAGAAGAAGTATCAAAATTATGAGGATGAATAAAGGTACGTTGTCAAAAAGATTGTGATCATTCTTTATTGAACAGCCCTCGTATTTTTAATTTTTCTATCATTTATGGGGAAAAGGAATTGCATTTAACCTAAAAATTCCTTAGTGAAATTTTGCTCAGTATTTATGTTTGAGGCCTTCTATATTTTTAGATAAAGGTCGTAGGAATGTGTGTATGAGAGAGAACGTACCAAAAACTACTCTGTATGACAATCTATTATTCAAGAAGGTTATTTCTGACCGCACCATTGGAAGATAGTGGCAACACAATGACGACACAAAAGCCCGTTAGCAGTCCGCCCATGGCGACCACTACGAGCCTGCCTGACAAATGAGTCCCGAGTTTCTCTCGAGAGAACTTACCTGGAACTCCCACTTCTCAGTGTGTAAAACCTCAAGGAAGTAATTAAAACCTACAGTCCATGGAGTATACTTTGAAACTGTGCATCAAAGTTGAAAAGGAAGGCATATTTCCAACACATTCGACAGGACGTTGATGTGTTTTTGTTTGAACTGATCACTCCCCACGTGAGAAACAGGACGATTGAAAAGTAGCGTGAAATATTTAGTGTCTCTTGGTTTCTTGTTGAGGGAGATGCTGGAGGCTGGCTAATTAGGACCGACTCTAATTGGAGAGTCTGCATTGTTCTCTCTTTCACCGCCTTAGGGCCACAGAAGTGGCAAGAACCATTGCCTCAGTCTCGCTTAGTTGCCGCGCCTCGTCCCTTCTGCTTTAATTCTGGCGTGTAGTGCTACCGTCTTACAAATAATGCATGGCATTTTATCATCGGCTTGGCGGAGTACTCTTTTCGATGCCGCGGATTAAACCATCTGCCACACCTCTCAGACCTTCCCATGGGCGTTCATAACAGTTATTTACATCCTTTGTACACTCTATTGCAAATCTGTAGCAATTATTAGTGCCAAGTAATTTTTCTGATTACTCTATCACGTAGGTACTATTTCCAGAGGGTATTGCAGTCCACCAAAAATTAGATGACGAAGTTTCAGCATAAATACACGTTTAGAAGCCCTCTGAATTTAAAAACCATATTTTGTTTCTCTTTACGTGTTTATAGTAACAATAGAAAGCAATATAGCTATTTCCATATTAAGACTTCACCGCAATACATTTTGAGACATATATAAAAAATAAAGACATATTTTTAGAAAAAAGTCTCAGTGTACTGGATGGCATTACGCTACGGAGGGGATTCTGCACAGAGTTCCAGACTTGGTCTACTGTAACTTTACCCAAAGTATGGCATCTCCGTAGGGAAGGATGAGTTGGGAGGAGAAATAGGATGGCTGTCACAAGGAGTCATGTCAGTGCAGAGGGCAGGGGCCGTACAGTTGAGCAGTTGGAAACTCCCCGGCAGGCCAGTACAGCCGGCATCTCTCCAACTTCCCGTAAGGGAGGGGATTCGTCCCCTACAGCTGCTGTGGTGCGAGCGCTGCGGGCCCTTAGCACTCGTGGTACCTCTGGCGTTACTAGAGGAACCTCGGGCCGAATATTCGATCCCCTCCCTGAATGGGAGCTGTTCGGATTGGGTTGGTCTCGAGGGGGCAGTGTGTTCCCGCCACCCACGGGGAATTGGGTACCTTCGGCCAGTCTACGGCCGCCCGGAGGAGGTAGAGGGCTGCCTCATAAGTCCCGGGTACTAGCCTGCAGAGCTAGTAGCTGGTGTGCTAGATCACCGGCGGCCCTACCAAGGTTATTTGGTAGCCGGTCCTTTTTGGATTGGCGCGTAAGTGGCGTATCCACTTCCGTCCTGTCTGCCGTGTGCAGCGGAGGGGGAGGCAGTTTATAAAAGAGGTACTGTCCTACTGTAAGAAACCCGAGAGGCGCGGGTTCTGGTCCTACGGGACCAGGACTAATAAGAGTAGAACCTCAGGCACCAATCCCTCCAACCGTGGTCCTGAAACTGCCTAATAAGTTGACCCGGGGCCAGAGATCTTCCTACTGCAGGAGGAAGTAGTTTTCCTCAGAGCATAACATCCTGCCACGCACCGCCGAGTCTCCCACCGACACTAGACGTTACTAGAGGAACCTCGGGCCGAGGGATCCGTCCCCTTCAGCTGCCGTGGAGCGGGCGCTGCGGACTCTTAGCACTCGTGGTACCTCTAACGTTACTAGAGGAACCTCGGGCCGAGGGATCTGTCCCCTTCAGCTACCGTGGTGCGGGCTCTGTGGACTCTTAGTACACGTGGTACCTCTGACGCTACTAGAGGAACCTCGGGCCGAGGGATCTGTCCCCTTCAGCTACCGTCGTGCGGGCTCTGTGGACCCTTAGCACTCGTGGTACCTCTGACGTTACTAGAGGAACCTCGGGCCAAGGGATCTGTCCCCTTCAGCTGCCGTGGTGCGGGCGCTGCGGACGCTTAGTACACGTGGTACCTCTGACGCTACTAGAGGAACCTCGGGCCGAGGGATCTGTCCCCTTCAGCTACCGTCGTGCGGGCTCTGTGGACTCTTAGCACTCGTGGTACCTCTGACGTTACTAGAGGAACCTCGGGCCGAGGGATCTGTCCCCTTAAGCTGCCGTGGTGCGGGCGCTGCGGACCCTTAGCACTCGTGGTACCTCTGACGTTACTAGAGGAACCTCGGGCCGAGGGATCTGTCCCCTTCAGCTGCCGTGGTGCGGGCGCTGCGGACGCTTAGTACACGTGGTACCTCTGACGCTACTAGAGGAACCTCGGGCCGAGGGATCTGTCCCCTTCAGCTGCCGTGGTGCGGGCGCTGCGGACGCTTAGTACACGTGGTACCTCTGACGCTACTAGAGGAACCTCGGGCCAAGGGATCTGTCCCCTTCAGCTGCCGTGGTGCGGGCGCTGCGGACGCTTAGTACACGTGGTACCTCTGACGCTACTAGAGGAACCTCGGGCCGAGGGATCTGTCCCCTTCAACTGCCGTGGTGCGGGCGCTGCGGACCCTTAGCACTCGTGGTACCTCTGACGTTACTAGAGGAACCTCGGGCCGAGGGATCTGTCCCCTTAAGCTGCCGTGGTGCGGGCGCTGCGGACCCTTAGCACTCGTGGTACCTCTGACGTTACTAGAGGAACCTCGGGCCGAGGGATCTGTCCCCTTAAGCTGCCATGGTGCGGGCGCTGCGGACCCTTAGCACTCGTGGTACCTCTGACGTTACTAGAGGAACCTCGGGCCGAGGGATCTGTCCCCTTAAGCTGCCGTGGTGCGGGCGCTGCGGACGCTTAGTACACGTGGTACCTCTGACGCTACTAGAGGAACCTCGGGCCGAGGGATCTGTCCCCTTAAGCTGCCGTGGTGTGGGCGCTGCGGACCCTTAGTACTCGTGGTACCTCTGACGCTACTAGAGGAACCTCGGGCCGAGGGATCTGTCCCCTTCAGCTACCGTGGTGCGGGCTCTGCGGACCCTTAGTACTCGTGGTACCTCTGACGTTACTAGAGAAACCTCGGGCCGAAGTGCCGAGCGCCTCCCGATTGGGAGTTGTTCAGATTGGGTTGGACTCAAGGGGGCAGTGTGTTCTCAACATCCGTGGGAGATCGGGTACCTCCGGCCAGGCTACGACCGCCCGGAGGGGGTAGAGGGTTGCCTAAAAGGTCCCGGGTACTAGCCTGCAGAGCTAGTAGGTGTGCTATATCACAAGGCGGCCCTACCGAGGTTATTCGGCAGTCTTCCCTGCGGGATTGACGCGCGTAAATGGCGTATCCACTTCCATTCCGTCTTGACGTTGTTGTCGATGGGGGGGGGGGTTAGGAAACCGGGTATTGCCGTAGGAAAGAGCCCCGGAATTTTCCATCGCTGCCGAGTCGAAGGACAAATTCTGCCTCTATGTGAATAGCATAAGTCAACAATGCAAATCACTAAAAGTAATGTCTCCACCTTCGTATCTTATGAATCAAACCAAATGTATCCCAGAATACTGGATAAAGGTGTCCTGATGATAAACAACTTTTCTGACACCGTCCCTGAGGAAGTGGACACAGTGAAAGACTTAAAACGTACATGGCGGGCGTTATTACTTAAACCTTCATGGGTCATCAGCCATGTTGAAATAAGTAAATTCGAGCTTTCGGCCATTTCAAGTACCATGGCCTCTTGAACGTAAAAGCTGGCCGACCCTCCCCATATACCAGATGGCCCAACTGTTACGTCTTTGGTGTAAGCAATAAGCATATATCCCTTCGTGCGTTACAACAGTTACAGAATGCCTATAGGAAACTTCGATTAAATGCACTGCAGTGGCATAGCAAACTTCCCTCAGCTTCTCTTGGATATCTGCTCACGCACCTGGCATATATCCATGAGGAATGCAACATTTTTTGCAGTTCTCTCAACTTGTTGGATGCACAGTGATATCCCCTTAGATCCTTCATTATCGGAAAAAGGTGAAAGTCAAGTACCGGCAAATCTGCATGAAGGATGATGTCCAGAGTATAGGATCATTTCCCTTTTCCTTTCGACCCGTATCAGTGGTTTCAAAGTTCGTAGTGATGTAATGTAATGATCAACACTTAGTTATGTTCTACGTTCCAGGAAATCAACATTGAGAACACCATGTGGTCTCAAGTACCTTCGATATGGTTCTTCCAGCTGAGAGTAGTGTCTTGCATTTCTTTTTTGTTGCAAGTGTTTTGCTATTCTAAATTTCAATCAGGAGTAAGGAAAAAATGACATTGACAAACAGCTTTGAGTGCTACTTGAAATAAATGAAATGTGTAGTGTTTAACGCCCGCTTTTACTACATACGGCACCGCAGGCGATGACACTGATGATACATGAGATGAAGATGGAGCAGCGGTGGAATGAGATGGCGGGGGAAACCGGAGATCCCGGAGAAAACCCGCCCCAGCGCCCTGTTGTCCATCACTAATCTCACTTTGCGGTGGCGTGGGATCGAACCCGGGCCGTCTTGGTGAGAGCCAAGCGGTCTAACCACATCTATTTTTAAAATGCAAAAATGGGCAATTAGGATAATACTACATGTTAATAAAAGAACAAGTTGTAGGCCACTATTTAAGGAATTAAATATATTGCCTCTTCAATGTATTTACATATATGAAACATTATGCTACATAAAAAATAATCTCAGTATGTACACAACAAACTCACAGATACATTCTCATGATACCAGAAGAAAAGATAACCTTCATGTAATCACACATAGCACTAGTTCTTTTGAAAAATGTTTTGTATATACTGGCCTCCAGCTTTATAATAAATTACCCAATTATCTGAAGCAAATACCTGCACTGCATCGATTTAGAATTTGTCTCAAAAAACTTCTTTCACTCCGTTGTTTTTATAGCATAAAAGGATATTATGATTACTTTGACAATCAATTTTGTTAATGTTAATGATGTTAATATTTTACAGTATAGGGAATTGTTTGAATATGTTAACTACAAGTGAACTATTATTATTATTATTATTATTATTATTATTATTATTATTATTATTATTATTATTATTATTATTATTATTATTATTATTATTATTATTATTATTATTATTATTATTATTATTATTATTATTATTATTATTATTATTATTATTATTATTATTATTATTATTATTATTATTATTATTATTATTATTATTATTATTATTATTATTATTATTATTATTATTATTATTATTATTATTATTATTATTATTATTATTATTATTATTATTATTATTATTATTATCATCATCATCATCATCATCATCATCATCATCATCATCATCATCATTATTATACTGTACATACAGTTGAATTTTCATTCCAAACTTGTGTTGTATATATGTATATTGTGACTTTGCGGGTTCGTGAAATGAAAAGTCCAATTACACAAACTCAACAATGTTCTTTATTTCCACCGACTTACAGTTTAATACTTGCCAATTACACAGAATTACGTACTGCACACAACTACAATTCACCAGTTCGTCCGTTGAAGTTACACTTGCACTCGCGATTACGTAAACTCCGATGCACATACACAGTCTTCTCGTCCTTACACTAGCACTGAACTCTTACGCTGATTGCCAAGAACTCTGACTGACTAACCGACTGACTTGCATGACGTGTTGCTTATATAGGGTCCGCTTGCCGATCTGGAAGGTTCTCCATTAGATGAAATATCCCGTAAGTTCTAGAACACAGGTGGAGCAGAAAGAGACGGCACAGTGATGTTTTTTCTCCCAGCCACCTCCTGTCACCACTATAAGACAAACGAGGGGGGCGTGGCTAACACGGACCTCCCCTGCTTCCCGCTCTCAGCTGCTTCTATAGGGTGTCCCAACGCTCGGGTGACAATATTGTATAATTTTTAGTTATAAGTACTTGACGTGTCCTATATCATGTAATATGATCAAAAGGATGAATAAAAACTAACTAACCACTGAGACTCGGTGCGGCCTGAGTGCTACTTGATTGTAGATTACTGGTGTCCTAAGTTCCATTTTGGAAGATAATCAACAAGAGACCAAAGGAATCTTTAAATCTCACAGTGAAGCAGGTTTATCTTAACGCCTGTGTCATCAGCTCCCATAGGCCAAAAATCTAGAGATTTAAATCAGAAACACAGGCTGATGTAGCACGTGAAGGGAGCATACTTCAGCACACATAAGCCAGATGGGTCTCGCGTGTACGAGGAAGGAATCCGTTCTAAAAGGTAATACAATATGGCCCAGCCAAATTAGCTTCTAGAAATGGGTTACAGAACCATATGGGCTGTTACAAACCTTGTTGGAATCAACCATTAGGTTTCCTACTTCTACTAAACGACTGAAAGATGGACCTAGAATTAACTTCTGGTATTACTCTGTATTGTTTCATTAAACAAAATTGATCCCTTTATATATGAACATCTATTTTATACCACATTTCAATATTCAGAAGCTGAACAGCGCTGACACCTTGCACTAATACACCTGTGATCAGAAATTGGTGGTGTGAAGTCTGGCTAGATAAGGGAAGAGAGTAGGAGAGAAAGGTCACGCAAGAATGACGTCATAGTTGACTGGTGAGTCTATATTGAAATCATAGTGCCCTCTACGGAGAAGAAGCAGTCATTTTTGTGGAACATTAAGCAAATTACAGCGCTCTGAGCGTGGTTGCTGTGGTAACTAATGAAACCAGCTTCTCCTGGATATGAACACAGAGCACCACGTCTTCATGGTTGAATGCTACTTTCGTACCAGCATTAAAGTTGGTGCGACATATAAGTATACTTTAAACCGCTGCATAGAAGAGTTTATGAGAAGCTATCCGGCATTCAGACAAGTCCCTCGGAGCATAATATTGTCAAAAGTGTCCAGGTACCGTCAAATTGACATACTTTTATTTGTCACATAAACGTCTTATTTTTTATCTGTATACGATATAAATTTTTTGTCATGCTCACGCTTAATTAAATGTCTATGAATATTGGTATCCTTATGTCTTTTAAAAACCAATAGATGCATCAAACATTTCCAAGATACAGGATCAGTTACTCGCAAAGAGAGACACTGGACGCTATAAAGTGACTGGTCCCAATCTAGAAGCAATAAATAATGTTATGACAGAAAGGCAACAAGCATACCTTCTCGCAATACAGACAGTGTTTAAGGGGAAGAGAGAAAGGAAACATAAGAAAATGGACACATAAGACTAGGCACTAGAGATAATTTCTTGTTTAGACTTGGATAAAAGCTTTGTACATATTGTAAAACTAATTTATTTTTCATTCCTAGAACATGTTCTGCTAATTTTCTGGTTTGTAATGAAGTTATATTTTGAGTAAACTGTGAGTGATAGAAAAGAATTGATATCAAATTGAAATATTTCTATTTTACATGACAGGTTTACAATATGCTTATATAAGGAAACGTAGAGTCAGACTGAAAAATTCAATGCCATAGCCCGGACTTGAACCACGGATCCTCCGGCCTCCGTCTAGCCACTCTACCATTGAGCTACTATGGCCAACGTACCGATATGAAACTAAATTCTTCAACTGACTCGTATTTTCCCGGTAAACCACTTAGGACTTCTCATAAACACATGAGACAACTACCTTAATGGCGACTTACAACATGTAAGTACTTTAAGGCCCAGGCTTTATAGCTAACCACTATTAGGTACAATTAATGGAAATTAATTGTTCCTTCACACCAGCCGTGTGTAGGCTAAATTGTGGAAACGTAGAGTAAGACTGAAAAATTCAATGCCATAACCGGGACTTGAACCACGGATCCTCCTAAGTGGTTTACCGGGAAAATACGAGTCAGTTGGAGAATTTAGTGTCATATCGGCACGTTGGCCATTGTAGCTCAATGGTAGAGTGGTTGGACGGAGGCCAGAGGATCCGTGGTTCAAGTCCCGGCTATGGCATTGAAGTTTTCATTCTGACTCTATATTTCCACAATTTAGGCTACACACGGCCGGTGTGAAGGAAGAATTAATTTCCAATATGCTTATATGCCTACCAACGGAAAAAAACAGATGTTCATTGTGAAATAAGTGTTCATTGACTTATCATTTCCTATATTCTTCATGGTATACATGTATGACGGCATAATTAGCTTTACAGTGCACTGCATGCAGTATATAGTTTTTCAAAAATAGTTACTGTATCTACGCACCAGGCGAAATTATGCACGTTTATATTACGCGGGCAGATCAGCTCTTAAATAGTATATTTACCTGCCTGTTGAGGGAGGCCTCAAAGCTGCTCTCAAAACATCTAATGCGATCGCAAGCCGCTAGGGGAATCGTATATAAACTCGCTCCATCAGCGATGCTATTGATGACGTCAAATTTTGTGCGGTAAAATCACAGATAAAAATGAACATCGTGTATATGGCACAGTCAGATTAAACGGCCACGGTTTTAATAACCTTTAATGTAACAACCTAACATTTTCCTTTTTTCCGAAGTAGGAGCTGCCTTTAAGGGTTTACCTCATTCTACAACTATTGGTAAATACAAAAATATATATGTTCCGACCTTTCATGTTTACGACAAAGTCAAACCTAAGCAATTAGCCTACTTGAGGGCACTTCTCCATGAATATCATGTGATTATTCTGCCTCTAAGATCAGATTCTTCATCACCTGTGTTAACTCATTGGCTGTCCTTTTGTATAAGACCGCGGTCAGGAATCACAGTGATATCTTAAAGAGTGTCAGTATGAAGTATAATAGTTAATAATGCATTTATGCGAGATAAACCAACACCAACTCCAATACTCAGACCATAATGCAGATGCCAAGATGGCGCCCGTCGAAGCCCAGCGACTCTGGTTACGCAGAATAGGAAACTATACCCAATGGACATAATATAATCCATATTACGGAGCAGCGAGGTAACTCCTAAGCATTTATCACTTTATACTTTCAACTAAAATGTGTAATAACATAAATAAAGAGCATCATGACAAATTCTAAGAGCTTATAACATTATATAGTAGCACGACCAGTACTATCCATTTTCCACCTTATACTTCCAATCAAAATTTAATTTATAAGGCATGACAACTCATAAGCATTAAACACAGCAAACTTTATCTTATTGGACTGTATCATCCTATCGTCTGTAGCAAGTACTAAAGTTTCTTTTACATTGTTTACATGGTAACCTTTTCTGGCAAGGACATACTGCTTATACTATAATATTTAAGAGAACTCACCAGATTGTCCGGTTTACTCCAATTGTCACCTTTGAAGGTGTCAAGTTCCCTCACACTGCAAGATCCATTTAAAATTTTCCACTGGTAGGTTCATAATATTTCTTCTAGGTTATGAAATACTTTGAAACTTATTAAGTGAAGGAACATCAGTGAAGCTGGTATCTTGAATGTTATTGAAATGAACGTAACTAATCGTCTTTAATAATGACTATCAATGGGTTAAAATCTCCTCACCACTTCGGTTTTTAAGGACTCAAAACTGTCAATAACATCTTGTGCACACCAAATATTAAAACTATCTTCACTCTCTGTAAAATGTCTTGGATGCATTCTTCAGGATTTCGTATTTTCTGGTTGAGCTTTAATGTGTGGTAGGATGGTTGATTCTTAAAAATCGTGGGGTAGGCATCATCTATTAATTTTTGTACTTTTCGAAGGGCACGAATTGGTTCACCATCATTTACGGGAAATATGTCTTCCTTAACCTCAAAACACTGTTCAAATGATGAATACAAACTACAGTTTTGTCATTTACTTTAAAATCTTTACGATGTATGATCCTGATCCACTTATCCAATTACGATTTTTCCTTCGCAAATTTAAGTGTCGTGTGAGGTATACTACCATAATTAGATTGCAGCTGGGAACACAACAACGATGCATTTCGACAATACTTCACAGTATATATTTAGGTAAACGTTATCACTTTATGTTAAATACTTAACTATAAACTAACTCGTTAGTCAGTAATTGCCACTGTAATATGAATTACATTAATTCTTCAAACACACAATCAAAGTAAACAAACACACACTTTACTCTGTAGATATAACCACAACATAACAAGCTGGGCCACGAGCGCCGCCATTTTTCCTACAATCGATTCTCGTATTATGGTCTGAGTATTGGAGTTGGTGTTGGATAAACATTCCTTAACCGGACCATATGTACTTACATAACCTCCTTTGTTACAGCTACTGCCGATAGTTATTTCGCTGATCACCATATCACTTCAGCTGTTTCGTGCTTTCTTACAATTTGCCACTGTTTCCATAAACCTTAAATTTTGTGTCGTAATGTTAATGTTTTATTTTAATTGTGTATAGTTCTGGAACTCTTGTAATATAAGCTATGTTTATCTTTCATAGCAGGGATTATGTAAACTATTTAAAATCCATCTTCTTGGCTATTATTACATAATGACCTGATCAGAAGTATAATCCTGTTATTCATTTGGATTTCAGTTAATACAAAGCATTTCAAACGGCTTCTGTTAACGAGTTTCATTGACGTGGTTTTTGCCAGAGATTCAGCAAGGAAAATACATCTTGATTAATTAAATAATCCTCATAATTGTAGAGTTAGTAGTAAAGGAAATGTATTCCAACTGTTGCAGCTTTTTGTACGTTGCTAATGGTGAAGAAGCTACTCGACGGTAAGAGGAGGGAGAAGGTTTAGGGTTCGTTGATCATCCTCCTCCTCACTGTTGTGGCAGGTCTGTCTTCTAATTAGAGGAAAAAAATCAATGTCGGTTACTGCTGCAGAAATTTGTCTGCTGTGAGTTTCTCGTGTGTTTTCTGTAGGATTCAAATTGCCTGCAGCACATCCTATGGCTTGTATGAGCACATCACGTGATCAGTTTATTTTCAGGAGTTTGAAAAAACATATCTGCCCGACAAAAATGTTACTGAAATAACACGAGTGCGAGAAAAAGGGTCATTACCAGACGTCGCTTCCCAGACTGAAGTAGGTGACCCGAGGTGTGCTTTTTTTTTTTTTTTTTTTTTAATTTACGTCCTCCAACATTGTCACATTAAACGATGAATGTAAATGGGTGAAATGATGCTCAAATGAGTCCGGGGTCAATGGAGCTTAGAGTTACCCGACATTCGTCAATCAGGATAAGGAAACACCCTGGAAATAACCTTATCCAGGTAACTCACCCTACCGAGATTCGAACTCGGGACCTCTTGAAGGTGAGGCAGACACGGTACCATCTACGCTACCGAGGGGGGCACAGATTGGTGGGGTAGCACAGGTGATTACGTAACAGAGGTCATTGTTGTCATTTGTACTGCTGCTTAATAAATTCATTTAATTGAAAGGGTTGTAGTGCAGTGACTATTGTAAAATATCTAATTACAGAACGATTACTGGAGTCTTTTCTGTTTATTAAATTACTTTTGAGAATTTCTGTAAAACCGTGAAATATATATATATTTATTTATTTATATATATATAGCGGTCAAATGTAAAACTATTAGGGATTTTAGTTTGTATTTGAACTACTGCAAAAACTGATAAATCAGGCTCAAAATTTAGATTTTCAGGGGTACATTAACCGTACCAAGGTTACAGCAGCACCCCATATTAAAAGGTCTATAAATAAGTATACAGAATTACGGATACAGAATTTTATTTTCCACAATATAGTTGAAGGAAACTATATATTAAAGAATCTCTGCTTAGCTTGCTGTCTTTCATTTGCACATTTGGATATATTTTCACTTGATGTTCAGCACATATGGACCTTTTGCATGTTCTTTGCTTCGGTTACACAAGGTACATCTCCCTAAAGTAGTGTTCCTTTGGATAAACAATTGTTGTTGTTGTTGTAGTGGAATGCCCAGAATCCCAGCAATTGTTTCTTGGAGATTATTTGACAACTAGGGATCTTCATTATTGCTTCAAGGTGTGGCATTATCAAATCAGTAGCCAACTTCTTTAGATATTTTCATCGATTTGGCACGGATTCTTCAGGATTTGAATCAGAACCCAATAGAATGATAATAGTGTTGATTCCCACTGCAATCAATAACCATTTGAAAATGCATAGATGCCATATGCGGGTTTTCCTGGACGCCGTGTAGGTGTAGGTATGGCATAATTTATCAAAACAATCAACGCCACCCTTGTGGCATTGTAGTACTTCATGAAACTTTCAATTCATGTGGTAATATCACCTAAATATTTAAGAGATTAAAATAACTTACATTATTTACATTCGGAAGCACAAGTGAGTACTGCCAACTCTAGAAATTAATTGTTCTTTCACACTGATTGTGTATAGGCTAATGTATGGAAAGATAGAGTCAGACTGAAAAATTCAATGTTATAGTTGGGACTTGAACCACGGATCTTCTGGTTGCCGTCTAGCCGCTCTAACAAATGAGCTACTATGGCCAACGTGCCAACATGACATTAAATTCTCCAAGTGACTTGTGTTTATCTCGGTAAACCACTAGGAGTTCTCATAAAAACATGAGACAACTACCATAATGGCAACTTACAACGTGTAAGTACTTTAAGGCGCGGGCTTTATAGTTAACCACTATTAGATCAATTAATGGAAATTAATTGTTCTTTCACACTAACCGTGGGTTGGCTATATTGTGGAAACGTAGAGTCAGACTAAAAAATTCAGTGCCATACCCGGGATTTGAACCACGGATCTTCTGGTCTCCGTCCAGCCGCTCTAACCATTGAGCTACTATGGCCTACATGCCCATATGACATTAAGTTCTCCAAATGACTCTTTGTTTTTCCCGGTAAACCACTTAGGAGTTCTCATAAACACATGAGACAACTACCCTAATGGCGACTTACAACATGTAAGTACTTTAAGGCCCGGGCTTTATAGTTAGCTGCTATTAGGTCAATTAATGGAAATTAATAATTGTTCTTTCGCACTGGCCGTGTGTAGGCTAAAGTGTGGAAACGTAGAGTCAGACTGAAAAATTCAATGTCATAGCCGGGATTTAAACCACGGATCTTCTGGTCTCCGTCCAGCCGCTATAACCCTTGAGCTACTATGGCCAACATGGCCAGATGACATTAAATTCTCCAACTGACTCGTGTTTTTTCCGGAAAACCACTTAGGAGTTCTCATAAACACATGAGACAACCACCTTAATGGCGACTTACAACGTGTAAGTACTTTAAGGACCGGGCTTTATAGTTAGCTGCTATTAGGTCAATTAATGGAAATAAATTGTTGTTTCGCACTGGCCGTGTGTAGGCTAAAGTATGGAAAGATAGAGTCTGACTCAACAATTCAATGCCATAGCCGGGATTTGAACCACGGATCTTCTGGTCTCCGTCCAGCCGCTCTAACCATTGAGCTATTATGACCAACGTGCCGACATGACATTAAATTCTCCAACTGACTCATGTCAGTAGCCATAGTAGCTCAATGGTTAGAGCGGCTGGACGGCAACCTGAAGATCCGTGATTCAAATCCCGGCTATGGCACTGAACTTTTTACTCTGACTCTATCTTTCCATATTGCCAACTCGCTTAAAGAAACTGGGAAATATGCATATCATGGGGTGCTTTGATACCCCCGGGTAGAGTTTTAAGAGCTAGAGATATACTAAATATGTTTTGGCGTTTGTAATTATGGGTTAATTTAAAACGGTAACTTATCATAAACTTTAAACAAAACTTATATTATTCTGTATTAAAATATGATGACTATCCATGAACTTAGAAGACATACATTATTGAAGAGCTTCAGTCTGATATCTCAAATAATTTCTGAGATAATGGATTATGAGATTTGAATTAAGAACAGGTTTATCATCCAGCATGAAGCTAAATATACTGTTTTGTTTTAAATTGAAGACATGCCCGGAAAAACGGGTTAACGCACTTTTTTTTTTTTAAATGGAGAAAACAGGTGTTTTGTGAATGAGACTGAAAGAAATTGTTAACATTATTTTATTTCATTTATGAGAATATGTGTCTCAAGAATACAGTATATATTATCAGGTTATCCTTAATAGAACCTAAAACATGACTGATCTAATAACAATAAAAATAAAATAATGAAAATAAAGTGAAAAACCTTGTCAGCTTTTACTTAAGTTTTATACTATATACATTGTACAATTTTAGGTGAAACTAATAGGTGTGTCTTTTGGCATATTTATACATGGTACACTTTGGATTATTCCACTTTTCAATAATTATATCATTTTGGAAACTAGCTGTTGTCAGGCTGATAAAAGAATTCTTCATCAGTAATATTCTCAGAAGCTGTGGTCTCAGATTTAAGAGTTTTATAGTACTCATGATAAATTGGTGGGATATAATTCATCAGATCCTGTAAGTCCTTTAATTTTTCAGGATTTATAGATCTTGGACCATTGTATTTTGGAGGAAATGTTACATAAGTAAGGGATGGTTTGCCGGATATTATTTTCCTTCGAATGTCCAAAGTGTCGTAATCCTCAATACCACCGTAAGTGTATTTAAAAAATAACTTAAAGGGGTGGTCTTTAAATACTTTCATGGATGTCACCTTGCTCAAGAGTACCTTTCGCCCAGATTCTGAAGCTGTTCTTTTCTGTACTTTGTCGAGAAGAGGCTTCGTAGAGATGAACATGTTAGTTGTCATTTTGAAAACATGAAAATGATTTTTTACAATGGCTTTTCTCACTAGCTCCATCCACTGATCTGGAACATAAATGTAAGCTGCTTGCCTCTTCTTTTTCTCTATAAGGCCGAAGTCACGATCACAAGGCACAAATGTATGACCGGGTACTAGTTCCGCCATTGTTTGTTTACATTCACAGTAGAGTTTACCAACATAACGCACTGTTGAAGGACTACGGTTTGTGGTAGTTATTACTTATGAAGTGGTCTAAATACTTGTCTATTTTACATGTATCGCTTTATTCTTATAACTAAAACTATACTGGTTTCATAAAATATAATGATAGTTAAACTGAAAGGATACAATCATTTAAAACTTTTGTAGCTCTGTTGGTTATCCTGTTTATATGTTAGTTACCATGAGTGCCACTAGATGACAGACACAGAGCATGAACAGGTTAACCCGTTGTTGACATTATATGAAAAGGATATCACGAAACGCAAGAACTTCACCTCTCTCTATTTAGCGTTATATGATTGCTGGAGGATAGACCAACACAAAACAGGTAGCTCTCTATTGCAGCAACAGAGGGCAGCACTTATAGCAAAAATTTTTATTTTGAGGGTTAGCCCAATTTTCCCGGCATGTCTTCAACTATACTTTGAACAAATGCACGCACTTCTCAATATTTTAATAAAATCTGAATCTCGAGCTTTTGGCCCAAATGCATTAAATACGGCCTGGGATAAGCGGTATCTCAGAAAATGTAGCTGAAAGCCTAAAAGATGATCAGCAGAAAACACGTGTACCCAAGATATTTATAGCAATCTTTGAGTAACAGAGAGTAACGTATTAACGTTGGCTTTTGAAGATAAAAGTGCAAGACGTTAACTGAGATTATGGCGAAAAACTACCCTGAAAAGGAGGATTATCAAGCTATTGTTTTCCAAAGGAGATGTTACAAACGGAAATGAATACGTGCATGAAAAGAAGATTAAAGCAACACGGTTCAGCTTTTTCAATGGGGTAATGTTTTATTGAATAAAGGATAAAGAACTTCTCGCTCCAGATTCCTGGAATTAGAAGGGAGCGTTGTAATCCCGGCTGATGCGCCAGGCAAGATCCTGGGTCAGGATGTGCTTGATTAAGTACTGATCCCCCTTTTGTGAGTCAGGTAATACGATTACTCCGGTAGGGGGGCGTCTTTATATCGGATCGGGAGGCTGACAAACCCTTGCAAATCATGGGTACTGGCTAACACTACGAGCTACAATATATATTGTTAGAGAATACGGGCAGGACGTTAAGTACTGCACGAGGTTCAACGTACTAGTGATTTAATAGCCCGGCGTGTTGATAGGTGAATGACCGTGTAATCTGGAAAATTAAATATATATTCATTATTACACTAAATACTTGCCATGTTAGGATTTATTGATTATTAATACAAACAAATCTTCAGCAATATCATTTCGCCACAAACAAAATAAAAATGTTGGCAAACCTGACATCAAGTTGTATGGTGCATGTGTTTCTTATAAGACAGAAGCAAATTTTCTGGGAGTGTGGATAGATCAGCATTTAGACCGGGAAGCACACATAAAATATCTAGTAATAAAGTTAAATAAATTCTACTTCTCATTAAGAGTAATAAAAAATGAGTTGTATGCAAGTGACATGAGAACCTTATATTTTGCATATGCAGAAAGTCTAATGAGGTATGGCATTATGTTTTGGGGGGATAGTAAAGACAGTCACTTGGTTTTTAAAGTACAAAAAAGGATTGTTAGATGCCTAATGTCAGGAAAAAATATGACTCCTGCAGGAACTTCTTTAAGGAATTGAAAATCTTGACTCTGCCCAGACTGTATATATATACTGTTTGCTATGTTATACAAAACAAAACCTTGAAAATTTCACCACAAATAATCAAATACATCATCATAACACCAGAGGTAAAGCAGACTTAAGAACAATAACACATAGAACTACACTTTATTCCAAAGGAGTTAGATATTCAGCAGTCACTCTGTATAATAAACTACCGGCCAATCTGAAAAACATAAAATCCATGCGGTGTTTCAAGCTATTGTTGAAAGAAATTTAAGTGATTCATATTATGATATAAGTGTATTTCTAGATACACTGCAGCTGTCCATATAATTGTACATATTTGGGATGCATTTTAAATGCTGTGTAGTTGTAGAGCCATGCAACTATATATATTTATGAGTTCATGCTTAGATCTTATTAATTACACTTGATGCAACTTATTTTTTATACTTATATTATTTGTATTGTTCTAAATATTTGTATTGACGTATCCAATGTCATTGTATTGACTTAACGGATGAATAAAACTACTACTACTACTACTACTACTACTACTACTACTACTACTACTACTACTACTACTACTACTACTACTACTACTACTACTTAAAAATTAATTATTCATTGTGTAAACTCTTTGCGTTAGTAAAAGTGCTTCACTTGATGGATTTATAAAAGTATTCACAGAAAAAAAGCTCAGATTTTCCAGTGAATAAGATAAAAAAGTACCTGTTGTATCAGATTTTTTACATTAATCTCTAATTAGTGTAAAACAAGTATTAATTTTTGTACTTTCGAAATATCTTGCAGCCCGCAAACTTTATCAAGGGAGGTTTATGATTCGTCGATTATCATCAGCACACTTTTATAATCGAACAGTAATGCGAATATGAATATTATGTAAGAGACCGTAGGCTTTCACGGCCGGAGTCAATATAACTAAGAGTTATTTCCGGGCTAGTATGCCGTGGTCTGCTGGAGTTGGATTTTCCAGACGTTTCGTCCACTACTGTGGTGGACATCTTCAGTGGCGTGGTCGTGGTTTTAGTCTCCTCGGAGAAGTTACTCGACGTTACGCTACTAGAACTTCTCCGAGGAGACTAAGACCACGACCACGCCACTGAAGATGTCCACCACAGTAGTGGACGAAACGTCTGGAAAATCCAACTGCAGCAGACCACCGCATACTAGCCCGGAAATAACTATTAGTTATATGAATATTATGTGTTTCAAATGGGAAGGTGTTTGTCCTTCAGAACTACTAGGTGAGCAACCAATCGGAGTACTGCGGTGTTGTCATATTGCATTCCCCTAAGTGGTGTGTGACAAGCGCCAAATTAATCAATCTCTAATAAATACTATTCGTGCTAAGACAAAAATTCAGATATTGCAAAACCTGATCCATGAGAAGAGAGGGAGTAATGTATTTAACATAACCGTTAAAACACCCCATACTTTTAGCTCAAATAGTTTTCCTAATACAAATAAAGTAGATGTCATTATATTATAACAATATACCGCGAAGTAAGTACTGTAATGAATACCATTATTGGTTGGCATGTATACGTGAACGTATATTTGAAATTATTCAGAACTGAAACGTAAATATTTGACAAACGTGATAAAAGAAATATGTACTTTGAATAAGCCAAGGTGTTTGTTAAATTCGATGAGAGGAAACGATACACTTCTTACTAGTCCGGCAGAACGTGTCTGGTCACATTATATCTTTGTTTATGAATGGTTCGTAATCTCTATTAACTCTAGAGTTCAAAACAGCGTTATTCAGTTACTCTTCCATGAAAACTTGTATCAGATGGATCAATGAGACGCGATCCACCTTCCCTCGCTTACTGCTGCCAGAACAATCCAATAGAGTTAATGTGGGCTCAAATTATGTTGCAAACAGAAATAATAATATTAAACTGACTGACGTTGAACAACTTATTCACGATGAAATTAACAACGAACACAACAAGACTTGGAAAACTGCGTGAGACATCAGATAAACTACAAGAAGACGACTTTTGGAAAGAAATAGCACGTAACGAGATTTTGAAACGTTTGATCATATACTTGCAATACTCAGACGATGAAGACAATGACATTGACGAATTATCTCTTAACGTAAGTAACATTCACAGCTATACGGATGCACCGCTGGTATTTTCGTTGGATTAGAAAAATAATTAATTCATAAACCATAATTAATTTTAAACTAAATATTTAAATCATTTGAGTAATATATAAATATCCACGTTGCAATAGAGATTTGAACAACTGCATTATTATAAAACTTTGGAAAATTCAGTTTGCGTTAGTGCCAAGAACATATGTAAGTGTGCGAGAGAGAGGGAAATATTAAAAGAGTAGGGGTAACGGGATGGCAACGCTGAAGTCTCTAACGTATCTGATTCGCTACAGGCGAGCACTCTTCCCATTTGAAACACATAAAAGCAGGAACGTTCAGTACGTTTCCTCTAATAATAATAGTAATAGTAATAATAATGTTATAATAACCATAATATTTACTTCATGGAGTAAACTCGCTAGTTTAGTCCTGGAAGTACCTCTCCTCCAACCGCTTCGCGAGTTTCCCTACGCCACTGCTGAGTATTTAGTTGAAATTTCCCCGTTTCGTTCTGCAACTGTTTTACCACACGAAGCGATATCTGCTTACGCTAAAGACGAGGCAGTTGGACCACCTGGTACATTTTATTTATTTATCATGAAAATACCTTGGATATACGGCATTTCAGTCAAAATCGTTAGTGTCATTTTAAGTATATAAAATCTTTAGATTAATTTTCCATATAAAAGGGCACTTTGGAGTCGAGGCATTTTCTAAATCTTTCGTGTTGCATCCTGGAAAATGCTGAATTGAAACATGAAATCTGGAGTTAAACCAACGTTTAGTATTTGATTTCTGCTCTTCACAAATACACACACACACACACACACACACACACACACACACACACACACACACACACACACACACACACACACACACACACACATGGAGCTGCTTTTAAAAGCTTTTTAAGATTTAGGGGGTCCCAAATCATGTACAGTGCATGAGACCGTATAGTTGGTAGAACTGAAAAGTAATATCAGAAGATCAATTAATGTGTGTCAACGAAATTTTCTTCAAAGTTGTGAGATGTTATGGAAGCACAAGGACATTTCCAACACCTTCTGCGACAAAGGTATGTGATTATTGTAATTATAATTTACATGATAAACCTAAACACTAGAATTTAAATATTCAACGCGTCAGCAGCATGCCTACTGCGGCGGCAGCATGCCTTCCGTTGCAACACTAAGCGTCCGCCGGCCGGCCGGCCAACAGTGAAAAATAAGATACTGTATTTCCAGTGAACTTGCCATATAGAAAAATTGGGTGGAATACAATACCTCCCCTGCTTATTATACTTTTATTTATCTTAAAACCCATTAACTTTAACACAATCTCATAAAATATTCATATATGGAGAAATTCTGTTTTCTTTGTACTTTATTAATTGTTTATGTCTTATCTCTCAGGGATATCACTGCTCCTACATTTAATAGTTTTATTATAGGCCATAATTTAACTGACTCATAATTTCTGTATCACTGCTGATTTAAAAAAGCTTTGTGTGTTTAATACCACTACGACAGAAGTGAAAACATAAAAATTATTCATTATAAAGTATTCTTAAACATTATTTTAAAAATTTTAATGTGGACACCCATTCTTGCGCAAAGAGGCCAGTTGCGAGTTAAACATTTCATGCCTTACACTAAGTGTGCTCTCAAATGAAAATATTCTGAAACAACTGAATGACCATGAACTTGCGACAGTGCGAAGAGGTTTACACATAAAGGATGTATAAAGGAAGTAAAATCAAATAACATCATATACTGTGTTACATTTATTTTATTTTTATGTTAAAATACATACTACTTAACAATCTTTTTTTTCATATTTTGTTTCTTGCTGATATACATATTTCATTGCATTTTTATTTTTAATAAAAATAAAAGTTCATACATATCTTATAACATAATTGCATGATATTCATTTGCTTATTTGAATATTTTTGAATATTCGTAAATGTTTAGTTACGTATACATCTTACATATGTTATTACATATCCGTATATTTACTCATTACTCCATATTTTATTACAAGTTCCTACATATTTTCATACATATTTTATTACATGTCATAATCATTTCAAATATTTGCTCACAATTGACACTGATATTAATATATTTTCAATTCAATTGAACGAAAAATAAAACGAGTGTGCTAATTGGAAATAAAAGTGTTAGGAGTTCGTGAAAGAGATGTTTTATTTAAGAACTGGTCATTTTTATTGACAATTTCTCCTTATTGTGAGTAGTAAAACGTAAAACATCAATAAATAAAATGTAATAACATGTAAATAATAAAATTATCACGTATTAAAATGACGTCTTGCGTTTGTTTTCATTTACAGCTTATAGGTTATGTTTTTCCACAAACTGAAACACCGAGCGAGGGTCAAAAGATTTGATATATAAATTTGATTTTTATATAAAAATATTTAAATATATATTATTTAGTTTGGAAAATAAAAATTTAAAGACACAAAATCCGACAAAAGTATCGAACAAACTTTAGTAAGAACGGCCCTAAGACAATTAATTTTCAATGAAATTCCTATAGGGTTTCTGAATTTTTTACAGCGTGACGGCTCACTTTAATTCGCTACCCACAAAAAGTCCTGAACGTGCCTAAAGAAGTTTTCACTTCAAAAACCTGTAGTCCTCTACACATTGATTTATAGGCTGGTTTAATTCCCATGTACCTATTGCTAATTTCAAAATACCTTGTATGATAACGTATCTTAGACAAATCACAATAAAAGTGAATCAATAAGATCACTGAAGCGATCTGTGAAAGTTTCTTTGGTTTAAAAATGTTTTCCAAAGGCAACGAGGTCAATCCAGTCATTGAAAGACACTGAATCCACTTAGAAATGCATTTTTTGTTCTTCTGTCGCAGTAATGTATTTCTTGTAAGCTATTATCACAATATTTAACTCATGTTATTCAGGCATAAACAAATGAACTGTGTCATATTGCTTCAATGCAGCTCTGACTTTGATCTCGACCTGTGACAGATACCAAACTCTGGTCTCTGTCATAGGATGAAACAAATTTGCCCTACTCTGAAGTACGTCAAGGTGCACCTAACCCCAATGTGGCCATTGCATTGAGGGAAGCCCTGTAAATAACGTGGCCAGTACAGAGATGAGATGTGGTTCGTGGTGACGGGCGTGCGGCTTACATGATGAAAGCGGCGAGCGTTTCAAGGCTTTCTGTACTCTGCTTAGTGCAAAGGCAGGCGAGCAAGGTCCTCCAATCCTCTTTCTTGAACATACACATCTGCCCTCTCTGAAATCTCGATATTATCAAAGTTTTAGGGGTATACAGTACCTTCTCTACCTGTCAGAGGGATCGTGTCTTAGAGAAATTAACAATAAATTACCTAAGCTTTGTTGTCAATGACTCATCCAACAATTCTTCATTGAGGTTAACATTAAGATTTAAAATATATTACTTTTTCATTTAAAGTCACTGCCTTACGTTGAATAGAACCAGAGATTGAATCAAGGTGAATTATCTACGTATGGTTACCCCAGGGTTTTCCCTTGTACTGAAATATGAATGTCCGGTAACTCTAAGCCCTGTGTACCCTGTACTCATTTGAACATCATTTCATTCATTCTCCGATATGACTTAACGTTTCTTATCCTGAAAGATGAATGTCTGGTAACTCTAAGCTCTATATACCCTGTACTCATTTGAACAGCATTTCATTCATCGTCCGATATGACTTAACGTTGGTGGTTTTCCCTTATCCTGAAAGATGAATCTCTGGTAACTGTAAGCCTTCTGGGCCTGGGACTTCGTTGAATATCATTTCATTCATCGTCCGATATGACTTAACGTTGAAGGATTTTTTCTTTTCCTGAAAGATGAATGTGTGGCAACTGTAACCTCTCTCAGCCTTGGACTCATTTGAAGATCATTTCATTCCTCGTCCAATATGACTTAACGTTGGAGGTTTTCCCTTATGCTGAAAGATGAAAGCTCTCTGGGTCTTGGACTCATTTGTACATAATTTCATTCACGTCCGATATGACTTAACGTTTGAGGTTTTCTCTTATACTGAAAATTGAATGTCTGGTAATTCTAAGCTCTATGCATCCTGTACTCATTTGACATCACTTCATTCAACATCCGATATGACTTAAGGTTTGAGGTTTCCTCTTGCCCTGAAAGAAGAATCTGATAATTCTAAGCTCTATGCATCCTGTACTCATTTCAACATCATTTCATTCATTGTCCAATATCTCTTAAATTTGAGGTTTTCCCTTATCCTGAAATATTAATGTCTGGTAACTCTAAGCTCTATGTACCCTGTACACGTTTGAACTTCTTCCATTCATCGTCCGATATGAGTTAACATTGGAGACTTTCCCTTGTTCTGAAAGATGAATGTTATCTCTAAGATTTCTGGGCCTTGATCTAATTTATACATCATTTCATTAATCGTCCGATATGACTTAACGTTGGAGGTTTTCCCTTATCCTGAGAGATGAATATCTGGTAACTCTAAGCTCTATGTACCTTGTACTCATTTGAACATCATTTCATTCATCGTCCGATATGACTTAACGTTGAAGGTTTTCCCTTATACTGAAAGATGAATGTCTGGTAACTACATGCTCTATGTACGCTGTACTCATTTTGGTACCATTTCATTCACTGTCTGATATAACTTAACTTTGGAGGAGGTTAAAAAATAGCTGCGTTTCATAGTCAGAGTGCTCTAGGTTCGATATTAGATTACAAGAGTTAACTAAATTAAGTTTTTCCAGGAGATATTAGCTTTTCGTTTATGGAGATTCTTTAACTGATCTGGTTCGCAGCGTCCCATTCTATATTGGGTGGGAAAAATCGTTTAATTATTGGTTAGGCTTGAGGTTATTTTACTTGTCATAAATCTACCATATTACGCCACCGGCTTTACTTCCCTTCTTAAGTAGGCTATGCTAAGGATTCAACCACGACCTCGTGTTCGGACCATAGGCTAGCAAGCTATCCCTAACCCACGTAGAGCGATGGCTTTTGTGGAGCTTTATGTTATCTTAGAATGTCAAGTCAATCTAATGTTTCCAGGCTGCAAATTTATGAAACATGTATCACCTATTTTTATCTGGAATCTCATGTTCAACTCCCTAAAGTATCGAAAAGTCGCTCAAATTCGAGAGTTAATTAACGAGTGTTTTGAAATGAGTGTAACAATTGAAAAACCAAGTACATGTGTTAAATAACAATGTTGTAACAACCTGAACTGCATTTGTATGAACTCGAGAGAGCCCCTGACAATGTCACGAGCGCCAGTGCTCGTCGGCAGTGAAGTGATCTCGAAAATCCCGCCCCACCCCCCGCACAGACCATGTCACGCCAATTGAGCACAACTATATGCTCCCATTAACAACGCGAATCTGTGTGCGGTTACATTGTGTGCAAATCTATATGTGCCCTCACGGTCCAAAGATAATTTCACCAGCAGAACGTTTCCAGCATGCTTCTGGCGAAAAACATGGCGTAATCGATATTTTCCTGCACTACAGAATGTAATGTTTAATGACTGGTGTCGCCCAAACCAGAAAGTTTTAATTGTAAAACGCAAAAATATATACGAAACTTCAAATGGAATATTTTCTTGAGAAGAATGTAAGTTTTGGCAGTTCGGCCGCAATATTTATTTTTCTTAATTAAAAAAGCACATTAAAGGACCCTGAAAACTAGAAAACAATTTGCTAGAAAACAATAAGCCTTGTAGAAAACTGTTTAATTCACTTATTTGGCTCAACAAATGTTACTTAGATGCTATAACTTAACATGACAATTCAGAAGACATCTGAAAATTTTAGGTAAATTCCAAGAGTACTTTTTTTTTAACGTCCGCCCCAACGTTAAGTTATATCGGACGTGAATGAATTGGGTGAAATGATGCTCAAATGAGTCCAGGGTCCATGGAACTTAGAGTTACCCGACATTCGTTTAGAAGGATAAGGGCAAACCCCGGAAAAACCCTTATCTAGGTAACTCACCCTGACCGAGATTCGAACTCGGGACCTCTTGAACTTGAGGCAGACATGCTACCATCTACGCTACCGAGGCGGGCAATAGTACTTATGTGCCGTCTATGTTTTCAAACCGAAGAAACCGTGAAATATATTTTTCTACTGTACGAGACCACAGAACATAGAGATAGCAGATTCTTGGAGCCTATGTGCCAGAGATGTCAAGGTATGTCCCTTGGCTCCCCACTACAACTCCCGTTAAATACCTTGGAGTGCTTTGGACTCTCGACTGACCTGGCGTGCTCATATCGATCGTCTTATATCACTGACCTCCGGGCGACTTTCAAAACTCTCACCTCTGTTGCATCGCCGTTCCATCCTCGGCATACAGTCTTCATTGTTACTCTACAATTCACTCGTTCGTCCGCTTATTACATATGCCTGCCAAGTGTGGGGGGCCGCACACACATGTCGTCTTTAGGTCATACAGAATCGCTTCTTGCGCATCGCTACCAACGCTCCATGGTTCATCCGTAATCAGCAGCTCCATCACGAACTAGGACTGTTACCTCTTCACGACTACATTCGCAGGATCGCTCGTCGTTTCTTTTCCATGCTGCAAGAACTTCCAGGAGCTGTGCATTATAACATCGGCGTCCGCACGCGCCAGCCCTCACGCTTGAAGAGGAGACTACCACAGGACCTGCTTCTAAGTGATATATCTGATTCGTGTGATTCTAGTGCTTGATGTCTGTCTTACATCTTCAATATTGACATTATTTCTCAGAGAGTATTACTGGAGTTCTAATTTAATGTAGTTAGGGGGCGGCCTGTTAGCCTACCCCTGAGTGTCATTGTTATTATTGTACTGTTATCTTCTTTTCACTCTGATCTGTAAAGCATTGTACTGCTGATCGATCAATAAAGGAAATTATATATATAGATGTCAAGGTCATTGCAATAAATACTTCGTATGGTCCGATTCTTAAAAGAGGATACATGAAGGTCATTTGTTTATCCACGTCGGTTGCTTCAATGTAGCCCAACAGCATACAGGAAGTATTGCAGATCCCCTTTCTTTATCCTCTCAACACGTGAAACAAAGGGTTCGATCTATCTGTGATACACTAGTGTAACCAATTCTGCAACTTATACTTACGTTTCCATAGCAACGACATTCCCCTGTTATCCTTCACGCCCCTTCCTTGATGACCTTCACGTATCTTCTTTTAAAAATCAGACTGTAGCTTAAATGACACGTTCTGGGGTACAGTATAGGGTTAGGCGTTTGTTTCAAAACACACGACGATCACATTTAAGACTTTGAGCTCTGTAGGAATGTTCCGTTCTATAAACGCATTTCTATTGGATATTTACCACTCGTAAACAACTATATTTGAATGAATTATAAATTAAGATGCTTCTATCCCCTTATACTAGATTAAGGAATGTTTATGTCGTGATAACGTCGTTTCAGAAGAGACTTATCTGAAATAATGTTTCTTCTGTGATTTAGCCTGAAAACAAAACGAAAAGAAACGTAAATAAATAAAAGATAGAACTCATTGTATATAAATATTATCCACACAGTGCTATATTGATATACGGATTGAGGACGGATCTCATCTCCTACGGGACCCAAACGGGAATTCTTTGTTTCTTTTCCGTGGCCATGCAAAAAGAATGAAATTTCAAAGCCCTCACATATGGCCTTGACTATCCTTAACTCCGTCCCCTTCAGCTGCCGTGGTGCGAGCACTGCGGAGCCCTACCACTCGTGGTACCTCTGAGGTTACTAGAGGAACCTCGGGCCGAAGCCGAACATTAGAGCCCCTCCCTGATTGAGAGTTGTTCGGATTGGGTTGGACTCGAGATGGCAGTGGTTTACGATACCCGTGGGAGATCGGGTACGTCTCCGGACGGGGTTGAGGGAAGCCATAATATTCCCGCGTACTAGCCAGCATAGTTAGTAGAAGGTGTGCTAGATCACCAGGCGACACCACCGAGGTTATATTGGTAGCCTTCCCATTTTGGAGTTGACGCGCGTAAGTGGCGTATCTACTTCCATCCCGTCTTGAGTCCATAGGACCAGATGAGGGTCTTGTTAGTCTTTAGGTCTTGCCCTATGGAAAGAGCCTCGGACGCGCCGGGCGCCCTTTCGCGACAACTCGGTAACTCCCTGGCAGAAGGATGTCCGGGTCCTTGGTCCTACTGGTAACCTATGGCGTTAATTGAATTGGATATCCTTAACCATACATAGTTTCCCTATTCCTCCTCAAGTTCCCGCAGTTGCCGCTTCAAATCCGTTAGAAGGCGATAGATTTCTTCAGGGGCAAAACTTCTTAATATGGCTTCCTTAGAATTATAAGTAAAGCTTTCGACCTGGTGTTGAACATTTACAGTACGTAAAAGAACCAGAGGCCCGAGCAAAATTAAGCGATATTTCACGTCCGTAAATAAAAACTGCATTTCCATTCCCCTTCAAAATTGGAATTATAAATGACAACCACGGACTTCATTCCATATGCTCTATAGAAGTAAACGTGTGTGATGACGGAGTTTGTCACGCGAACTTTGATGAAATCTGAGCAGTTTCAAATCGACACTGAGCACGAACTGTTTGTTGTTCGCAACATACATAAATGATTTGAACTCACGACCTAGCGACTGCGTGGGCTTGGTGTGCCAAAATTTGGTTTCCATGAAAGACTTAGGTGTCTATGTTCAGAAACATTCACATAACGACCTTTGAAGGGACATTTTATGCTGCACGATGTTAATTCCGACTATTTCCTCAAGATATAAGAAACTTATCTCAGGATATGTGTGGGTGGAAAGGATGGTACTGATTCTGACCTTGAAACTTTAGCGGAGAAGTTGCCGAAACTACTATATGAATGTCCCGTGTTAAAGTATTTGATGCCTCTACCAGGCAATAACACACGGTTCTGTCATTCATACAAGAATGACACCTAGTTGGTCTTGTCGTACTAGCGATCAGACCAGAAGTGTCTTAGATTATGTCCAGGATGTGCTATAAAGCTTCAAATTCTCCTTACAACCTCCCCTTTTGCAATGACTCTAAGACCTATGTTGTAGAGTTGTAATATGCAGGATTGTAGTTGGAAGAAGTCATTTTAATATAAAAACTGTATAAAATCAACACATTTTATCACCAAGCTAGCTTGGCCTACCTTGTTACCTTAGAGAAACGTATAGATGTATACGCTTTGTCAAACACTGCTGCCACACTGCTAGGAGTAGCTGTGATGCTTTCCTGTCACCTATTTCTAATTTGGTGAGCAACTTGTTCACCTTCCTTCCCTCTGACCCTTCTAATTCGTGAATTAAACTTATTTAAAAGTTAGTGAACGGTATAGCTGAAAATGGTTTAGCTAATACTAATGGTTTAGCTGATACTAACTCGGCCACATCGGCTTCTATCGTAACCAGTACATGATTAAATTTAGTTATTTCAGCTGCTATTTCGGCAGTTGCGAATTAAGCCTCAGTTTGCATAAACGAAATCTTCAAATTCTTTCACCAGATGGGCGGAATTTTCAACATCGTTTGTATTACTTTAAGCAGTCTCTCACCTGATTTTTCTTCTTCCCATCTGCCATCTTCAATTACTTCGGAGGTCACCAATTTGTAGAATTGTAATATGCAGGACCGCATTTTGAAGAATTTATTTTAACATAAAAGCTGTATAAAATCAACAACACATTTTATGACCAAGCTAGCATGGCCTACCTTGTTACCTTAGAGATAAGTATAGATGTATATCAAAGTGTAAATAGTTTTAAACAGAGACTATGGAAGAATGAGTTATAGACGCAAAAATGTGTAATTACATATTCTATTATCACTAGTAGATATTTAAAATTGGATTATTATTATTATTATTATTATTATTATTATTATTATTATTATTATTATTATTATTATTATTATTATTATTATTATTATTATTATTATTATTATTATTATTATTATTATTATTATTATTATTATTATTATTATTATTATTATTATTATTATTATTATTATTATTATTATTATTATTATTATTATTATTATTATTATTATTATTATTATTATTATTATTATTATTATTATTATTATTATTATTATTATTATTATTATTATTATTATTATTATTATTATTATTATTATTATTATTATTATTATTATTATTATTATTATTATTATTATTATTATTATTATTATTATTATTATTATTATTATTATTATTATTATTATTATTATTATTATTATTATTATTATTATTATTATTATTATTATTATTATTATTATTATTATTATTATTATTATTATTATTATTATTATTATTATTATTATTATTATTATTATTATTATTATTATTATTATTATTATTATTATTATTATTATTATTATTATTATTATTATTATTATTATTATTATTATTATTATTATTATTATTATTATTATTATTATTATTATTATTATTATTATTATTATTATTATTATTATTATTATTATTATTATTATTATTATTATTATTATTATTATTATTATTATTATTATTATTATTATTATTATTATTATTATTATTATTATTATTATTATTATTATTATTATTATTATTATTATTATTATTATTATTATTATTATTATTATTATTATTATTATTATTATTATTATTATTATTATTATTATTATTATTATTATTATTATTATTATTATTATTATTATTATTATTATTATTATTATTATTATTATTATTATTATTATTATTATTATTATTATTATTATTATTATTATTATTATTATTATTATTATTATTATTATTATTATTATTATTATTATTATTATTATTATTATTATTATTATTATTATTATTATTATTATTATTATTATTATTATTATTACTATTATTATTACTATTATTATTACTATTACTATTACTATTATTATTACTATTATTACTATTATTACTATTATTACTATTATTATTATTATTATTATTATTATTATTATTATTATTATTATTATTACTATTACTATTATTATTATTATTATTATTATTATTATTATTATTATTACTATTATTATTATTATTATTATTATTATTATTATTATTATTATTATTATTATTATTATTATTATTATTATTATTATTATTATTATTATTATTATTATTATTATTATTATTATTATTATTATTATTATTATTATTATTATTATTATTATTATTATTATTATTATTATTATTATTATTAGGCTAATGTGTAAATTTATATAGGTTTAGGTTTGACATGTACTTATTTGTATTTTATTTCTCATCTTTCCTTTTACATCATCAAATGGAAATACAAAATCAACATTATAATTATAAAATCCATACTGGAAAACGCCATATATTCCTAAATCCGGAAAATCCTACCATTTCGCTTGCCATTGAATAATAATTTGGTCCCCATACACCTAACCTTAGGTTTTTGTGTATTGGAGGCCCTCTATTCCTTTTTACACATTTAGCCATTTCACCTATCCTGCTATACATTTTTCTCTTAACTGTTCTTAGTCATCTCTCTTTAACTTTCCCTAAATAATTCCCTATCTTTCTCCTGCTCTTTTGCCCTATTACTGACAAATTTTTCTAATTACTACTTCGCCTCCCAAATTGTCCCATTTGCCTAGCCAGGCCTGCTCTCTCCATTCTTTCTTTGACTATAATATACAATACATATTTGTATGTACTTATTTAGATTTGTCTTGTAAAAGTTAATTTTGACAAACGCTGCCACCGGGCCTCGCCCTAAGCAGTGAAGTATTACGCTTTGTCAATCAGTGCTGCCACATTGTTACCTCATTTCCACTTTTCTGATATTTGCTGCTTTACAACTCAGGGTCTGCCTATAAACTTATAAGAAATCATATCTCACATTCCAACAATCCCAAGCTCCCATACCCAATGTGGGGAGCTCGAATTGCGTGCTGAATTAGCCCAGGTAGAAAAAGTAAACATTGAATTGAGTACAGGGATGTCTAAACACGCACTTGAATTGTGTGCCGGGCTGTCCTTGAACATCCCTTTAACAGTTGTGTCTGAACAGTTGAATAGAAGAACAGTTTGGGCAATGCTAGGTATCACTAAGCCATGTGACTAACAGCTGTGTTTAGCTCCAACGATTTACTGCGAGATCTCCAAAGGAGGAACACGTCTTGTCATTTCCTGTGCCGGCGAACAGAGTGCAGCACGTAGCACCTTTGTTTTGTTTTCCTCGATATCTTGAACACAACAGGATGCTCCAACTTGATGACTTCCTCACGTTCACGCACTCAACTCTACAGTTCGTAGACTTCCGTTGTTCTCAGCCGATTTTCCATCAACATTCACACTTGTAGGAAAAAACGATCCAAAATAATCGATGTGTAGCATTCACTCTTTACAAACGAACTGTTTGTTATTCTCTGTTTACTTCAGTTCCCGTTGTTGCCTTAACGTTAACTTTTCTATGGCCAGTTGGCAAATTCGGGTCACTTTGCTTTCACGGAATAAATCGTGGAGTTTAATTTATACAATATTTATTGTAATCTTTATATGCTTTGTTTCAAGCGTGACATAGTGAATATTGGAACTTAGATTTTCTCTATATGAAAGACCAACGTCTTTTATTTTTTAAAAATTGACACGTTTCATTATTTTTACTTAAACTCTGCATAAGAATGGCATTCAATTCTACAAACATTACTTACTATTGTTATGCCCCAAGCATAATTATTGTTTACAGCTTGTGTGGCGTTATTTTTATTATTTTAGTATTGTGTTACGAATTTAAAAATGCTAAGAAGTGTTTAAACATAAGGTTTATATTATGAATGTGGAAATTAGTGAGTGAAAGAGATACGAAACTATTGAAGAGGTTATGTATCTTTTAATGTGTGTGGAGCCTGAATCTGTAGCATAGATGTTATCGTATCTGTCTCACGTTCAAGAGGTACCGAGTTCGAATCTCGGTCAGGGTGAGTTACCTTGATAAGGTTTCTTCCGGGTTTTTCCCTTATCCTCATAGACGAATGTCGGTTAGCTCTAAGTTCCATGGACCCTTGCACTTATTTGAGCATCATTTCACCCATTTCCATTCATCGTCTGATATGACTTAACGTTCGAGGACGTAAATTAAAAGGACAAAAAACAAAAGAATATATGTGTGGAGCCGGATGTTGCTAGGATGACAAAAATAAAGATTTACTTCTTAGAAAAAGACCTCGAGAAGACAAAATGTTACTGTGATGATTGGACGTGTAGGAGAGTGGTCTCAAATAAAATATTTTGTGCAATAGTGAATATTAAGTGTTCTAAATTAAATTGTTAACTTTGGAAAACATCTGCTATGAATATTTGGGAAAATTAACATAAAAGTATTCCATTAATCTGAGGCTACGACCTTAAGATGGGTTTCTTCATGCTCCTGCTGCGAAATTCAAATTTCTCAATCGATAAAAATTCATCATATCTTCTATATTTAAAAATATAATCATTCAAATCAATCTAAAGCACTTTTGATAAACCTAAATTTAAAAAACAAAGATAATAAAATAAATTTAATTAAAAATTTCCAAGCATAAAATAATTCATTACGCTACTTAGAAAATGTTCAATATAAACACCATTCCAACGAAGGGAACATCTTCTAAATGGCTTCCCAACGTGGAGTCTCGTAATTCTGTTTCAAATGGCAAAAAAACCTAACACAAAAAAAAAAAAATGCAAACCAATTTCTCTTTGACACTCCGCCGGCAAACACGTGTTGATGTTCTCTGCGGTTAGCTGTTTACGTCTGACTTATCGCAACCATTATATCTTACACTGCAAATGTTTTGGAAGATAATTGCAGCATTTATTTGCCCCGTTCATTACCTGAAAGTAGCAAATAAGCAATGTTATACGCAATGTAGTAACGTCCTATTTCTTCTCGTCTTCACTATTTCACTCGCATTATGGAGTAATGTTGACATCCGTACACACTTTAAGGGCAGATAGATAGTATGTTACCTCCAGAGCACGGAGGACAAAGCGTTCTCTTAATATAAACAACAGAAATTAAAAGAATGACGCCTTGCTATTTTGAAAGGTATAATAACTGGACCAACACAAAAATTGAATTATGAGGGATGTTCAATAAAGAATGATCATAATTTTTACGGTCATAATTTTTCGCACTAAAATTCAATCTTATTATATTCTGTTAGGTTAATGTGAAACATTAACACGGGGTAACACGCGAGGAACAATATGCGGCTTTGAAATTCTGTTTTCGTCTGAAAAAATCTTCAGTTGAGGCCTATACAATGTTACAGGAGGCCTATGGCGAGTCTGTTCTTCCCTACAGCACAGCTCGGAGGTGGTTTAAAATGTTTAAAAAGGGGAGAAAATAAATTACAAAGGAAGGTGGACCCGGTGCTCCAGTTACTGCTCTTACGGAAGAAAACATCAACACTGCTGCTACTGCCATTGTGAGAGAGGATCGACGAATTACCTTAAGATCACTTTCTGAAATACTGAACATTTCATTGGATGCCACCCACACGTTGGTGACAGAAACATTACACATGAGACGTGTTTGTGCGCGATGGGTTCTAAGACTGTTGATTCCCGAACAAAAGGACATTCGCATGCAGGTCTGCATGTAGTTAAAGTTGATGTTAGAGGAAGATCCGGAGTTTCTTTTAAATGTAATCACTGCTGATGAAACTTGGCTACATCATTTTGATCCTGTGAGCAAACAGCAAAGCTCAGTGTGCAAATCTCCCTCATCACCAACCCCCTAAGAAAAGCAAAAGTGGTTGCTTCTGCTGGGAAAGTTATGATCATCTCATTCTTTGATATTCATGGAATGGTTTATCAGCATATTGTACTTGCACACACATCAGTAACTAGACAAAACTACAGGTTTATCCTGAAAACATTGCAAGTCCATATCAGACGCTAAAGACCACATTTCCGTGAAGCAGGATGGATGCTGCACCACGGTAATGCGCGGCTGCATATTGCCAATGTTGTTGCTGAATGTCTTGCATAAATCAACGTGTAGTGCATCCGTCACCCTCCCTATAGTCCGGATTTAGCCCCATGTGACTGTTTTTCTATTCCCTAACCTGAAGAAACGCCTTCGTGGGAGGCATTATCCATCATCAGAAACAGTGGTGAAGGCTGCAGAGGCGATTTTAAAGGATCTCTCAAAAATGGTTTCCAGTATGTCTTTGAAGACTTGCAGAAACGCTGAGACAAGTGCATGGCATTCAGGGGAGACTATTTTGAGAAGGACCATCAAAATTATGAGGATAAGTAAAGGTACGTTGTCAAAAAAAATGTGTTCATTCTTTATTGAACAGCCCTCGTATATTGCGTGATTCAAAATATATTTTTTCCCCTAATACGATTTATCAATTTTACAGAAATCATTCAGAAAAAGAAGCACTTTAGAGGCTATTTCCAGACAATTCCAGCTATTAATTTCAGTTTTAAATGTCTTAAATTTGATAAATAATGTACGTTTTGGTTTAACGCAGAAGCAATGGTACTCTAACATCAGTTATTTCATTTAAAATATATACTATCCTTAATATTTAGATTAACGGTAATAGATTTATAAAATGAAGTTTAGCCCACTTCTGTTAAACAGCAGACAGTCATAGAAGAAGTGGTGTCTTGTTTTCTCCTAGCCACATAATGTACATGACCTCGATTTTAATTTTGAGTTATGTGTGTACCTACCTAGCTCTCAAGATAAAGTATTTATTTAGCTGTGACGAGAGTTTTATTATAACATGCCAGGTGACCTTTCCGACAGGAGATAACAAACACGCAGAATAATTTACTCATAACATAGCATGAGAAATATGCACATGATGATAAGCTCTTGGGCTATTTCAAGACAAAACATTCTACTCGACCGCGTGAAACCTGTGAAATAATGCTGCCTTTTCTCTGCGCAATTTAAATCTCTTCACTTTCTTTCTTTATATGTCACTTATGCCCGATTTCACCAACAGATGTTAAGACTTAACACGAGTTTAGCAATAGTTAAAACAAAAATTGCATTTCACCAACAAGTGTTAGCGTAACACTCGTGTTAAATCTCATGTTAAACTAACAAGTAAAATTTCTGATGTGAAGTCCTTAACAATTGTAAATAGTTACGATAGCGGGCATGAACTCAGCTGTTGATGTCGATTTGCTATATTTAAGACGTCTAAATGGCATTCGAAATAGAGTACAGCCTATGAGGAGAAATGATTTTGAGGAGCTATCAGTAGAAAAAATTTTACAGAGGTATGGACTATCCAAACATATTGCTATGAAGGTTACTGCGGAAGTACGAGAGAGGTTAGAACATGCATCGAAAGGAATATGCCGATCTAGCCTTTGCTTCGAGTATTAATAACTTTGCGATTTTATAATTCACTGAATTATGTGAATAATACATTGTCCACCTCCCGTCTTGAACCGTTCAAGTCACTTGTCCTTCTTCGCACCTCGTTTTAAATTTACGTAATACTGATTTAGAACATGCATCGAAAGGAATATGCCGATCTCGCCTTTGCTTCACGCATTAATAACTTTGCGATTTTATAATTCACTGAATTATGTGGATAATACACTGTCCACCTCCCGTCTTGTAACGTTCAAGTCACTTGTCCTTCGCACCTCGTTTTAAATTTACGTAATACTGATTTAGAACATGCAACGAAAGGAATATCGCGATCTCGCCTTTGCCTCAAGTATTAATAGCTTTGCGATTTTATAATTCACTGAATTATGTGGATAATACATTGTCCACCTCCCGTCTTGAACCGTTCAAGTCACTTGTCCTTCTTCGCACCTCGTTTTAAATTTACGTAATACTGATTTAGAACATGCATCGAAAGGAATATCGCGATCTCGCCTTTGCCTCAAGTATTAATAGCTTTGCGATTTTATAATTCACTGAATTATGTGGATAATACATTGTCCACCACCCGTCTTGAATCGTTCAAGTCACTTGCCCTTCTTCACTCCTCGTTTTAAATTTACGTAATACTGATTTAGAACATGCATCGAAAGGAATATGCCGATCTCGCCTTTGCTTCAAGTATTAATAACTTTGCTATTTTATAATTCACTGAATTATGTGGATAATACACTGTCCACCTCCCGTCTTGTAACTTTCAAATCACTTGTCCTTCGCACCTCGTTTTAAATTTACGTAATACTGATTTAGAACATGCATCGAAAGGAATATGGCGATCTCGCCTTTGCCTCAAATATTAATAGCTTTGCGATTTTATAATTCACTGAATTATGTGGATAATACACTGTCCACCTCCCGTCTTGTAACGTTCAAGTCACTCGTCACTTGTCCTTCGCACCTCATTTTAAATTTACGTAATACTGAGTTAGAACATGCATCGAAAGGAATATGCCGATCTCGCCTTTGCTTCAAGTATTAATAACTTTTCTATTTTATAATTCACTGAATTATGTGGATAATACTGTCCACCTTCCGTCTTGAAACGTTCAAGTCACTCGTCCTTCGCATCTCGTTTTAAATTTACGTAATACGGACAAGTTGTTTGGTGCTTGTAGTAGTGACACGTGCATTTGAATTAAATTCGTTTCTCCACGTGACGTCCTTCTCTTTTACATTCACCGCATCCGTCCTCTTATTTTCCACGATATCCTGACACTTTGTGACCAATTCAATTAACAGTTCTTTCTCCATCGATGAGAAATTTGTCTCACCGCATTATTTATGATTTTGTTCATCTGCCATTTTTCAGCTTGTGCAGACGAAAATGAAAACTAAAGCGTATCGCAATACGTTCAGAAAGTAATACGACTCATCCATAGCCTTCTATAGCTGTGATATTCACAAGTTTCTCGGCGTTAACACAGGTTTGTTAACATTTTCAGAAAACATTTTGGTGAAATTCAAGAAATTTAACATTAGTGTTAGCGCTGTGACAATTGTTACGTTACATTTGTTAACGTCGAGTTTAACACCTGTTGGTGGAATCAGTCATAAGAGTAATATCCTGTTAATATATTTGCGTAATTATTACATAAGTTTCATGCCGTACATGTGTACAACTTACAAATAGCACTATAACATATTTTACACAGTGTTTATCAGAAATTATTTCACTGAAAACACCCATACATCCTTTGACTTTCTAGAAGTTGCCGTTAATACGTTCTGCTAGAACAGGGTTGCTCAAGTGAAAGCAAGAGAGAAAGGTAGAAATCCTTTCATCAGCTGACACAGAGTGACTCGTGGTTATTGAGTTTCAGTGAAGACTCTGCGATGCCACTTATGGAATATCAAAGGTGTACACATTATTGCACCTCTCACTACTATTATGTGTTTCAAATGGGAAGAGTTATGGCTTAAAACGCATCAGATGAGTTAGAGTCTTCAGCGTTGCCACCTCGTAATCCCCACTCTTTTTATATTTCCTCTCGGTGGCATTACTATACCTAGGCAATACAAAAAGGAGGGGAATAATAATAGAGAGAATACTGAAATTCTGGTATAAGTGTATTAAAGAGCAGAAAGAGGAATTATAGAATCTGTGCATGAAAAGCATTAAGAACACAAACAGTTGACGGTCGGAATTGGAAAGAATGGTATTAAAGATAGACATGGAAGATCTATGGAGAGCAGAGAAGTCAAATCACAGTGGTTTTTGGAAGAAAGTGAGAACCAAAGTACAAGATATGGATAGGCAGAAGATATGGCAAAGTATAGAAGAAAAGAAATCTTTGAAATTTTATAAGCAATTAAAGACAGATTGGGGTAGGGAAAAATGTATAGATCAAAACTGGAAGAGAAGGCATAGCACGGATGACAATAGGAATATTATACTTAAAAGGGTTGAGAAGTAATGAGGTAGGAATATGTGAATTTTGTGGAGATGAAGAGAGCACTGTTCGTTACCTGATAGAATGTAAGGAGCTAACAAATTACCGTAGAAAAATATGGGATAAGAAATGGGACAATGTGAGCAAAGAGATATTGGCCGTACGCATGCTAACAGAGATGGGAGAAAAGAAAAATAGATATATAGCAGATTTCTTATATAGGATAAGAGAAAAGTGGATTAGGATAAAAGAAGTAAAGGTCAAGAAGAAATTACACCAAGCTGCTCAGGAAAACCAAAGGCTTATTGCCAGGGGACCTGAGTCAGCAAGTAAATCTTAGGTTCAGCAATTTCATTTATTTGTACAGGGGGTTTAATACAGCATGTTGTATGTTAAATTTTATTGTACTGAATTTGTAATGGATACTGTACAAATAAATGTCAAATATATTTCCTCTCTCTCTCTCTCTCTCTCTCTCTCTCTCTCTCTCTCTCTCTCTCTCTCTCTCTCTCTCTCTCTCTCTCTCTCTCTCTCTCTCTCTCTCTCTCTCTCTCTCTCTCTCTCTCTCTCTCTCTCTCTCTCTCTCTCTCTCTCTCTCTCTCTCTCTCTCTCTCTCTCTCTCTCTCTCTCTCTCTCGGTCGCGCCGTGGCTCAGTGGTTAGACCGCTTGGCTCTCACCAAGGCGGCCCGGGTTCGATCCCAGGCGACCGCAAAGTGAGATTTGTGGTGGAAAACATGGCGCTGGGGAGGGTTTACTCCGGGACCTCCGGTTTCCCCCGTCATCTCATTCCACTGGTGCTCCAGCTTCATCTCATGTATCATCAGTGTCACCGCCTGCGGTGCCGTATGTAGTAAAAGCGGGCGTTAAACACTATACACTTCTCTCTCTCTATCTCTCTCTCTCTCTCTCTCTCACACACACACACACACACACACACACACACACACACACACACACACACTTGCGAGTCTTCTTCGCGCAAACTAAATTTTCAAAACTTTATTTTAATGCTGTTGTTCAAATCACAATACGCACATGGTTTAAATATATGGTTTAAAAATAATTATATTTTATGAATTACTTATTTTTCTAATCCAACTAAACTGCCAGCGGCGCATCCATATAGCTATAAATGTCACTTCCGTTAAGAGATAATTCGTCATTGTCACTGCTTCCATCGTGTGAGTGTTGCAAATGTATGATGATAGCATCCAAAACCTCACGTGCTATTTCTTTCCAAAAGCAGTGTTCTTGTAGTTTATCTGCATGTCTCATGCAGTTTTCCCAGTCTTGTACAACCTTGTCCGGCTGAGAATTGGGCACACACGTGCGACCCATGGCCATCTCTTAAGAGGGGAACCGGCCCCTGTGTGTGCTCCGTGTGCAGTACGCCTCACTGTGCGGCATGTACTGCTGGATTGCCCGCAGTACACCCGCGTTCGCCAGTCTTTGGGCCTAAGGACTAACTTGCTCGATGTTTTAGGGGACGACCCAGTGGCCGTGGATAAGGCACTGCGGTTTGTGGCGGAAATTAGTTTTAATAAACAAGTCTGACTTGGATTTTATATTTATTAATTTTAGAGCTTTTAACTATTAGTATTGGGATGAGTTTTTATGTACTTTTAATCGTTGAGTGTTTTTATTTTATTTTACCTTTTTAGCCAAATTTGTGTAGCTTTTAGATTTTAGTCTTGACTTCGGGCCCAAATGACCTTGATGTCGACGGGCCCTAAAACACCACACACTCACTCACTCACTTGTACAACCTTGTCACTTTCTTGGTGAATAAGTCGTTCAGCGTCAGTCAGTTGTTTTAGTTCAGGATATTCTTATTCCACGTCCAGACGTTCTCTCCATAACGTGGTTTACAGATGAGGCATAGTTTCATCTGTCAGGCTACATAAATAGTTAAGTGCAGAGCTTCTACTTGCATTAGTCCTGGACCCGTAGGACCACGGACCCGGGGCTCCTTCTACCCGCGAGCGTTGTATACTCCGGATCCCTTTCCATAGGGGAATACCTTTAGTCTACCCCCCCCCCCACTGAGCACATCGTCAAGACGGGATGATGGAAGTGGATACGCCACTTAGGCGCATCAATCCCGCAGGGAAGACTACCGAAAACCTCGATGGGGAGGCCGCCTGGTGATCTAGCACACCTTCTACTAGCTCTGCAGGCTAGTACCCGGGACTTATGAGGCAACCCTCTAACCTCTTCGGGCGGCCGTAGTCTGGCCGGAAGTACCCAATTCCCCGTGGGTGTCGGGAACACACTGCTCCCTCGAGACCAACCCAATCCGAACAACTCCCCTACGGGAGGGGCTCGACAATTCGGCCCGAGGTTCCTCTAGTAACGTCAGAGGTATCACGAGTGCTAAGGGTCCACAGCACTCGCACCACGGCAGCTGAAGGGGACATATCCCTCGGCCCGAGGTTCCTCTAGTAACGTCAGAGGTACCTCGAGTGCTACGGATCCGCAGCGCCCGCACCTCGGCAGCTGAAGGGGATGGATACCCTCCCCTACGGGAAGGCTACATATACACACAAAACACCAGATTTTGGGCTGCTGTGAACCCTAAGTGATCCATGAAATCTTACTGCATGATGAAAAGGTTAGAATATGGTGCGCGGTGTCAGCTTCCAGGATCGTTGGTCTCATTTTCCTTGATGCGACTGTAGACATTAAAGTTTATATGGGTATCTTCAAGACATTTGTGGAGCAGCTGGATGATATCGAATTGAGAGAAGGTTATTTCCAGCAAGATGAAGCAATCTAATAACACAATGGAACTTGTAACCGGTTTCTTTGATAACCGAATAATCTCAAAAGTCTGTGGCCATATAATATGAAAATTTCTTTTATAAAATCAAAGGTAATGGCATTCATTGGGAAAGAGCCAATTAGAACAAAAATAGTTATAAATAATCGTTGCGTTGAACAGGTAAGCCATTTTAACTACTTGGGAACTGATGTTAGTTATGGCAAGGAATATGATGTCTACAATAAAATATGCAAATTTCAAAGAGTGTGTGGAACAATAAATAGAACATTTAGAAACAAAATACGTAAAGAAACAAAATTAAAGTTCTACAAAGTAATGGCTGTACCTATACTGACATACGGAAGTGAGACTTGGACGTTAAATAAAAAGCAACAGAGTAAAATACAGGCTTCAGAAATGAAATTCTTGAGAAGTGTGAAAGGATGCACGAAGAGGAACTTAATAAGAAATGAAAATATAAGAGAAGAGCTGGACATTTTTAGTATGAATGATAGGTTAAAAGATCTCAAACAAAAATGGAAGGAACATGTTGAAAGAATGCCAGATAATAGACTTACAAAACAAATATTACAGTATCATCCTAAAGGTAGAAGATCGGTGGGCAGACCCAGGAAACGATGGCTGGAGGACTTCGAAGGCGGAACAGGCACTTGATTGCCTATGCCATGAAGTAAAGAAGAAAAAGAAGGTCTGTGGCCTTCCAGATCCCCTGACCTGACCTCACCGGAATTTTCTTGTGGAGGTATATATCTAAACAACTGAGTGTACAAGAATTGGCTACCCACACTTGATGTTCTATAGGAGTCCATTCGAAACAAAATAAGTAACATTGGCGAGGATACTCTCCGTAAAACTTCAGAGAATATGGTGAGACGAGTGCAAACATATATAGATGCTGGTGGAGGACACTTCCAACATTTTCTCTGAGATGTAAATAGTGTAATGTATGGAAAGATAGAGTCAGACTGAAACGAGTCAGTTGGAGAATTTAATGTCATGTGGGCACGTTGGCGATAGTAGCTCAAGGGTTAGAGCGGCTGGACGGCAACCAGAAGATCAGTGGTTCAAATCCCGGCTATGGCATTGATTTTTTCAGTCTGACTCTATCTTTCCATACTTAAGCCTACACACGGCCAGTGTGAAAGAACAATTAATTTCCAATAGTATTATGTAATGTCACCCGAACATCGGAATTCCCGGAAGAACCAGCAGCTGGCAGGTGGGGGCCAGACGGGAAGCATTCAGTCCCATTTATCTGTGTAGCGCTAACTTAGGGGATGGTTGGAAAAGCATCAGTAGCCACCTCTTTCCCCTCCCCCTGACATCTGGAACCACCGGGACGACGTTCCGAGCCGCGAAGCTTCCAGAAACAGCGATCTTCTTAAATAAGGGCTGCGGTGGGTGGGTCAGTTCAGCTCTTGGCGAGCAGCCGTGAAGAGCGCCGTGCTAGCGAACGGACTGGAAGACTGCGTACGTGTATTAGAGGAGTTTTACGTAATTGCGAGTATAGAGTGGACCTGTTTCAGACGAACTGGTGGATTGTAATTGTGTGCGCTACGTAATTCTAAGTGATCGGCAAGTGTTCCAGCTGTAATTCGGAGGAGATAAACAACATTTTGAGTTTGTGCAATATGACTTTTAATTTAACGAACCCACAAAGTCACAGTAATCTCCCAATTGTGCATTATACTCTCCCAAAGTTTCACGTGTGTCCTATTATTGGTGCAAAAGTTATCACCTATTGAACTGGTTCAGGGTTATATGGATCGCACTGTAGAAAGAAGCAAGCATGTAAATCTATGTTTGGCCAAAGATCTGCCATAATTAGAACTCAATTAATTATATTAATTATTTTAAGCCGTTGCTACACTTCACGTGGGAGGAACCTGGACAGTGAGGTGATACGTCACTTATGCATGGAAGCAGCTGTGTCCGGCGCAGATTAATTCACGACCATGTTCCATATGCTGTTAGTTCCAGGACAACTTTATGACGACGGTTTGTTGAAATTACACCCAATTCAGCAGACAGGTCTCATCAGCACGAGGTTTTTCTCACATCGTATTTCATCGCTCTAATTAACTTTAATACTCCCAAGCTCGATGACAAAAATAAACAAAATGTCTGTAATCTTCTCTGTTGTTTTCTGTTTCTAGACACAGATTTTTTGAAGCGGCACAAATCAATAAGACTTACAGCAGACGCTGTTTTGTCCGATTAGCTGCTCAGATCTGCTGCAACACTTAAATAACTTTTCAGATTTAAATCTCTTTTGGTGTTTCCATATTTCAAATAACCACCAAATAGCTAAATAACAAGTCATACGCTTCTGACGTAATAAATAAATTAATATACTATTAATTCCAATGCGCGTTTTAACCTTCCAATCTATATCGTCATTCTAAGAAGTGAGTTTAGGGTTACCTAGAAAAGACATCCGCATGTCGCCATCTAACAATGCAGAGTTCTCGTATCGTCAGCATATGCAGCTGTATCAATGGTTGTATAAGTATATAGTTTTCTTAGGTCTCACTTGAATTCCTTTATATACAATTTAAAGTTACCTTTCAGTCTTCTTAGGACACGCCGTGGCTCAGCTTCTAGACCGCTAGGCTCCCACCAAGGCGGCCCGGGTTTGATCCCAGGTGAACACAAAGTGAGATTTGTGGTGGACAACACGGCTCTGGGGCGGGTTTTCTCTGGGATCTCCAGTTTTCCCCGCCATCTCATTCCACCGGTGCTCCATCTTCATCTCATGTTTCATCAGTGTCATCGCCTGCGGTGCCGTATGTAGTAAAAGCGGGCGTTAAACACTAAACACTACTTTCAGCATTCTGATAGGCATTTAAGCCCTTTAAACCGTACCGACGACAAAGCCTTTGCCCTAATACGAGAGCTGTCCAATAAAGAATGATCACAATGTATATATATAACGTACCTTTACTCATCCTCATAATTTTGATGATCCTTCACAAAATAGTCTCCCCTGAATGCGATTCACTTGTCCCAGCGTTTCTGCCAGTCTTCAAAGACAAGCTGCAAACAATTTTTGAGAGATCCTTCAAAATTGCCTCCGCAGCCTTCACCACTGCTTCTGATGATGGATAATGCCTCCCACCAAGGGGTTTCTTCAAGTTAGGGAATAGAAAAAAAGGTCACATGGGGCTAAATTCGGACTATAGTAAGGGTAATGGATGCACTTCACTTTGATTTTTGCAAGATATTCAGTAACAACATTGGCAATACGCGGCCGTGCATTATCGTGGTGCAGCATCCAGCCTGCTTTACGAAAATGTGGCACCCAATGAAATGCTCAGTATTTTAGAAAGTGATCTTAAGGTAAGTCGTCGATCCTCTCTCACAATGGCAGCAGCTGTGCTGATGTTTTCTTCCGTAAGAACAGTAACCAGAGCACCGGTTCCACCTTTCCTTGAAATTGATTGTCACCCCTCTTAAAACATTTGAAATCACCTTCGAGCTGTGCTGTAGGGAGGAACAGATTCTCCATGGGCCTCCTGTAGCATTATATAAGCCTCAACTGAAGATTTTTTGAGACAAAAGCAGAATTTCAAAGCTGCATATTGTTCCTCACGTGTTACCTCCATTGCGGCGGTAGGCAATACTGAATATGTCTGAACTTGCCTGGTTCTCACAGGTGGGAACCAGGAGTACCAACAATGGAACTACTACGACGTGTTTGTTTCACATTAAGCTATCAGAATATAATAAGATGAATTTTAGTGCGAAAAGTTATGACCGTAAAAAAATTATGATCATTCTTTATTGAAGGGCTCTCGTACATATTTGGTCTGAAAAGTTTCCTACCTAATAAAGATACAAGACATTTTTTCATAATATTTGTTATTTTTCAACATAGTCTCCTTGTAACTCTACACACTTCTCCCAGCAATCCTCCCATCTCTGTAACTCATCCAAATAGTATTCGGACATTTTCTCCGCAAAATAATGTTCACGAAGGTGATTGTCTCTTCATTTGACGAAAATCTCTGTCCTCCGATCGCAATTTTCAGATGAGTGAACAAAAGGAAGTCTCTTGGGGCTAGATCTGGCGAGTCAAGCAGTTCAAACCGTAATTCGTGGATTTTCGCCATTGCAACCGCTGAGGTGTGACACGGTGCGTTGTCTAGGTGAAACAGGATTTCCTTTTCCTACCAATGTGGCAATTTTTCCACAAGTTCTGCCTTCAGCTTGTCAAGTAATGATGCGTAGTATTCTCCTGCAATTGTTTTTGAAGATAATCGATTAAAATAACTCCATAACTATCGAAAAAGACATTCACCATCACTTTCCCAGTCAAAAAAATAATTTTTGTTTTTATGGAGCCTGTCCTCCCTTTGCAGACCACTGTTTGGACTGCATTTTTGTTTCGGGCGTATACTGGTGTATACGCGGACAGCTTTCTCATGTCTAAATGTTGATTTAATATGTGACAAACACGTTCTTTTGACATGTTCATAGCCTCTGCTATCTCTCTCACTTTAATTTGGCGGTCGTCTAGCATCCTTTGGTGAGCGTTGCCGATGTTTCCGTCTGTAGTTGCAGTTTTTGAACGTTCCGAACGTTCATCGTTTCCCAAGCTCTTAGGACCACGTTTAAATTCAGCTGCCCAAAATTTCACCGTGGTAAATGATGATGCATCTTTGATTTGTTTAGGTGTATTGCCTTTTAAAGCAAATAATTAATGTCAGCTCAATACTTGATTTTGTCCATTTGCATAAAAACACTCACATCAACTTACTCAAACGACTGCTAGAGTTAGATTACTTCCGTAAAAACCCTGGCATAATGCATTGCTTACCTTAGGAGCGACTCTCACCACCACAGATTAATACCAGATTCTCAACTCTGTGTAAAAAACTGAAGACGCATAGGACGCTCATTCATAACAACTGAGCGTCCAAATTTGCTGAAACTTTGGTAACTGTAAACACATGAACAACGAAATTTACGAGTGCTGCCATCTGTCGGAAATTTTTTCAGACCACCGTCGTTTATCCAGGAAACCTGAAAACATTTTATTGAAACTTCACGATCGAATTTTTAGGTGGTATGCAATTTCTTCTATACCTATTATATACAAAAGAAAGTAAAAAGATAATTTTAACAAATGTATAGATATTATATAATGTTTTATAGAGACAGTTTTAACTGGGGAAAAAATATGGAGGGCCAAGTACACTTAGACACGAAAAAGAATGAAGAAATGCAAAATGTTTGAAGCACAGAGAGATATCTGGAATCTAAAACGAGTTTGCTCTCTGCTCCATTATACAGTGTACATAGTTTTCCTTACATTTCCCAGTAAGACCCACGCATGTACCTAAGATATCGAATCTAATTAACTCAAAGCACGAGATAGATTTCCTCAAGGCCGCTGTTAACTGATCCAGGCAGAAAGCTAATGGCTATGAAACCGCAATGACATTAAACAAGCTTAGCCTGTCAACATAAAACCCTAAAAGCATCAATAGCAAGTTCTCACGTAACATGTGCACGTGCTAAGATCTGCATGTAGAGAAGTCATGCGTTTACATGAAACTTACCCACCTAGATAAGTTGAATATTATCAAGAACCCCCCAGAAATGTTTCGAAAGAGCTCTGTTCCAGTGTATGTGAACAGTACAACATCGAAGCTTAAACTGTTAATACAATTCAACTAATAAGGGATACGAAGTTTTCTTGAAGGTTGTTTTAAGGCACCAATATAGAAATGAACAAAAGTAGCCCAAACGAGTCACAAGTTTCCTGGTTACATTAATTCAATAAATACATCTCAAGATTCTCAACTCAACTTGTTCTGTTATCACTCAGAATGCATCTGAAGGCCAAAGATCATTTTGCAATCTCACATCAAGTAGTAATAGGTGCAAAATTTATAAATTCCATTGCGACAGAGCCCACCTCTGTGGCATGGGTGTTAGCGTGCCTAGCTCACATTCAAGAGGTCCCGAGTTATATCTTTGTCAGATTGCTTTACCTGAATAACGTTTTACGAAGGTTTTACCCTTATCCAAAACAATAAATCTTAGGTAACTTTAGGCTCGTTTGAACATCATTTCATTCACCTTCCGATATGACCACGTTGCAGGTTTTCCCTTATCCTGAAAGATGAATGTCTGGTAACTCTAAGCTCTATGTACCCTGCACTTATTTGAACATCACTTCAATCATCGTCCGCGATATGACTTAACGTTGTAGGTTTTCCCTTATCCTGAAAGATGAATGTCTGGTAACTCTAAGCTATATGTAACCTGTACTCATTTGAACATCATTTCATTCATTTTCCGATCTCCCGTATCCTGAAAGATGAATGTCTGTAAATCTAAGCTCTATGTACCCTGTACTCATTTGAGCATCATTTCATTCATCTTCGGATATGACCACGTTCAGGTTTTCCCTTATCCTGAAAGATGAATGTCTGTAAATCTAAGCTCTATGTACCCTGTACTCATTTGAGCATCATTTCATTCATCTTCCGATATGACCACGTTCAGGTTTTCCCTTATCCTGAAAGATGAATGTCTGTAAATCTAAGCTCTATGTACCCTGTACTCATTTGAACATCATTTCATTCATCATCCGATATGACTTAATGTTGGAAGTTTTCCTTATTCTGAAAAATGAATGTCTGATAACTCTAAGCTCTATGGACCCTGTAGTCATTTGAACATCATTTCATTCATCATCCGATATGACTTAATGTTGGAGATTTTCCTTATTCTTAAAGATGAATGTCTGGTAACTCTAAGCTCTATGTACCCTGTACTCATTCGAACATTATTTCATTCATCATCCGATGTGACTTAACGTTGGAGGTTTTCCCTTATCCTGAAAGATGAATGTCTGATAGCTCTAAGCTCTATGTACTCTGTATTCATTTGAACATCATTTCATTCATCGTCAGGTATGACTTAACGTTGGAGGTTTTCAGGTTTTCTGCAAGATGAATGTCTGATAACTCTAAGCTCTATGTACCCTGTACTCATTCGTACATTATTGCATTCATCATCCGATGTGACTTAACGTTGGAGGTTTTCCCTTATCCTGAAAGATGACTGATTATACATTCCTCCTTCACTCATATTGCACATGCAAGCCACTACTGCACTGCTAAATCTGCCATGCTACTTACTATACCCAGAATCAACCGTTGGCTGTGTCTGCCTGCTTCTTGGAAGTATTAGGGACGAGAGGGGGGTAAATTAACAATTCAATTGCCTTCATTCCCACCGATGGATTAGGGTACAGCATTTAAACCCCAAGATAGAAACAGGGAACTGAATTCAGGATCACCCTATGGCGAAAATTACACTTTTCCTTGGAACAACTCGTCCAGTTGCTCCTATCATCCTTTCTATTTGCAGTTTAAAGGTGACCACTCCAGATTACCTCAGGTACGTTTTGTTTTCCACGCTCTGCCAAACTTACAATGAGAAAGCATTTCACACGTAACACAGTTCTGTTATTGTTGGTGAAATAATCTAACTTAATTACGGCATTGTCTGACGGAGATGAGCATCGATTGTGGCTTACATATAGGCGCAAAATGCCTTTGTCTCTTGTTGCCCTTTTGGGAAACGGTTACATAACAAAGCATGACCAGGGCAAAGACAACAATGTTGTTCCTCAAGGGGAATTGGACTTCCAGCTCCACAACGTTCCGAAAGGGAATCCTTAAACTTGCAGAAACACTTCACTTGCTATCTGCTTTAAAGCGGAAACTTGAGGGAACTGCTGCACAGAGTTAGTTGAGCTCGCAGTAAACAAAACAAAACAGTTTTAAACAGTAAGCTGGATCTATTAACGGTGTAAGTTGATTTTATAAATAAAGATAGAGAGATAAGTATTTCAATTGATAATTTAAGTATGTTCTGATTAAGGTAGTGTGGAACAAAGGATTCAGAACTTATTAGAAGCAGGCATTACATAAGAACACGTAAGTGTTGGAAAAAGGCAATTAGTGTAAACTATTGTACCTAATCTAATTACAATTATAATGTACAGTGTGATCCATATAAATCTGAACTATTTAAATAAGCCATAGCTTTTGTATCGTTAATAGGATACACGTGCAACTTTGGGAGAATATAATACACAGTTGGTAGATTACATTTCACTACGAGTGTAATGAAATGATTAATTTCCATCAATTAACTAAAATAATAACAGTTAAATGATGAAGTCTGGAACTCAAGTACTCAAGTAAGTCGCCACAAACGGTGTATCTCGAATGCGAGAGCACCTAGTGGTCTAGCAAGAAAATATACGAGTCAAATGGAGAATTTAATGTCATGACGGCACGTTGACCATGGTAGCTCAATGCTTTAGAGCGACTGGACGTAAACCAGGAGATCCGTGGTTCAAATCCTGGTCATGGCATTGAATTTTTCATGTTGACTCTACCCATCAAGTATCTTAGCCTATATACGGCTAGTGTGGAGAAATGATTAATTTCCATCAATTAACTAAAAAGATAACCTTAAGTTAGCGCTACGCTAACAGAGTGACCTTGATTAATTTATTAATGTAGATGCTTTCGGTTTCAAATCCTTTGTAATGTTCCTGTGTGGAAATTCGGTCTTTTCAATCTAACCACATGGAGAAACCATGAGGGGACAATTAAATTTGTAGGTACGTGGAACATAAACCACCGAGACTAACTCTTTTATCGCCACACTGTTGACAGAATTGCCGTGTAATACGGAATCAATCAACAGCAATGAATAAAGAATATGCGAAGGGAACAAAAAATTTGGAATGAAATTGAGTAATTGCTTAACCATATTAACAAAACCGACAATTGGAACTGCGTAGGCACATTCCCTTGAACAAACATTGCACATGAATACTTCAGCAAGCGAAATTAACAAGCCTTTTTGCGTTCCAGAACTGAATTTCAATACAGTAATGTGATTGTAACTATCACCACACGTGTGGAAATGTACCTGTAACACGTTTTCATTTTCCCGATACACCTGGTGTATATGGAAGGGAGGAATTGTTACACATTGTCATTGCGAGCAGTTAGAGATGTTCGGTACATAGAAGTGTTGGTCCATAAATAACTACACTTCGTTCAAATGCTTGTATTACCACAATAACACCATGTTGTGAAGTGTTTATATGTGTCTGCAGTCAGCATACATTTTCAGAATACTACACTATCTGTCAATTTATCCCATAAAATGGGCATCCTTTAGAAATTAATTCTGCCTGAAGTGAAAAATTATGTAAGAGGGGACGTATGCAAATATTCAGGGTCTTACATAAATAGCCATAATATCCAAAGTTTTCAAATTAGAGTAGTGAACCTTAGTATACTCATTTAAGATAATAGAGTTAATATGCACAATTTTTTTCATAATTTTCTATTGTTTATAACTAATGCTACATATTTTTGTTTCTATATGCAGAGATATTTACACACTTAAGCCCATTTTTTCAATATTCACATATGCTATCTTTCTGAAATTTGGTATGTTATTTTAAAACACACTAAAAATGAATTTGTTGGATTTAGATTTCTTATTAAAGTTGTATAGAATTTAAAAAAAAAATGTTAATCATATGCATCCTTTAAAACTTAAAATAATTTCATATATTTTGTATCATCACATTCCATCTGGAGCTTAATCTTAAATTCTAGAACCAACAAAATGTTCACTGTGGCATAAGAAAGCTCTGTGCTAAATTGCATCACTGTAGATGAAGTAGTTTGAGAGAAAAATGGGTTGAAGTTGTAGAAAATGCAAGTTACGGGGAAAGGCAATTAAAATATTGGTTTGTTTCATAAATTCGCTTTTATTCTTGTTACGTGTTTACGACAAAGAACGCCTGCACTGTATGCCCGTATTACAACTACGGCAACGAAGGTGCCTAATTATCTAGGGGTAATCTGTTTGCATACACAAGGTCATCGAAAGTAAACAAGGCAATGAACTTTTCAAAACAACCTTTATTTTGTGCAGCATGCACCATTATTATCAATAACACATCTCCATCTCTCAGGAAGCTTATCAATTCCATTTTTCCAAAATCTTGCAGTTTTCTGGTTGACGAACTCTTCTACGGCGAGTCTACAATCCTCCAAGGAAGTAAAGCGTTTGCCATTAAGGCAGTTTTGCAGGGATCGGAGTAAATGATAGTCGGATGGGGCAATATCTGGAGAATAAGGCGGGTGAGGTAACACATCCCAGTCGAAATCCCGTAATTTCTGACGAGTTACTATAGAAGTGTGTGGCTTGGTATTGTCTTGATGAAAGACGACTCCACCATTAGATGCTAATTCTGGCCTTTTCTCTCATAGGGCAACCTTCAGACGATCCAACTGAGAACAGTATTTCTCTGAATTGATGGTCTCCCCAGGAGGAAGAAATTCGTAATAAATAACTCCTTTCCAGTCCCACCAAATGCACAGCATAATCTTCTCAGGATGAAACCCTGGTTTAGGAATTGAGAGTGGTGGTTCCCCTTTTTTACGCCATGACTTTCTCTTTCGGATGTTGTTGTACACAATCCACTTTTCGTCTCCTGTAACCAGCTGTTTCAGAAAAGGGGCAGCTCCATTGCGTCTTATCAATGCGTCACAGATGGAAACGCGCTGAACTAAATTTTGTTCACTCAGTTCGTGTGGAACCCATACATCCCGAAGATTTACGTAACCAAGTTTCTTTAGGTGCCTGGCTACAGTTGCATGAGATAAGTTTAGCTCCTGACCTACCTCCCGAGTTGTTATTCTGAGGTTGTTCGTATTCATGTCCTTTATCCTTTCCTCATCCGTAACCACAGGTCGTCCAGAACGAGGTTTGTCTTTCACAGAGAAGTTCCCAGCTCGAAATCGGGTAAACCATTTTTGACATGCCCGATTCGTCACTGCATCTTCTCCATAAACAGCACAAATTTTCCGTTGAGTTTGTGAGGCTGTTTTACCTTTACGGTAATAAAACAGCATTAAATGTCGAAAATGTTCCTTCTTGCCTTCCATATTAACATTCACAAGTTACAACTCCACTCTGTTGCATCCACAAACTCGTACTGAAGTTTGGTTACCAATTCTCACATAAGTTGACCTATTTACCTTTGGCCGTGAGGTCGCTGTGGTTTGTTTTCATAGCATTCTTTTCAATTATTGTATTTGTAAACAAACCCCATATTGTTAGGCAACTTCTTTGACGTAAAAGTAATGCGGGCATGCAGTGTTCTCAGGTGTTCTTAGTCGTAAACACGTAACAAGAATCGAACGAATTTATGAGACAACCCGATACAATAAGTATTATTTAGTTTGCATTTTAATTTTAAGTCAGAACTTCCCATATCCATAGTCTGTATCGTCATTATAGTCTTCTTCGGCCTATCTTTTTTAAATTCCTCTTCTGTCTTGCTTCTTTCTGGATTAATTTCATAGCTCTTTCTGCACCAGCGATGTGAATGTTGTCGATACTCTGCAAAATTGTTTCCATAAACACTCCAGGTTGATACCCTAACTGATGCATAACTTTCTTTCTGCCAACATTCCCAACATTAAACACTATTGCAGCATCAAATGTAGCAATTTTCACCACTATGTAAGACACAAATGATGTTTTGGGACACCTTTTCCATATCAAACTGTTGAGGCTTTCTTATGGGTTTTGTGTCTCTCCATAGAGACATTTGTTTAGCAAGTCTGGGTGTGCTAAGAATTGGTAGGTGGGCTTTATAGATTCCAAGACAGCTGATGGAAGACTATGTGTTGCTACTATGCTACTATGCAACACTAGGGAATTTAATTTTTAAAGGTACATACAGACCACGTACAATCATAATATTTTGGTGTTTGATAGCTAACACTATATACTATTTTACAAAACAATAAAAAAGTTAGATATTTTGAAAACTTTTTCGTACGTCTCACCTTAACACTAGAAGGACCGCACCAGTCATTTTGACGGATGCACTGCTTTAGAATACTTATTTCTTGCTTATGCTTTTTACTAAACCTCCCACGTTCTACGACTTTTAATAAATACTTATGAAAAACACGTCCACAAAGAATTAAGCATTTTGAATCTTTCTAAAAGCTGGTATAAACAACTCCTACTAGATGGACCGCAATCCGTCATTTTGACGGGTACGGAATTGTGGATCTCTCCACATTTGTTGTTGTTTTCCTTCCTGATTGGTTTATGGCACTCTGCAGACCCTTTGTCGATGCGTAAGAAAGCTTTATTGCCCAAGTGGCGCAATTTGTGCTACCACTGATGTATTTACGAGGTGTTGGAGCAGAAAACTTTCCATTGAAGTTGTTATGGTCGAATCGCTCGCTCGTCGTGCTGGCTGGCTGTATTTAGCCAGAAGGTTTTTGCTGCGTGCCCACCCGTTTTGGGTTTAACCGTAGGTAAGGTATTATTCGCGATGTTTTAGGATGACTTGCAGGTTTTAGGTTTTAATTATTTTTTAAGGCTACAGTACTTGTACCTTAGGATTGAAAGGACAGGATGCAATGCCTAGCACCCTGGTGTTTTATTACTGGATTTAAGTTGGTAAAATTTTGATGCCAAACATCTTAGGAGAGTTATGTGGAGCTCAGCTTTAGCTTCTGTCAGGATTAGCTCCTGGGTTATCTTGAGTGCCCGCAAGCCATGCGGGGTACACGGTGTACGCTAGAGCGACGTCTAGTGGGGTCATAATCTCCCAACGATCTAACAAGGGCACTTCTATGGTTTGGTAAATTGGCGTATAATTTTGATGCCCGGCGCCTAATCTCATCCTCCACGTATGGAAGACCCAAGGCTTCATGAAGCAACCTGGTGGGAAAGTAGCGGCCCACAGAGTAGAAAGACCGTAGTGCTCTATTCTGTGCACGTTGAAGCCATGCCAACCAGCTATCTGCGGTCATGCCCCAGATTTCACAGGCATAAAGCATAACAGGAATTACCAGCGCTCGGAAAAGGTATAAACTCAGGCGAAGTGGCATCGAGCTTGACCCCAGCATTGGATACAGGGAAGCTTTTCCTCCCTGTACCCATGCCGCTAGGTCCCTGATGTGTTGGCGAAAGGTTAGACCCTTATCCAACGTAACTCCTAGGTATCGGACAGAGTTAGTCCACTCTATCCTTCGGCCTCGGAAGCTGAAGTTGGGGCAGTCTGCGGGGGCGTGGCGCTTGGTAAAAAGTATGGCGTGATTTTTCTCCGGATTTACGGACATCCGCCAACGCTTACACCACTGTTGTGTGAGACGGAGGTGTCTCTGTATGGGGTTGAAGGCTCTGAGGATGTGTTTGTCTTTGCAGAACAGAAGCACGTCGTCAGCGTATTGTGCCATTACGGCTCGTGGCTCTGCGGGGAAGTCTGCCATAAAGATATTGCATAGTGTAGGGGATAGTACAGAGCCTTCGGGGACTCCACCTCTCACTGGTCTAAGTGTTGATGTTTTCCCCGCAACTGTGACTTTAAAAGTGCGGTGTCGCCAGAAGCTGTGTAAGATGTTGATGATTTGGGTTGGGAGCCCCATTTGGATCAGTTTATGCAGTAGCCCGGCATGCCATATCGTAGAGAAGGCCTTCTCGACATCCAACGAAACTGCAGCCGTGAAGGCGCCTTCCTGGAAGCCCAGGGCGAAGCAGTAACTGCTGGACTGTCGAGTGCCCAGGACGAAATCCAAACTGATGGTCGGGGATGGCTTGAATGTCTTCCAGGATGTGGGACAATCGGTTGAGAATCAACACCTCGAGAAGTTTCGAGAGGGTGGAAAGGAGGCTGATGGATCGGTAGCTGGAAGGGTGCACCGGATTCTTCCCAGGTTTCAATATGCAAATCACCCGGGCCTCCCTCCACTCTCGTGGAAAGCACCCAAGGTTAAGGCACATATTGAAAACCCTGTTTAAGAATAGAACGGCGTTGAAGGGAAGATGGCGGAGCATGAGGGATGTCAGCCCATCAGGACTCGCCGCCTTTTTAGGTTTGAGACGCTGGAGTGCGCCTTGGACCTCACTGGGGCAGATGGTTGGGAGTCCCTCCGCGTCCTCAGGAGGGCAACCTAAGAAACGACGCACATCCCGACGGACGCGTTCGGAAAGGATATGGTCGAATACCTGGGGACCACCATTTTTCAGGAACACAATGAGCAGAAACAAATTCGCTGAAAATTTGTGTTTTATGTCATTTGATGACAGATACACACGTTCTCAAAGACTTAAGTACAGGTCGCTTTGCAGCAGCTACTCCTGTCTGGAATCCTTTTTTTGCCAATTCCTTGAAGTGTTAAATATCACTGGATGAGCAACTCTTTCCTTGCAAGGCTAGATGCTCTTCATTCAATATATGAGCAATAAACGGGACAAATTTGGAATAAAGTTTTGGCTTGCAGTTGATGCAAATTCAAAGTATCTGGTGAATGGTTTTCCTCACCTGGGCAAAGACTAACAGCGCCCCACAGGTGTTCCTCTTGCAGAGCATGTTATAAGCTTCTTATACAGCCCTTTGTTTTTGCAGGAAGAAATATTACATGTGACAAATTTTCCACAACCAAATGCCTTGCAGAAAATTTGAAGCGTAAGAGTACAAGCATTGTGGGCACTGTAAAGAAATGTAGAAGGTAAATCCCTCAATCAGCAAAATCTGCTGCACCACCTTTGCACAAAACTGTACTTTATAAGTGAGGTGACATAACTCTGACATGCTATCAGAGAAAGAAGGACAAAAATGTGCTTCTTTTGAGTTCAGTGTATGACAACATCCTAAAAAGCTACCAGAATCAGTGGCGTACTACAATAACACCAAGTATGGCGTTGACGTCGATCAAATGGCTCGACTGTACACAGTGAAATATGGATGTAGAAGGCAGCCTATGCTTTTTTTTCAATGTGTTGGCCTTGGCAGCTATTAATGCATGGGTACTCTATAAGGAAGTAACAGGTGAGAAAGTAAACAGTCATCAGTTCATATACAACTTAGCAGCAAGTATGTGTGTGGACCATGTTTAGGCAACGCTGATTACACGTGTGTAGGTGCTACGATGCTGCAGCTGCCATTGAATGAGCGAAGTCAGTTTTGTATGTGCTTTTCTACTATATACTATGGCATTCAAAATTTTTTTGTTGAAACACATGTGTTTGCTAAGGGAAGTTATCCATTTTACATTTGGTTATCGCATATATTTGCATTAATTTTTAGGCTTAAAATGTTCATTTTACCATGTAATTCTTCAAACAAAACTAAAATTATATATTGGTAAACTTTAATAATAATTTTAAATAAACTGGTGTGCATTAAAACTTCTTTACCATTTTAAAAAGGGCAAATAAAACTGCAGCCGTCAAAATGATGGGTTGTTCCTTCTCGGTAGACCATACTCGCCGGTCTGAAGACAGATACATGTAAGACGTGCACGCAAGACTACCCATGGCCTCCTGTAAATAGCATTGCCAAACCAAAAAACTATAGTATAATTTCTCAGACGTTGTGTTCCTGAAGAATAATGCTTTTGTCTCGCAAATTTTAACTATATTCTTGTGCTTGACCTGCTATATTAACTCTGGTACAGTTAATTCAACTCTTTGCAGAGAATATTTATGTCTAACAGTAAAAGGTCTACTTTTCAGTAACAAAAGTATCGCGTAATGATGTGTTTTTCTTATGGCGGTGGATAAACATGACTTTTTCTCTATAGCCCTTTAAACATTCATAACTCTACATAAGCGGAACATGAAGAAATGATCAAAAGGAATGGAATATAGACCTACAAAACCCTGAGAAGCTCCAGATACCTTTTCAAAAACAAGATGAATTAATAATACATGTATATAAATAAAATCCTATGACAATTGGAAAAGAGGAAATTATACTTTGTGATGCACAGTTACAGAACAGAACATCAAACTGAATGAAAACCCCGGACAACACCTGAGCATAAGTTTTGTAGATAAGAAGAGCGAGTTTCCATCTTTTTTTTTTTTGTGTCAGAACGTTACAGACTTTGATGGATTACGTAGGGAGAACTTCAGCATGAAAACTCACGCAGAGAGGAAAAATCGAGGAAGTGGAAAATATATCTATAGACGAGATGTTTGTGTGTATACAATAATTGGAGAAAGATAGTGGCATATTGGTTTATTGTTAATGTTCGATGTAAAGCTTAGCTAACCTAGGTAGTTATGGAAAACTCCACTCATATTGAGCACAATCATTTATGCAGATTAAATTGAAGCGATATTTCTAACCAATATAATTCAATTTACGTAGCCAATTTTCCAAATTTCATATGCTGGATCTCGTATTTAGGGTAGCTACATCTCTTGTGAACGATTCTCTGCAACAAACAAATTTTCTCTCTTCTTTTGGTCCTCTCTGTTTATCTTGCAAACGTTTAGAGGACAGACAGTGAAAATTGTGTAGATAAACACAGAAAAATAGCTATTTTAAATTAAATAACGAGAAGAAGCTTGCGCTACTGCTAGTTTTAACAAATTTGACCCTTGAATCACTTATACCGACGGACCCAAAATCATTCTGCGCGTTTTTTTTGGCTGTCAACGACATAGGCGCTAGTTGCCGTATGCCGCCATCATAGATGCGCGGATGAAACAATGCAACATTTTAATACTTTACTTGTCCGCGTTATTAAAGGACATGCTGAAACTGGCCACAGCCGTTGTTCTATAAAAAGTAGTTTTAAAAATGTTGCATGGTTTCATTGGCGCCTTTCCATGATAGCGGCAGGCGGCAACCAGCGTCGAGGACGCGGGCAACCACAATACTTCGCAGCCGGTTAGGATGTTTTTGGGGCTTTCGATAAAAAGCAAATACTACGACCGGAGTTCGACCAGAGTATTTCTCCTTAGAAAGAGACGCCCTGTTAGTCAACTACAGTGACCAGGTCTCTGAATCCACATCGTGAGCTCCTTTTTAATGTGCGACCGCGTCCCACATAGAATTGCACTGTTATGGCATCCTACTAGCACTCAACAGTTATTACCTGTCTAACGAATGAATACAGTTTGTTCTGGGAGGTCGCTGTTTCGAGAGATCAGAGAAGGCGGGAAAATAGTACAGTACAGTCTGATCATCAAAACATCAGAACATCGTACGTAACATGACGTATATTGTATTACCTGTCTGACGAATGAGTACAGTTGTTACGGGAGGTCGCTACTCAGTTTAGAGAGATCAGAGAAGACGGGAATATAGTACAGTACAGTCTGATCATCAAAACATCAGAACATCGTACGTAACATGACGTATATTGTATTACCTGTCTGACGAATGAGTACAGTTGTTATGGGAGGTCGCTGCTCGGTTTAGAGAGATCAGAGAAGACGGGAATATAGTACATTACAGTCTGATCATCAAAACATCAGAACATCGTACGTAACACGACGTATATTGTATTACTTGTCTGACGAATGGGTACAGTTGTTATGAGAGGTCACTGCTCGGTTTAGAGAGATCAGAGAAGACGGGAATATAATACAGTACAGTCTGACCATCAAAACATCAGAACATCGTACGTAACACGACGTATATTTTATTACCTCTCTGACGAATGAGTATAGTTGTTATGGGAGGTCGCTGCTCGGTTTAGAGAGATCAGAGAAGACGGGAATATAGTACAGTACGGTCTGGCCATCAAAACATCAGAACATCGTACGTAACACGACGTATATTTTATTACCTCTCTGACGAATGAGTATAGTTGTTATGGGAGGTCGCTGCTCGGTTTAGAGAGATCAGCGAAGACAGGAATATAGTACAGTACAGTCTGACCATCAAAACATCAGAACATCGTACGTAACACGGCGTATATTGTATTACTGGTCTGACGAATGAGTGCAGTTGTTGTGGGAGGTCACTGCTCGGTTTAGAGAGATCAGAGAAGACGGGAATATAGTACAGTACAGTCTGGCCAACAAAACATCAGAACATCGTACGTAACACGATGTATATTGTATTACCTGTCTGACGAATGAGTACAGTTGTTATGGGAGGTCGCTGCTCGGTTTAGAGTGATCAGAGAAGACGGGAATATAGTTCAGCACAATCTGACCTTCGAAACATCAGAACATCGTAAGTAACACGACATATATTTTTGTAGTTGCTAAGTCGATATTCTATGTCTTTAAGTATTCTCCAGAGTACGTCCTTCTGTCTTCAAAAGCGATCTTGTCTTTAACAACAGTCATGAGTTAACGTACTGTAGGAATTTCTCTTCTCTGTTAGTAAAACTCGAGAAAAGCTCTGTACACAACAGTTTGTCTTTTTTAAACTCGTAGAGTTCGAACCTTTTTGGATGTGGGACGTTTGGTAAGTGTTGAAAGTTTTTCTCCCGTACAATTTGAATTTTATACTTCTTTCACTATATTATTTACTGTTCGTTCACTGTCGGTGCTCTAGAATCATTTAATGTTATAATTAAACCTTTACCTTTGACTTCTTTGCAAAACTGTAACACATTGAACACTAATTTTCTGCTTTGTGAGCGTATGACCGCAAGCGGCGGGCTTCACTGGCTTCGAACCCGTCTACAATAAGAGACTGAAACTGCTGTATAGGGACTAGTGACGTAATACCGCTTATGTTTGTTATTACCCAAGCTTCCACTGTTGGTCGTTGTATTTATTCTTCAGACAGGTAAGAGTACATACATGGTGTTATCGGTGCTGTCGTCAGTGGCATGTGTGTCTGTACTTGAATGTATCCCTTTAATGTATTTAATTAAGTTATAACTTCAAGCTTTTTCTGACATTGACACGCAAAGGCACAGCAGTCATGTGTTCGGTTTCAAGTGAGATGGAAGTAAGCAAACGACGTGACGTACACCGGAAATTGCCAAAATATCGACGTTTTCTTTGTTTCTCAGGGTTGTCAGTGATGGCTGCGTCACAATATTTATTTCCCTCGAGAAACATCGTCGCTTTTTACCCCTTTGCCCTACATAGCTGAGAGAAAGTGACAAGAACATTAAGCCTTCTTCTTGTAAGGTATGCTGCAGCATATAAATACTCCGCTACAGAATAATTTACTTCTTCATTTGTTTCATCACAATGGAGCATCTTACATGAGAAATAACACGAGGTTCGAGTAGGTGGGGAATTTACTGTCGAGCCAACATGTCAGTTGTTACGGGCTACATAATGATGGAGAACACCTCACACACTACAGCTTACACACACACACACACACACACACCTTCAGGAGAAAAGATCTTCAGGAAGTAGACAGGCCATAGAGAAGAAACTATCAATTCCAGAAAATGAAAAGGCATTTGCCTACTCACCAGGGAAAACGAAGGAAACCCAAAGGTCAAAGTCACTCATCAATGGCTATAGATCCCGAGTATAAATCGTGAATCTCGAGAAATCCGTCTCTTTCCCCCCACCGTTGAACTGTACCCGGAGACTAAAGTACAATTATACAACCTACTTTGATAATTTAAAAGCTTTAATAAATCTCTTATTCACACTGACAGCTTACTTGCATAATTACACCACAGTGCCTTAACTTAAATTTCCTCAAAAGTTATACTTTGTACACATCATAATTTCACTCTAACACCTGTTATTACATGATTTTGAACTGCTCCGGGAGCTAAGACAATTATAAATCACCGTGCGCGCGCTGTGAAAGGAGAACCCCGACTACTTTGACTCGTCAGCTCGGAGAGTTTTCCGAGAGAGGAACCAAAGCAACCTTCACGCTCTCACACGGGAAAAAAGGAAACACGAAACAACTGAGGCACACGTCTCGTAAAAGAAAGGTGTGATCAGCACACCGTTTCGGCGAGCTTTTATTTACACACTGCACTGTCCGTCTCCTTGAATGCTCGGCCGCGCCGCCTCTTCAACAATGGGCTCGCGACAATGTTGTCACCCGAACGTCGGAACACCCTATAGAGCGCGCAAGCAGGAGACGGTCGGCGTTCGCCCCGCCCCCTCGTTTGTCTTATAGCGTTAAGGAGGGGTGGCTGGGACAAAAAACATCACTGCGCCGTCTCTTTCTGTTCCTCCTGTGTTCTCGAACTTACGGGATATTTCATCTAATCGAGAACCTTCCAGATCGGCTAGTTGACCCTATATAAGCAATACGCCGGGCAGTAAGTGGGTCAGTCAGTTAGTTAGTTGGTTCTTGGCGTAAGAATGCAGTGCTAGTGTACGACGAGAAGACTGTGTGAATGCATCGGATGATTGTACGTAATTACGAGTGCAAGTGAAATTGTAACGGACGAACTGGTGAATCGTAATTGTGTGCATTACGTAATTCCGTGTAATTGGCAAGAGTTTAACTGTAAGTCGGTAGAAATAAAGAACATTGTTGAGTGGTGTCATTGGACTTTTCATTTCACGAACCCACAAAGTCACAATATTTAAATGAATCCTTTTTTGCGAGTCTCTTGTTTGTTTTCCCTGGCCTTTAGTGAAAGTGATATCTCACTGTGATGACTTCACCCTCTCAAGTCAGTAAACTATACCTAAAACGGAGCCGTTATACGCCGGAAACCTGGAAAAACGGAAAATAAATTATGGAACGGAGATATTTCCCATGTAAAACTATACTCTAAGCCAGAAAACTTCCTAACGCCTAAATTCCCTGATTAGAGCGCATCACTTTACGTTACAAAGTACGTATTTTAAAAAGTGCAATAATTTTGAGAGTGACTGTGCTTGCACCGAATTTCAATCAACCATAAACTGCAATCCTTCGAGGAAAAGAGGAAACCAACCATTAGCTCTCTGAACTCTCTTCTTACACACATGGTAACGGTATAATTCTCAGTTTTTTATTGCAGGGGATCAAGTAGGAGTGGAAGAAAATTCTGAGCTTTGGTGTTTTTAAAAACATAGTCTTTGTGCATACAAATTCGGTAAAATATGTTCCACACATTAGACTGTATCACTGGAGGTAAAAATTATGGCTAAGAACACAAAAAGTACAAACGTCCAGCTAGAATATGTACTGTGTTGTTTAAAGTGGGGAAAACTCAGATTAATGAGATTTTGAAAAAATAGAAATTAAAGACGAGTGGCTAAAGGGAACAGCAGGGCATGTCATACACATCACAAAGTCTACAGAGTATGAAGAGCTAAATAGTGCTGTGTTTGAATGGTTTTTTAGTGTGCGCGTTAAGGGAATTCCCATTTCTGGACCATTGCTTCAGACTCAAGCTTTAGAAGCAAGTAAATTAGGCAAAGATAATTTCAAAGCTTCCAATGGACGCGTCGAGAGTTCCAAACATCGCGATAAGATTGTTTTGAAAGTTCTGTGTCTACGAGCACGCGGCGCGGCTTCCCTCTCACCCAACCATCCGCGATTAGACTGTCATCCATCCGTCGGCTGACGGCGGGCAGTGTCACTCGAGGGGATGGTATTGATGGCGCCGACGTGACCCTCGCCACGACGGCCTTTACTCGTTATCCGGCTGCTCTTCCTGGTGTGGGCAGTCTCTCTCTAGGTGTCCCGGCTGTCCACATCCCGAACACAGGCCACTTGGTCTTTGCCGGCATCCCTCAGCTGGTCTTCGGTCTCCAGTGTAGCAGATACTCCTTGTTCTCGAAGTCGGAGTAGCTGTCACCTTGGCCGCCTCCATTCTCAATGCTGCCGTTAGCGCCTAGTGGATTGTTTTGTTGTCGCCGAGCATTAGGCGCTGACGTATCTCGACGTAAGGACGTGTAGGCGGCTTCCCGGGATACGAATTCAGGTGGGAGGTTGACCAAAGCTTTGCTGGCCAGCTGTTCAATAGCCAGGACGAATTCCTGCAGCGTCTCCCATGGCTGCTGCATTCTTGACTTCAATTGGCTGTGGTAGGCTGTGGCCAAGAGGCGGTTCTCCAGGGCTTCCCAGATGTCTTTGGGCACCGCCGCTGTCTGGACCACGATAAGGATTTATGCGGCCCGTCCCTGGAGGCTGGCTAATAGCTGTGTGGCCTCTTTCTCTGGTGACCACTTGTTTTGCTTGGTCACCGTGTCGAATTGGTGGTGGAAGACTTCGAACGTGGACGTGCCGTCGTACTTCGGCGGTTTGATGCGCGCAGATGTTTGTCGCGTCCCGACACGTCGGCCTTTAAATCTTTCATCCCTCTGCCGACAATGTCCTCCACCATGGCGTTCAGGAAGTTAGTGCTGGTGTCGGCCTTTCCCTCTAGGTTGTTAACGCGGCTCACCAGGTCTTCGATGCGCTCGTCCGCTTGGCCGGCTTGCCCAGCTCCGTGACGTCCTCTTTTACGCCGGCAAACTGCTCCTCAAATTTGGCGGCGAGGGCTTCGTTCGCAGCCTTCATTTCTTTGGTCAATTGGGCCACCTTCGTGGTCATCGCCGCGGCCAAGGTGCTACTATCCGTTTCCATCTTTGCGGTCATCGTCGCGGCCAAGTTTTTATTTGCCGTCTCCAACTTCTCTTCGATTTTCTCGGTGATGTTATCGTTAGCCGCCTTCCTTTCTTTCATCTCGGCGGTGAGGTAGTCGTTCACCGTCTTCATTTCTTCCATTTGCTGTAGAATATTTTCCAATGCAACCTCCATGTCGTAAGATCCCACTCCTGACACCAATTGTTACTTTGTGGGCTCGTGACAATATGCAGATAGTTGCAGATTAGATAGGGAAAATTGAAAACAGAGAAACTAGGCAATGGATAACTATTATTCTATCTAAGCTGAAAATATAGTGTATATAGTAAATATAGAACACTTTATGAAAATGTTTAACCTCAATAGCCTGAAGTAGTTCGAGGCATAAACTTGCGTAATAGAAAACTGCTGGTGTAAGTCATGTGAAATAAAACATCAAATATTTTGTTAAATTTAAGTTGTATCCCTTGTTAATACCTTCCACCAAAGAGTAAATCCTCTGCCAGTATTTCAGTCTGGGCTTTGCTGCTAATGCCTTTTCAGCTTGGGCTATTCCATTAGGAGCAGCTCTAATCCCAACACCAGTTTCCACAATTCTCCGAATCTGATTAATATTTCCCCACCTCTCGCTGTGGCCTGGGTTTCTACTCCATACATAATTTTCGCTTCAACTGTCTACTCCTACAGGTAGTATTCTTCAGAAAGTTTTTAAATTGCTAATAGTGTTACACTGGATAGTGCAGTTCCTACAACTTTTACATTTCACTATTCTTTACAACCATATCTCATCTATACGGCGGCGTTTGTATTCAAGCGGCTTAATGGGATGTAGGTGGATACTGATAAATTTCTCAACTTTGGTGAGGATCTTGAATATATCTAAGAGTTTCCCCTGCAATTCCGGATCGTAAGCGCATTTGTAATTCTGGAGCGATGAGGAAGTTAGTGTTACTATTGCTGAAGAATGGGCAAATAATTCTTTTCTTTTTTCCAACATGAATATTTAATTCTTCAAAGCATCTTCAAATTGTGATACCAATTTAAATAATATAAATTATGTTCTTTAAGGGCACTGGAAGGTTATTTTCACCCAGACAAGGGTAAACATTATCAGAAATTGAAGTTTGGTATGAGTAATTTATAAGGATGTGTGTATTTAACTACTCCATAATATTTAAATTACATTCATAAAGGTCCATGCAAAAGGGGCATAAGTCACACCGTATGTCCTGAAACAAATATTGCACCCTATATTTCAGGTGCACTTTACTTGTAAGAATTTAAAGCTACATGCCCCAAGTTTTATACTAAATAACCTAAGATACAGTTTTATAATATCGTCTAAATGAAAATCACATATAGTTTATACTATGCACATGAAAAATTAATTAGTTTTGAGTAAAAAAAAGATAATATTTTCAAGGACTGAATATTTGTTTTCATCCATTTTATAAATCACATGAATATAAATGTTAGCCGAATGTGTTCAAGAAACACTGACAAGTAACCACTACAAATTTTGTGTCAATATCGTTCATAGTTTTTGAGAACCATGCACCTAAAGTATGAAAAATCAAGGTTTTGGTATGTGTGTATGTGTAGTGTTTAACGCCCGCTTTTACTATATATGGCACCGCAGGCGGTGACACTGATGGTAAATGAGATGAAGATGGAGCACCGGTGGAATGAGATGGTGGGGGAAACCAGAGGTCCCGGAGAAAACCCGCCCCAGCGCCGTGTTGTCCACCACAAATCTCACCTTGCGGACGCCTGTGATCGAACCCGGGCCGCCTTGGTGAGAGCCAAGCGGTCTAACCACTGAACCATGGCGTGGCTTCAAGGTTTTGGGAAAACACGATCAAAGATTAAGCACCATTCTCAGGAAGTGGGCGTTTTATTACGCCGCCATGTTTAAATTGACGAATTAAGGGACTTTAATACCAGCTGACAACCTATGTTATATATACATATATATCATTTTAGAGCTAAAGAATTATATAGTTTTTTACCATTATAAACAAAAAATTGAGTTTTTGTAACCAATCAACCTTCCAGTGCCCTTAACAAACGATGAGTGATGTATTGATTAACTATTACTTTCTTACAAACACGCTATTTGTCCATTTTAAATGCACACTCTAAAATATTTCTATACAACCTCGGAGAGACACAAATGTACCTCTTTCTCCTTGGACATTCTTAAGCAGAAAAACAAAATCTTTCAAACATTTAACAAGTTCCTCTCATATCAGGTTGTCATGGTTATACCATCACCTACCTTACATTTTATCCATTTCATTAAACGTTACAATCCCTCCACTATTCCTTTCAAACAACATAAAATATCTGCTACAGTATTATGCTAATTTTGGAACTTTATTACGAAATAAACAAAGAAATCACAAACTTTTATTTACTTTATTTTCAATTTACTTTATTAATGGCTTACTTATACTTGGACGATACACGTTTTGAGAGACTAAAAAGCACCTTTATAAAAAGAATATAACGTGTGACCGCATGTGGGCCTTGAACGGGTAACAGCAAAATAAGAACTCAGTTTAACATCCCTCCACCTCATTCTATTTTTACATCTAATTTTTTTTCTCAAACATTACTAATGATAAAATAAGAGATGAAGCTTTCCTGTCGACAAATATATTCCAGATCTGCTCGGGAAGCAAGCCAGGTGAAAAGACGACTAGAAATCGGCGTTTCGAGAGTGTGCATCTCTCCGATCATCAGGATATTTATGAAATGTTATAACTACAAATGAAACGCTGGAAATAAAACAAATATCAACAAAGACAAAACACTACCAATATTCTCAATAGTGAACAAAAGACTGTTTCAGTAAATTAAATGCCAAGGCAGATGTCATGAGTGTAGAAAATTACGAGGGATCTTCAATAAAGAATAATAACAATTTTTTTGACAACGTATCTTTACTCATCCTCATAATTTTGATGATCCTTCTCAAAATAGTGTCCTCTGAATGCGATGCACTTGTCACAGTGTTTCTGCCAGTCTTCAAAGACATACTGGAAACCATTTTTCAGAGATCCTTCAAAATCGCCTCCGCAGCCTTCACCACTGCTTCTAATAATGGATAATGCCTCCCACCAAGGCGTTTCTTCAAGTTCGGGAGTAGAAAAAAGTCACATGGGGCTAAATACGGACTATAGGGAGGTTGAGGGATGAACTTCACGTTGATTTTTGTAAGATATTCAGCGACAACATTGGCAATATGCGGCCGCGCATTGTTGTTGTGCTGCATCCAGCCTGCTTCACGGAAATGTGGTCTTTCGCGCCTGATATGTACTTGCAATGTTTTCAGGACATCCCTGTAGTATTGTCCAGTTACTGATGTGTGTGCAGGTACAACATGCTGATAAACCATTCCATGAATATCAAACAATGAGATGACCATAACTTTCCCAGCAGAAACAACCACTTTTGCTGTTTTGGGGGGCTGGTGATGAAGGAGATATCCACACTGAGCTTTGCTGTTTGCTCTCAGGATCAAAATGGTGTAGCCAAGTTTCATCAGCAGTGATTACGTTAGAAAGAAACTCCGGATCTTCCTCTAATACCAATTTTAGCTGCATGTTACCTTTATTGCAGCGGTAGGCGATACTGAATAAGTCTGAACTTTCCTGGCTCTCACAGGCGGGAGCCAGGAGTACCAACAATGAAACTGCTACGGCGTGTTTGTTTGACATTAAGCTTAAAGAATATAATAAGATTGAATTTTGGTGCGAAAAATTATGACCGTAAAAAATTATGATCATTCTTTATTGAACAGCCCACGTAATTAAGTCAAACAAACGTAACTACTTAACTTGAAAATCAAGTTGTGTATATCTGTGCTTCTTAAGTCGCGGATTTACGCCTAATCGTTATGCTGGATGCCAGCTCAGCTGATCTTGGAAACCAGACTTAAAATGGAAATCCGTCGGTTTAAGAAGCACGACTCCTTGCCGACTTATTTATACCCGAGCTATTGTTTCTCGAAAGCTACCGAAGTTTCACGGCCCTTTACAACGGCAAGGGAAGCCAAATAATAATGTAGACATCCCTCTGTCTCTTTCTCTTCCCGCTTCGCTCTCTCTTTCTCGGCGTGCGCCTACGCGTGGGCCGGCAGCAGCAAAACAATGTCTGGCGACAGTATTAAGATAAACATCGGTGATTCGGATTGCCGGTTTACTGGGATTAGTTTTTTTAAAATCTTCTCCCTAAAGGACGATAGTGTTTTGTTGTGTTGCAACGAAGAAGTTAACTACCTGAGACAGTTGACTGTGTATTACGATTGTATGTCATTGCTCCATTTCTAGTGTTTTGTTATTTTTTAACTTTGTTTAAGATAGATTTATAACGAATATGCATTGATATTGCTCCAGGTACTTGTCCAATAATAAAATACAGACTTCCATACATCCATAATCCTTCTTGTTGTTATGATAGTTATTTAATCAGTACTGCCAACGGGCAAAACTAAATACCGCTACAACAGTGGGTGGAGCGGATTAAGAGACGGCGGGAGATTTAAATTTTATTAGCTGTTCGTAAGCTGTTTGAATTTTCGAATAGTTACATGTTTCTCAAATGGGAAGTCGTTATTCGTTTTTTCCCCATTCTGATAATGAAAAATTACTGAATTCCGAAGGAAGCATAGGTATAGCAACAAGCTCACGTGGTGTGACCGAGTCGCCGGACGATTCGTCTCTCACAAAAGTAGACCGGGGTCGATCCCAGCGGACCATATGTAGGATTTTTAATGGATGAAGCGGCGTCAGGGCAGCTTTTCACCAGTTTCTCTGGTTTCTCCCGCCATTCATTCCACTAACTGCTCCATCATCACCATTTCATATCATCTCTTTCCTCGTTCTAAACCTACTAGTTCTCAACTCACCAGTTGGCAGCCTGGTAGCGTTAACAACGTCCCACGCTCCACTTATGCACTCCACTCATGACATTCGCTATGATTAGAGGTGGAGGATATGTTGAATGGGCAATGGGCTTGTCCCTGCATGAGATGTTGAGCATCTGAGTTCAAATTTTTAGTTTTTCTTAAACCACTAGACTGTTCCTTTAAGCTTACTTCTCACTACAAGAAAATAAAAATTAAATAATTTCTACAAATTAAAAGAATAAACGTTTATAAGAATATATTTTAAAGAATGAGGAGAGATGGCAATGTGAATGTACTACATGTTGGAAACAGGTGATAGTCTCTCGGTTCTTCCAGTTGAACTGTTGCAGGAAATTTTCAGGGCGTGCAGCATTATACGGCCAAGCATTATCGTGGAAGAAAACAACCCCAGAGGATAATATGCCATGTCGTTTGCTCAGAATTGCTCTCCTGAGCTTAGTTAGGGTCTGACAGTAGACTTCACAGTTTACTTTTGTATATTGTTCCGTAAACTCCAACAATGTACCTTGAGTCTGCTTCTGCGGTCGAGTCGTGTTAACACAGAGGTGCCTGCTGAGTTGAGAATTTTTGTTTAACCAGAATAACTTCCTAACCCAAACATAATCGTGGAATATGGACATGGGAGTGACTGTGACCTTTTTAATTTTAAAGAATATAAAAAGTTCAATGATAAGAAACCCTACAGTTCAGTGTGTAATATCATCATCAGTTTATTTCCAAGTCAAAGTCCCGGCGTTACCAAATAAGTTTAAGGGGACTATACTAATAAAATAATTAAAACAAATATTCGTTTCTTATTTTAATTTACGTCCTCCAATGCTAAGCCATTTCGGACGATGAATGAAATGGGTGAAATGATGCCCAAATAAGCCCAAGTTCCATAGAACTTAGAGTTACCTGACATTCATCTTTCAGTTTCGAGAAACCCCAAAAAAGCGTTATTCCGATAATTCTCCCTGAGAGAGATTTGAACTCGGGACCTCTTGAACGTAAGACACACTCGCTATAGAGATGGACACAAACAAACCTTTCATATACAAGAAAATGAGAAGAATGTCACATCCAAGAGAATGACATATCTGTATGCCATGCTGGTTTAAAGCGAACAAATTATCTGTGAATCTAGACAAAATAAAAGTGGTCAAATTTATAACCTGTCGTACGTCACATACTCAAATAGAAATTAATGATATGTTATTAGAAGAACTTGACATCACAAAATTTCTGGGCCTTCAAGTGGACAGATGTTTAGATTGGAAAGATCACATAAATTATATCTTACCTAAACTCAGCTCTGCCTGTTACGCTGTCCGACAGCTGGTTAATGTGAGATCTGACACACTTAAATTAGTATATTATGCATACTTTAACTCTATTATGGAATACGGAATATTATTTTGGGGCAACTCAGTAGAAAGTATAGAAATATTTCTTATGCAAAAGAAGATTATAAAAATCATTACTAACACCCGCAACAGATGCTCCTGTAAAGATCTTTTTACAAGATTGAAGATATTAACGCTTCCTTGCATGTATATATTCTCGATCTTAAAATTCTTTGTATGCAATTGTGCCTTATTTGTAACCAATAATGTAATTCACAGAATAAACACTAGACAAAAGTATAATATCCATTATCCCAGTGCTAAACTTTCTTGCTTCCAGAAAGGTGTGTATTATGAAACTATCAAAATATTTGGCGCACTTACTAATGTTCTTAAAGAAAAAGTTGATAATTTCGGTGCTTTTAAAAAAGCTGTTAGAGAGTACCTTTGCTAAAAATCTTTTTATTCTGTACAAGATTATCTGAATGACAAATTATCCCGATAATGCTTCTGTAGCTCTGTAAGTAGTATCTAACTGTTCCAATGACAAATCATTACTTATAAATATTTGATGCAAGTTGAAAGTTTATTTTTAATGTATATGTATTTAATAAATAACAAAAATGGTATCCATTGCAAAAGGGTTGAGACGTACTGATAAGCCAAGTGAAAGCTAGTTTAAAAAGTGTTTCATTTTGTATCATATATAATTATCCCTGCTTTGTTTTCCATATTGTTGTTCATATTGCCTGTATACTACAATATGTGTCTTATGTTAACTTTTGTACATATATATGCTATTAAACTTTATACCTCTGGACATGTTCAATGTTCACAGCCTTCCCTGGCTACAAGTGAACCTACTGAACGCAAATCAATCTAATCTAAAACATAGTTAGGGTAATTTTGACGTTTCATAGGGGAGCTGGGGTGCCCTCATAAGGTATAGGTTATACAAAATCAGGTGCACTGTGACCTAGAGAGATCTATTGTGGATCTACTCTTGCGGAAAAGGTGACGTAAGGAGTTGCAGGCTCCAGGGTCTCGTGGAAGGCTCCAAACCTTGAATACCAGCTCCACTGCTGAGAGTGAGCGATGAACGATCCGACAACCAAACAGCCCTCTAGCATCCACAGGGATGTTTTTACTTTGAGCAAGCAAACCGCACCCCCGATTCTGATAACGCCTCCATGTAATCCGATAATACCATTAAAGCAGTTCACATACAGAATCCACGTCTTATCTCCCGTGATAATCTGAATCTATAAGCTTTCATCTTCACTTTCGTATATTACTCGACAGAGCGTTGAGGCATATCGACCTTCAGGTGACCAGCGCTGTGATCGTCTCTTATCAAGTCTTATCTGGTCGATTAGATCAGTGGAATATTAGTAAGTTGATGTACAGTAAGTTACGAAACACAAACAGAGCTATTGGAAGCTGCGTCTGTTTATATGATATATTTTCTCGCGGCTGCCGATGTATGACACATTGTTGTCCAGAAGACATAATTATATCTGAACAGAGTACACATACACTGGACTTGCCGTGTATGTGCGATAAGCTGAGGTAAACATCTCTGTGTTGCGAATTTTTCTCGATACGCTTTCTCGCTTTGCCATGTTAGTTTAATCCTGCTGTAAACAAGGTTCAACATCAACGTGACTCAACTCCCACGTGCACGCACATAAGTTTTGCAACTCTAGCAGTATATATAGCAGCACTAACTTCTAGACAATAAATATTTAGAGTTGTGTTACACTTTTACTTATTAAATTTATAAGTTGGTCCATTTTTTAAAAAATAATCATGAACTTAACTGCGTGTAGCAGTTTTCGTAAAATCGTCGTATTTCTCCACGCGCTGTTTGCATTTACGCGATTTTCCGGGTGTTCTTAGAGTTCCGGATGCTTGCTGTTCCATTCTAACACTATGTACACTACTTGCGGAATCACCAAGGAGATTATCAGTTTCTTTTTCAATGCTTTTATAGACACTTCCGGGTTTCTTTCTATAAGCACCGCGAAACAATGCGCGATCATTCGTCCCACACCACTTTTTAAAGTTTTGCCTCGATTGTGTTTTATTTCGGCTGAAGCACCGCCCTACTCCATGATGAAAAGCTTACTAATTTTAAATTGCGTATACATAAGTGTTGTTGGACTTGTGAGATACACGAGATGTACAGGAAATACAGTTTGATTTTTAAAAGAAGATACGTGAAGGTCATCTGTTTCTCCAGTGGGTGCTTGCAATGTTGCCCAGCAGATCTCCTTTCTTTATCCTCTCAACACTCGAAACATAAACAAGGGTTCGAACTATCTCACCTCAGCAAAAATATGTATTAGCCTACTTTAACAACAGAAATAAGTTGTTCACACATTCACTGAGGTGTAGCCTCTTCACATGTGTGAGTTCTTTTATATAATTGTTTGCACTATTTAATTAATATTCCATACATACCGTTATTGTTGCTCTGCATCGTAAGTTGACATTCCCGCACAGTGCGGTAAGTATTTCTCCATAGAAACGCATATACGTGATGCACGTTCTAAAATCTAACATTTATCTTCAATTATATTTATTAATATTTCAGCTAATATCTTAGTCGCTAAAATTTATAATCATATAAATACACATAGTGCAACAAACATGTGGTAGGCACATAATGGAATCTCGAGAATTGAAAAAATTCGGTGCAAGCGCCTCGTTCCGTATACATTAATATCGCAATGTACTATTATTAACAACTTTATTAATTGACATGTTCATATCAACGCCGCCGATATGCCGGAATTTTGACCCACAGGATTTTTTTTTTACGTGCAAGCATATCTACTTACATGGAACTGTCGCTTTTGGATAAAAGGAATAAGCTGTTCATTTTTTTATTGTAATTTACGTCCTCCAACGTTAAGTCATATCGGACGACGAATGGAATGGGTGAAATGCTGCTCAAATGAGCCCAGGGTCCATAGAGCTTAGAGTTATCCGACATTCGTCTTTTAGGATAAGGGAAAAACCTGGAAAAAACCTTATCCAGGTAACTCACCCTGACCGAGATTTGAACTTGGGACCTCTTGAACGTGAGGAAGACATGCTACCACCACGCTACTGAGGCGGGCAAGCTGTTAATTGATAAGGAGCAAACGCGTCTTCTTGTTGGAAGAATTCTCTAAGAGAACAGACAAATTCCCTAGCTTGGCTATGCAGTGTAACAACCCAACCGTAAGCAGATCTTTATCTTGAGCCATGATTCCTCGGTCCACCTCTAATCCTACTACCACTACGTCTTGCTTCCATAGAAATGTTTTTAATTGTGTTTTAACAAAGTAGGCTAACATCGTAGCTTCGGAGGTCCTCTTCTTCTCCTCCCTTGTCTCACATCCCATACTGCTATGGTGTATCTTCATCTGTCTTGACGCATTCTCGCCATATGTCCTGCCCATTGCCATTTGATCATCTTCGCTCTGGACTATGCACTACAGAGGGTATAGAACTCAGGGTCACAAGGGGTCCAGCCATGCTGATTCAAAGGCCCATCGCTGCTAGGGGAAGGGCGCACAACGTCAACTCTACCTCCCTTGCTTGGAATTGTCATGAAAAATAAAATGCGTAGCGTCTAATGTGACACCGCAGGCGGTGATGCTGATTATATATGAGATGAAGATGGAGCACCGATGGAATGTTATGGCGTGGGAAACCGGATATCCCGGAGAAAACCTGCTCCAGCACCGAGTTGTCCAATAAATCTTACTTTGTGAAAGAACAATTAATTTCCATTGTTAAAGCTAGTTAAGTAAAATACTATATTGTAGTTAAAATGTACAACTATAATATACGTAGCACACACAAACTATTTTTACGTGAGTCACGGCCATTGACTTATTACGTTGTCAGCCAGTTACACGAAGTGAAGTTTGTTAATCCGCAGTAGAAGTAGCTGAAAGGATTAGCAAAAGCGAAAATGACTTAAGCGAAAATGGGGACAAAGGGGGACAAATGATGGAAGGGCTAGTCCATGAAATAAATACGTGGACAAATGGGAATCAGAGACAGTCAGCTCAACGTCCGATGAAAGCACTTCGGGTTCTGTTTCATTTGATTGTTCCTATTGTGTTTGGCCTTTGTACCTTAGTTTCATCATTTTTGTTTCAACCCCCTGCCTGGCTCTGTGTATCCTTTTGTCTCCTTCATTATCAGCAGATTCTATTCTTCAGCTTTTCCCCTATAATTGGTATTCAAGCTGCATTGCTGTAAACAATTGACTGTCAGAACATGCAACAACACTGCTAGCTCGAGGCTTGTATAAACCTGTGATGTAGGTAAATAACTGCTTCAAGACATTTGAAGACATGTCCGGAAGAACTGGTTAACCCACATTTTTTTAAAAATGAAGGAAAACATTGTTTTATGAATGAGGCTGGAAGAAATTGTTAACGTTATTTTATTTAATTTCTGAGAATATGGATCTCAGAATATGGATCTCAGAATATAACGTATTTTATCAGTATCATCCTTAATAGACCCCAAAACATGACTGATGTAATACCATCAATAAAAATAAAATAAGGAGAATAAAGTGAAAACATTTGTCAGCATTTACTCAAGTTTTATTCTAAATACATTTTACGTACGTTTTAGGTGAAACTAACAATTAAATATGTCTTTTAGCATTTTTAAACATGGTAAACTTTGGATTATTCCATTTTTCAATAAGTATATCATTTTGAAAAGTAGGTACAAGCTTTTAGCTGTAGTCATGCTGATCAAAAATTGCTTTATCAGTAAGCTGTAGTCTCAAAATCAAGAGTTTTATGATACTCATGAAAAATTGGTGGGATATAAATCATCAGATCCTGTAGGTCCTTAATTTTACAGGATTTATAGGTTTTGGACCATTGTATTTTGGAGTAAATGTCACATAAGTAAGCGACAGTTTACAAGATATTTTCCTTCTAATGTCCAAAGTGTCAATACTCAATACCACCGTAAGTGTATTTAAAATATAGCTTAAAGCGGTACTCCCATGCATGTCACCTTGGAGTACCTTTCGCCCAGATTCTGAAACTGTTCTTTCCTGTACTTTATCAAGAACAGGCTTTGTAGAGATGAATATGTTAGTTGTCATTCTGACAACATCAAAAGGATTCCTTACCCTGGATTTTTTCACTTGCTCCATCCACTGATCTTGAACATAAATGTAAGCTGCTAGCCTCTTGTTTTTTCTCTATGATGCCGAAGTCATGATCACAATCACAAGGCAAAAATGTATGAATGGCCACTAGATGGCAGGCAGAGAGTATGAACAGGTTAGCCCATTTTTGTCATCATACAAATAGCATATCACATAACGCAAGAGCTTCACCTTTATTTAGCGTAATATGATTGCTGGAGGATAGACCAGCGCTAGAAAAGATAGCTCTCTGCTGCAACAACAGAGGGCAGCACTTATTGCAAAATATTTTATTTGAGGGTTAGCCCATTTTTCCGGGAATGTCTTCATTTCTTAATTTGGTAGATCACTTCTGCATAATTCCTTTGGGCAGTTAACGCTAAACTCAACTTTTGTGTGAATTCTTTTCCTAGTATTTCTTATGGCTGGTTAGGATTTGTAAACATTTAAATTTTACTCAGCTCCTAAGATTGTGGTCGTTTTTTATCTCTCATGGTTATGTAAAGAAATGGTAATTTCAAACCTGTCCCTAAGTTATACAATTTACCATCACTTAACCTACATGGGATAATCTTATCTGAATTAACAGGAAGAAAGATATAATAAATTTTTAATAATAGTTTTAAAAAATGGTCACTAAATTCAAGTACACTTTATAGTTAAATCACAAGGATACTCAAAACTATTTAAATGGCGACTTATACAGTGTGATCCATATAAATCTGAACCATTTCATTAGGCCATAACCTTTGAACCAATAATAGGACACACGTGGAACTTTGGAAGAACATAACACACAATTGGGAGATTACATTACGCTAATTACATCTCAGAAAAAAATGTTGGAAGTGTCCTCCACCAGCATGTATACATGTACGTCTCACCATATTCTCTCAACTTTTAAGGAGAGTATCCTCGCCAAAGTCACTTATTTCGGTTCGAATGGTGTCCTTGAGAACATCAATTGTCCGTGGCCTATTCTTGTACACCCTAGTTTTTAGATACCCCCAGAAGAAAAAGTACGATTAGATTAGGTCAGGGGATCTGGGGAGGGGCCACAGATTATTCGATTATTAAAGAAACTGTACAAAAGAGAGTGTACAAGAATAGGCCGCGAACAATTGATGTTCTCAAGGAATCCATTCGAACCGAAATAAGTAAAATTGGCGAGGATAATCTCCGTAAAACTTCAGAGAATATTGTAACTTTGTGCGTTCGTGAAATTTAAAGTCCAATTGCACAAACTCAAAATGTTCTTTATTTCCACCAAATTACAGCTGAAACACTTGCCAATTACACAGAATTACGTAGCGCACACAATTACAATTCACCAGTTCGTCTGTCACGGGTCCACTGCACGCTCACAGTTACGTACAACCCCTCTGATGCACGTTCACAGTCTTCCGGTCCGTTAACTCACCCGGCGCTCCTCACGGCTGCTCGCCAAGAACTGCACTCACTCACCAACTGCAGCCCTTTTTATAGGAATATCGCTGTTTCTGGAACTCTCGCGTTTCAGTGAATCACCCCGAAGGTTCTAGACAGCAGGGGGAGGGGAAAGAGACGGTACAGTGATGTTTTTCCAGCCACCCCTCGTTACTGCTACAAGATAAATGGGTAGGCGTGGTCGAATGCTTCCCGCCTGACCCTACTGCTGGCTGGTTCTATCGGGAGTTCTGACGTTCGGGTGACAATATGGTGAGACGAGTGCAAACATGTATAGATGCTGGCGGAGAACACTTACAACATTTTCTCTGAGATGTAAATAGTGTAATGTAATCTCCCAATTATGTATTATATTCTTCCAAAGTTGCACGTGTGTCCTATTATTGGTTCAAAAGTTATGGCTTATTGAGATGGTCCAGGTTTATATGGATCAGACTATAGTACCCTAAGGCTTCACACTTAACCACTATTAGATTAATCATATTTTCTTTGTGATCAATAAACAGTTCACAGAATGGCGAATAATTACTCTTATTGAGGAATGTCACAGAAGGATGCACATGAATTATTCAAAATTCAGTTATTTCAGTTTATTATAAACTAATAAGGCATAGAAGCTCTATATCTTTTCTTGAGTGACAATTTTAAATATGAAGTAATTTTCAATTAATGGTAATTGCAGTCATATTTGTTTCATATTACAATAAGTAATTTCTGAAAATCCCTCTTTAATATACTATTCAATTTAATATTGATAATATTAACATAAGAGACTTTCTGGTTTATACAAACTCATATGACTTGAAAAAAGGTAACATATGACGTAATAGTAGGCCAAAGCCGCCCAACCCGACTCCCGGTCTCACGCCCATACACGTAAGGCGGGTGTTCATCCAAAACGATATAGGCAGGAAATGTGGTCAGCATCTCGCACCCCTAGCCGGAAAGTTGGCTTTTTTGACCAGGATTCGGTACCTATTGTAACTCTTCAGTTTCCTCACGATGCTCAGTGATCACTGGTTCTATACCCAGGACTTAAAATCCCCACCTCCTAAGGCTGGGATAGAACACGAGCGCGTTTCGTGGCAGGGAACCAGATCACATCGCTCAGGACCAGTACGCCACGGCGCAGGACTTTAGCTGTAAATTATCCGTTGTGTACAATGTACATACACACCGATCGTATTATTATGTTCGACCCGCCGCAAAGCCAGAACTATACGCGTGGGCAGAAAGGAAAAAAACAGATAGTAGCGCACAGCGCTGAACGCTTGCCGAGAGAGAGAAAGGAACAGAGAGAGAAAGAGACCGAGAGATGTCTGGATATTTTCGTCTTTCTCTTGCCACCGCGATTTTTCTCTACAGCTCTACTACATTCTAGAACAATGGCTGGAGCTATAAAAACCCCACAACGTGTTAGAGCGGCGTCAGTTGTTAATTGAGTTGTGCAGTAATTGTGAGTTTGTGGACATTTAAACTGTACTGCAGCGAATTCTTTTGTTTTTTACGTGGGACATGGAATGAGACGACCTTGAAGACTGTTGTTTATCAATGTTACATCATTTTGCTGCTGCAAGGGTTTTACTGCAATAAATAGTGTTTTAAATTTCTGAAAACAATACTTTTGATTCTACCAACGAAGTCAGAATATTTCCTTGTAACATTCCTGTATCATGTAATATTACAGTAACGGGATATGGTGCAATATAGCCAATAAAAGAATCACTATTGTATTATATAGTAGATATTATATTCTTGATCTTCGTAATGATATACCTAGCGCCACCTATTGAGCTTATATATAAACTGTATGCGTCCTTCTTTTGTTCAATTTTGTTTGTGGCATCCTTGTTCCGTTGTTATAGTGTTTCTGTGGTATGTGCTAATGTAAAATGTAAAATAAAGCCAAGTAAAACCAATAATGGCCTAGTTTATTAAAATATCCAGCTCTCCGACAACTATAAACCGAAAAGTGCGTAAGAAATTAAGTATATTTCCTCACAAGAAATGTAAACGTTTCATAATGTCAAAAGATTGAAGGAACTTGTTTCCATCAGCAGCGTAGCCCCTTACCTGTTTTTCCATTGTTATCTCGTCTCTTACAAACATCATTTCTGTGTCTGACCTAGGAAACATCACTCACAAGGTGTCCAACCAATCTTCGAGATCATCAAAGTGGAAGCTCCTTGGAAAGTCAGTCTCTCTAATGTTACCGATAAGAAGAATGGGAATCACACCTTTGGAGTACTCTTCCTCAACTCTCTCCCAGAGGAGGACGCCAGTTCTTTGTCTTCTCGCTATGGGGCTCTTATTGATGAAGTGGTGTGCTCCAACCAATTGATACGCACGATCGGCCAGAGATACCGCAGCTTCCTGCTTAAAATTTAATTCGAAACGTAATGTGTTGTTTAATGTCATATTTGGTAAATTCAAACAATTCAGTGAAAAATTAGAGCCAGACTGAAAAATTCAATGCCATAGCCGGGATTTGAACCACGCATCTTGTGGTTTCCGTCCAGCCGCTCTAACCATTTGAGCTACTATGGCCAACGTGCCAACATGACATAAAATTCTCCAACTGACTCGTATTTTTCCCGGTAAAACACTAGAAGTTCTCATGAACACTTGAGACAACTACCCTAATGGTGACTTACTATGCTGTAAGTACTTTAAGACCCGGGCTTTATAGTAAACCACTAGGAGTTCCCATAAACACATGAGACAGCTACCTTAATGACGACTTACTATGCTGTAAGTACTTTAAGGCCCGGGCTTTATAGTAAACCACTAGGAGTTCCCATAAACACATGAGACAACTACCTTAATGACGACTTACTATGCTGTAAGTACTTTAAGGCCCGGGCTTTATAGTAAACCACTAGGAGTTCCCATAAACACACGAGACAGCTACCTTAATTACGACTTACTATGCTGTAAATACTTTAAGGCCCGGGCTTTATAGTAAACCACTAGGAGTTCTCATAAACACATGAGACAACTACCTTAATGACGACTTACTATGCTGTAAGTACTTTAAGGCCCGGGCTTTATAGTAAACCACTAGGAGTTCTCATAAACACATGAGACAACTACCTTAATTACGACTTACTATGCTGTAAGTACTTTAAGGCCCGGGCTTTATAGTAAACCACTAGGAGTTCTCATAAACACATTAGACAACTACCTTAATGGCGACTTACTATGCTGTAAGTACTTTAAGGCCGGGGCTTTGTAGTAAACCACTAGGAGTTCTCATAAACACATTAGACAACTACCTTAATGGCGACTTACTATGCTGTAAGTACTTTAAGGCCCGGGCTTTATAGTAAACCACTAGGAGTTCTCATAAACACATGAGACAACTACCTTAATGACGACTTACTATGCTGTAAGTACTTTAAGGCCCGGGCTTTATAGCTCGGACCAATATTGAGTACAATTAATGGAAATTAATTGTTCTTTCACACTAGCCGTATGTAGGACGCACTATGAAAGAGTAGAGCCAGACTGAAAAATTCAATGCCATAGCCGGGATTTGAACCACGGATCTTCTGGTTTCTCCAACTGACTCGTGTTTTAATGTCATGTTGGCACGTTGGCCATAGTAGCTCAAATGGTTAGAGAGGCTGGACGGAAACCAGAAGATCCGTGGTGCAAATCCCAGCTATGGCATTGAATTTTTTAGTCTGGCTCTACCCTTTCATAGTACGTCCTACACACGGCTAGTGTGAAAGAAAAATTAATTTTCAATTCAGTGAAAAGTTGAAGAGAATAGCGCATAGGTAAATCAATACTGGTTAAGTGTTATTGTATATTCTTTATAAAACTGACCAAGAACACTGCCGCATATATCACTCTGAATATAACAGAGTTATTTAACTTATACGACAAATTTTCTGCTTGGAATATTCAAATTCGTAACCGTGACAGCAGTTATCTTACATCAAGTCAATGATCACTCATACCAAGTGCAATGCGTGTAATATGCCTTAAACCTCAGTGACACGTGCGTGTTTGTTATCCAGCATTTCAATCTTTTCCCACAGGTGGTCGATACGCTAACTTGCTTCAACGAGACCGCACGTTACTAATGCACCGCTGTTTAATAATGTACATACTTCGCTGGTATATAAATAAATTATTGATTCCTGCCGTCTGTCAGTTGAATTTGAGGTCAAATATTTAGAGGTACTGTTTTAAAATCTTTCTTCTGGTTAATTGCAGCAAGTAGTCCGAGTAAAATAAGGGAATGAAGCGATAAGGAATAAAATTCATGGAATGAAGAAAAACACAGGACAAATTAAAACTAATAGCTGGACATATTAAGTATTTGTCTTTGAAAAGTAAACATATCCAAAATCACTCACCATTTTCACCGGATCTTGTTATGAAGAAATAGGCGATCCAAGAGATCCAGGTGAGAGAGACGTTGTCCTTCTTGGAAGCCAGAAGGCTCCTGCATATTCGTCAGCCTTCCGTCCCTAAATCTGTTACTTATACTGCAGTTGCAAGTAAAGCGGTACCTAGACGTAAAATCCCAACAAAAATTAGTGATGGATAGAGTCAACATGAAAAATTCAATGCCATGGCCGGGATTTGAATCACGGATCTCCTGGTTTCCGTCCAGTCGCTGTTAACCTTTGAGCTACCATGGCCATCGTGCCATCCTGACGACAGCCCCTAGAGGTCTACCGGGGAAATATACGTCAACTGGAGAGTTTAATGTATCGTTGGCCATGGTAGCTCAAAGGTTATGAGCGACTGGACGGAAACCAGGAGATCCATGGTTCAAATCCCGGCCATGGCATTGAATTTTTCATGTTGACTCTATCCATCAAAAAACTTAGCCTATATACGGCTAGTGTGGAGAAATTATTAATTTCCATCAATTAACTAAAATAATAAGAGTTAAATGATGAAGCCTGGGATTTAAGTACTTATAATAGTAAGTCGCCACAAACGGTGTATCTCGGATGCGAGAGCCCCTAGTGGTCTACCGGGGAAATATACGAGTCAAATGGAGAATTTAATGTCAGTTTGATTTATGAGTCACTATGTTTACACTCAAACATGTAGTCACTAGTGACTAATAAATCAAACTCAAATATGAAGAATACTTCACTGTTAATAATGCTTCTGCTTTTAATATTTATGAAACATGAATGTCTAAGCTCTATGGACCCTGGGCTCATTTGAGCATCATTTCATTCGTCGTCCTATATGAATTAATGTTGGAGGACGTAAATTAAAATAAATGTAGATTAGTTCGAGATGGAGGGAGTTCTTTGAGGATATCCGTGGCGCATCATTTGAAGAAACTGAAACTGAAACTGAAACTGAATGGCCTTTTCGTTTCTGAGTGGGGCACACAAACCCTGATTCTTTCCTAGAAATGTTTGTTTTATTAAGGAACTTCAAAACATGGATCTGCAGTGAAATCTCGATAAAAAGTGCTATGTACAGTACGCGGTTCTTACTTTTTAAAATGTTTTAGTCAATGGGTTTTAAAACGTGTATTTCCTGTGAATTATTGATATATAATTGTTGGACAGAGCATGTTATAAAGCTACAATTTTAACGATCTTTATTGATAAAATTTCTTTCTACAGTTATTTTATATTCAAACATGCTTTTATATACAAAAGTGAATCGAGAAGATTAAACAGAGAAGATTATCAAGAAGAATACCTACACATAAAAAAGTAGCTATATCCAACGGCTTCAACCCAAATTTAGTAGAAAAAACAGTTAACAGACTCAACAAAGCTAGGAAAATAAAAGAAACCACCACCCTAGAACCTACAGGAGAAAAAGAGAAAAAACTTTTTAAAAAATTCACCTTCCACCCATCAGCCTATAACAAATTCCAAAAAATCTTCTCAAAACACAACATAACTCCTGCACCTCAAAATAGGTTTAATATCAGAAATTTGTTAAAAGGCCCTCCCAAAAATTCAATCACTACCAAAGAAAAACCAGGAATCTATGAGATCAAATGTGAAACTTGCCCTAAAATTTATATAGGAAAGACAAAAAGAAATATTAACATCAGAACTAAAGAACATCTAAGAAACATTAAAAATGGTGAAACAGAAAAATCAGCAGTGGCTTTTCATTTTTTGAATACTAGACATGACATCAACTTGGAAACATCTCTAATAAAATATGTTAATCACCCCATAGACCTTTCCGTATGGGAAAAAGTCTTCATCAACAAAAATCGTCATAGAGTCATGAATTTTGAAACTCCACCACCGGACATCTTTGACAAGTACATCATGCCATCTATTGACAAAACGGAGAAAGAGGAAACCGCTACAACTTGCACTAGTCGAGTATCAGCTGATGATAGGAGCAAGAGCTCTTGAAACATGTCCTGTGAATAAACAGTGTGAGTGAAGCAATGTGTCAATATATTCTCGATTCACTTTTGTATTAATTTGTGCTTCACCGTCCCTACGCTTCTTCCAAGTTTATACTTTGAGTTATGCTTTTATATATTTTACCTTTGAAAATCTATTCAAACTTGAGGTTATCCGTTAGATCCATCAAAATAATAAATATGAGTTCCATTCTTACTTTAAGATTTTCAATTTAACATTAATATGTATTCTGATTTTTATATAACTTTTAAAATGATTTTTTAGGTTTAAATTGCAATGTTATTTTGAATATTGTATTTTTTTATTCTATATATTGTGTTATTGTAATAATCGAGTTCTCTAGGTAACAAAAAACATAAATACAAGCATCCTCTACTTACTAGACCAGAAATCGTAGATAAGATGTCCTAGAGACATCACTGAAGGGATGATCAGTATCTGCTATGAGGTATTGGCGTACAAATCTAGTAAATGGTTGCTGTTTCAATACCTACCACTGCTTTATTGACTTTAACTGGCCCATTTCCATATCTAATTAGGTAACATTGGGAGATAAACGGCTGCGTTTGGAAGATTACTCGCAAATCAATTCTTCTTATAACGTGTGGTCAGCATATCGTTGCTGAAGAGTACGGAAGTTATGAATAATAATGATATTCAACCAACAATAATGTATAATTTTTCAAACTGTCACTTCGCCACTTTTACTAAATAATTTACTTCAACTTTGGCCGAGGGTTTGCTTAGCTCCCTCTCTGAAACTTCACTAATGCATTTCTTCCGTGATACAGCATCGTAACGACATGTTTCCGGACGGTTCATACCATATCTCTGTTACTGCACATCAATACAGTCGTCGCAAGGTTCATGGAAGAACAAGCACTTTTCGTCGCACTCGCTAACTCGTTTATGTAGCCGAAGGAACTTTCCAGAACGTTCGAGATGTCGAAACTTCCCGAGAGTATTGGTTCTCTGATGACAGTGCTTATCGTGATTTCTTTGGGGGTGCGCGCATCTTATCCTGTTTACTGTTCCAACTACCCTTCCCTGACCTTACGCAATAGTCACTGCTTAACAATAATAAGTTATAATAACTGAAGAATAACAGTCTGTATGTGAAATAACAACACACAATTCACCTCATCTAGCCATTCAATTAAAAAGGCAATAACTGTGCAAACTTTGCAGACAAAATATTCCTCTGGTCCTATAGTACATATCGCTGGCCTTCCTGACGTTACACTAGTAAATAATTTTATACTCGAAAAATGCTTTAATTTTATTTACCTCCGTACTGAATAAAATTATTGCCCAACTATCGTGGAGTTTATGCAGTTATTCTTTCCATTTACCCTTTATAACCGTAATTTAGTAAAGCCCTTCAGTGTTCCTAATAAGAGATGAAACATCATTAATGTTCACCCAAAAAATGTGAAACAAAAGCCAAAAATCTGACTTCCTTAACCTCCTTCCAAAATACAGAAAGTAAACTTTCACGGCCGGAGTCCATATTACAATTAATTATTTCCGGGCTGTTTTGCCGTGTTCTGTTGGCGTAAGGACGTCCAAACGTTTCGTCCACAACTGCGGTAGACATCCTCAGTGGCGCGGTCGAAGTTTCTCGGACGCAGCGAAACTTTCTCCAAGGAAACTTCGACCGCGCCACTGAGGATGTCTACCACAGTTGTGGACGAAACGTTTGGACGTTCTTGCTCCTTCCAAAAGTCTTCCAATTTCTAGAAATTTTAAAAGGTTAATGTCTTTTAAAATAAGAAGATAAACTGTTTTGATAATAAAATACGAGGCATGTTTTTTAAGTCAGAACCATTTTGCGATTCCACCGCCGCAGCGCTACGATCGGCATTCCGCGCATGCGCGCTGGTTACCTACATCTCTTGTTTACACACTGACGCCATTACAGTCTGATTCTTCATTGTATACATTGGTTACTGAGTGTCTAGGATGCCTCCGACAATCGTGAGTAACGCCTACTGTAAAGTACGGACTGTTATACGATTTCTTAGTGCTAAAGGCGTAAAACCGATCGATATTCATCTTAAGATCTGTGAAGTTTACGGACAAAACATTATGAGTGATGGAATGGTAAGTAAATGGGTGAGAGCATTTAAAGATGGCCGCACAAATGTGCATGATGAAGAATGGAGTGGGCGTCCTTCGGTCGTTACTGAAGATTTGGTGCAGAAAGTGGACGAAAAGGTGAGAGAAAAAAGACGCTTACAATTTCATCATTGTGCGACTATTTTCCTCAATATTCTCGTAGTGTTTTGTATCGCATTGTGACCGAGAACTTGAAGTCCCGGAAATTGTGTTCACGTTGGGTTCCGTAAATGTTGACGGATTTACACAAAACCCAACGTTTAGGCAGTGCATTTACTTTCCTTGAGCGGTACCACAATGAAGGTGAAGATTTTTAGACCAAATTGTTACTGGTGACGAAACATGTGTGGCCTACGTCACACCAGAATCGAAACAACAATCCGTGGAATGGCGACATTCATCATCAACCACAAAAGTGAAGTTTAAGCAAACAATTTATGCCCGGAAAATAATGTACACAGTTTTTTGGGACAGAAAAGGAGTATTGCTAGTGGAGTTTCTGCCTCGTAATGAGACAATCAATGCAGCGTCTTATTGTGAGACATTGAACAATGTGCGTCGTGCAATCCAGAACAAAAGACGTGGCAAGTTGAGTTAGGGTATCGTTTTGCTGCATGACAATGCCCGTCCACATGTGGCTAATCGGAACAAAGATGTCATCAAATCCTTTTTAATGGGAAACTCTAGATCATCCTCCACACAGCTTTGATATGGCGCCCAGCGACTACCTTTTGTTCCTGCACTTGAAGAAACATCTGGGTGGTCAGCGTCTTCAAGACGACAACGAAGTCAAAACAGTTGTGATACAGTGGTTAACACGTCAGGCGGCAGAATTTTATGAGGAGGGTATTCAAAAACTGGTGCAACATTATGACAAGTGCCTCAGTATTCACGGAAAATATGTAGAAAAGTAGATTGGCGTACAGGCTTTCATGTAAAAATAAAATTATTGCGATATCTATGCACCTCTTTTTTAATTCCAAAACGGTACTGACTTAAAAAACATGCCTCGTATTAAATATATTAAATTCGTTTATTTAAGTTACTTTCACTATAACAGGAAGAATCAAACTTAAATTTACTAATCATTAATTTAAGTTTATGGTGCAGGAATCGTCATTGAAATGATTAATTGTTTTAGATTATTACTACAAGAGAAACTTTATACCACTGTACCTTTTCTTTGGTCTCGTTTTCAATAACATAAAACACCCATAGTTTTATATAACACGTGAAAATTGACTTGTACAACAGTAGAGAGGGATGGCTCTAAATTTGTAAGCTCTCCACTCTCATTTCACTTGTGAAATACATATTGTCCGCAAACATTGAGAAAATGATCTGCTTAGTTGTTAATTTTGTATAAAATTTCGGTTGACAAAATGTAACTCTAGTCCGTTAGTATTTTGTAGTCTTTTAGTAAATTATGAATTCAAATTATAAGATCTTTTATAGAACAAGTTCATCAGAAGCATCACTGATTTTCAGTGACTTATCAAAACCGGATTTAGAAATTATTCTAAACACATTTTTACCTGTTATTTTTTCAACATAAAATTCAAGGGCACACAAGAATCCCTGCTTCTGGTTTGTATATACTTACATTTCAATTGAAAATAGCAGTCTCTTTGGTTTGTAGGTCGGCTTGATTTCTTGAACAATTTGCACTCTAAAGGAATATAAACTCAGGAGCAGTTGTTTGTATGGTACCCTTTGTAGCCTAGAACAAGCATTTTCCCTTCACGAAATGAACCTCCAGTGGATTTCTGTGGGCTGCAACAACAGAAGGCGGTACCCAGTGCCTTTAGCTTTCAAAGGTCCACCGACTGCATGCACTGTAGCGTTGTTGCCATTCCTCAATTAAACTAGGGACAGATCTGAACAATTTCAAAAATTCAGAAAGTTCATTATAATTATATTCAACTTTTTAAATTCCAGAAAACTGCCAAAAGAATTATATTTTTAGTTTTATGTGGTCTTAAATTTGACGTTTCCTCTTTTATTTGGTATGCGGTTTGATATTAATAGTAGGGATCTACGTAGGGCAGCTGTTGCTGACCTCCCTGTCAGACCAGGAAGTTACCGAGCTGTCCCCGAAAGGCCTCCGGTGCCTCCAAGGCTCTTTCCATAGAGCAAGACCTAAAAGCTAACAAGCCCCCCCCCCCATCTGGTCCGAAAACACAAAACGGGTGAAAGTGGATACGCCACATACGCGCGCAAACCCCAAAGGGAAAGGCTACCGAACAACCACGGTTGAGCCACCTGGTGATCTAGCACACCTACTAGCTATGCAGGCTAGTACGCGGGAATATATGGCTTCCCTCAACCCCGTCCGGAGACGTAACCGATCTCCCACGGGTATCGGGAACCACTGCCCGCTCGAGTCCAACCCAATCCGAACAACTCCCATACCATTAATTTACAAAATTAATAATTTTAATAGTCAATACTGCTGTTATCAAATGCTATATGTTGCTTTACTTGAGTAAGAGGTAAACGTTGACGTTCTTCTTTATGTTAACACTTGGTTTAGTAAGTAAATCTTTTAATTTTGAAAATTAATGTTAAGTAATTTATGAGAACGCTGCGCCTTTAACCTAAAGTATGCTTCATAATTCTAAATATATTATAAACAAAGTAGATTTCATTTCTTTATTTTTCACTTAAATTACTTCAAGAAAATACCATCCCCTAGTATAAACCGAGGTGAAGCTACTCATAACCAATTCCTCCAATCACGCCTGAAAAATGAAAGCATATCTTTGTGTCACACCAATATTTTTTAAGAATATATATTACGAAACTAAGTGTTTTATAGTAGTTTGTCAGTGTCGTTTCCCGCAGGAATGGTTTCTAACCCTTCAGTTGTCATGGTGAGAGCGCTGCATAGCCGTAGTGCTTGTGCACTGCAAATAAGTTGGATTTAAAATCTGAGCCTTCAGGAAGCTATTCGCATTGGGTTTAACTCGGTGATGTTATCTATGGCAGATTGTCAGACGTCTCAAAGCTCTTCAGGGACTGGAAGATAGGAGATGGCGAAATTTTTCAGACCCTAGAACAGTTTTCGACTATGCAAGATGAGATTATGAAATCCTGTGATTTAATCGAAAAAATGTTATGAAACAACTTGTAAATGTAACTAAAGGTAACAAACTTTCCTAAAAGACATGAGAAAGGGTACGATGGTACCGTAATTACAAAAACTGTACCTCGCATGAACGCCTGTACGCTTGGATTACAGAGACTATGAGTATCCTAATGTCACGGAGGAACAGCTCATTTATAATGGCGCTGTTTCGGATGAATGTTTATTTAAAGGCAATGTATTACTGAGGTTGTCTAACACACTGGCGTACTTCACACATTTAAGAAAGTGGAGATGTCTATTATGAATTCGTAGGAAGCTAGACAAGGTCAGTTGTAGGAAGCAAAAAGAGAGATTGCAGCAAATTATTTCGTAACTGAAGTAATTATTTTTGTTCTTTATTCGCAGATTACTACAAGCATAACACTAAGCACTCTGTATGAAGATTTAGCTAGAGATTCAAATGTCTCCATTAATTCCTTGTGTTAAGTCCACTGTCAGAGTACACAGCGTGCGTTTAATTAATCATTTAAGTGGTGCCCACTTCCATTAAGGCTCGAGATTGCATTAGCTTGAAGTGGATGGACGTCTACAATTAAATATTTACTTAACTTCACAGGAAGATGGGATAGCCGCCTTAACGTTGATATTGTACTCTTAATTACCTCATTCCCAAATAAGAAAATGAATTAAGGCCTTTGTGTTTTCAAACAATGAAGAATAAGTAAACATAGATAAATTTATTGTTTTTCCGAAAGAGGTGGCCTTGGCGGTCAACACTTCAACAATGACGAAGAGCTGAAAGAAAATGTTTGCAACTGGTTGAAGACACAGGCGGCAAACTTCTATGAAGAAGGTATACAAAAACTTGTGCCTCGCTATGACAAATGCCTGCAAAATTTCGTAAGTTATATGGAAAAGTAGTTTAAGAGTTGTAGAATTTTGTGCAATAAATAATTTTTCTCTCTCTGTACACTATTTAATTTTATTACCAAACAGAACTTACTTTCTGGACGTACCTCGTATAGCAATGCAGAATATCTCTGTAGGATGGATCCTTAGTGCACTTTAGTCTACATATACAAATGCAGATGGAGAAGACAGATTCGAAGGCGGAGGACATGTTGGAAGGACCAATCTTAAGCTTCCTGAAGTCTGAACAGAGCAAAGATCTCAAAAGTGTGTCATTTAATAATAACCACGCTACAATAGCATAGTGTAGCGTGTCTAAGGCATCGAATATTGGTCAGAGTGAGCTTTTGGAGAAGATATTTTTCCGAATTTCCTGGATGTCCAATAACTCTAAGCTTTACAGACCCTGGACTCATTTGAGCACAACTTCACTCACTTCATGCACTGTCCGATATGACAACGTTGGAGGACATAAATTAAAAAAAATGTGATAATGATCTTCGAATCATAACGTTCAGCTTTTTAATTACTTTAGATTTCACGTATTTATCAACAGTTGGCAATATTGTAAAACAAGTATCAAAATTAATGTGAAAAATAAAATTAAAATAGACCACTCTAAAGAAGCATGTCCTGGGAGGTAGCTCTACTACAAATACAGTAACTGAAAAGATATGTATTTGATTAATCGAAATGAAGGTAGCTATAGTGAAGCAATAAATAGGTTTTATAGATTTAAAGATAATAAGAAACTATAATCAATTATATTTTGGTATTTATAGGAAGTTTACTCATATCGATAATTACATAAAAAATAAAAGTTTTAACCCTTTTTCACGTAAATTTGTTGTTTTTAACAGTTTGATTTATAGATTAATAACTATACCCCTGAATAAAAAGGAATTTAATAAAAAATATAAGCATATTATTAATACTGCTTTAATTAAGGGTTTTAATAAACACTATAAAGAATTTGAAGAATTTAAATATCCAAAAACTGTCAATGATATTTCTACCCTTAAAAAATAAAAGACGATTATAATTTTTAAAAATTTACTTACCATCCTTGGTTTAATAAACATTTTCAAAAAAATTAAAGAGTTTAATATAACTTAAGTTCCTCAAAATAAATATAGTATTTAAAAAATTACTATATTTCTCTAAAAAGATAAAATTCCTAATAATAAAAAATCTGGTATTTATCAATTTAATTGTTTACATTATGATCAGGTTTACATTGGGAAGAAAAAACGTAATTTGGAAACTAGAAAGAAAGAACATTTTCGTAATATTAAGTATAAACAGACAGATAAATCGGCGTAGCAATTAATTTTTGGTCATTTAACCATGAGATAAATCCTGAAGTTAAATTCTTAAAACAATTAAATGGTCCGATAGATTTAATGGTTTAGGGAAAAAATATTTATTTAAGTAAATTGATGGAAGGTAATCATTTTTTCACACTAGCCGTATATAGCCTAAGGATTTTCATAGAGTCAACATGAAAAATTCAATGCCATGGCCGGGATTTGAGCCACGGATCTCCTGGTTTCCGTCCAGTCGCTCTAAACCATTGAGCTGCCATGGCCAACGTACCGTCCTGACATTGCGAGAGCCCCCAGTGGTCTACCGGAGAAATATACGAGTCAAATGGAGAATTTAATGTCAGGACGGCACGTTGGCCATGGTAGCTCAATGGGTTAGAGCGACTGAACGGAAACCAGGAGATTAGTGGTTCAAATCCCAGCCATGGCATTGAATTTTTCATGTTGAGTCTATCAAAGATATTTATTTTAGAAAATAAACATCGCGTAATGAATTTTGAAATTCCAGCAGTTGATTCTGTTTTTAAATTTGTTTTGTTGTCAGATTTTGGTAATACTGAAAAACATAGTAACAACAGATAGTATCATTGACGATGAAGTTGTGTGATGACTGAAGATGTAAGCAAATGTTTACGAAATCAGTCACATGAATTACTAAGAAAAATTTACATCATTTTCCTAAGATAGCGGAAGTTTTTGTTCCAAATAGTTATATTTGTATAATATGTATTTGACTTAATCAGTTTCTATATATCCCTTGTTTAAGAATAGTTGGTATAACTTATATTAAAATCATGGTAATGAAGAGCACAGTTAAGCGCAGAGGATCTACCAAAGAGGCCAAAGACCCTGACCTGCTTCTACTAGGGAGCGATGGAAAACTCCAGGGCACTTTCCATAGGGCAATACCTGGTTTTCTAAAAGCCCCATCCCCATCGACAACAACGTCAAGACGGGTGGAAGTGGATACGCCACTTACGCGCGTCAACCCCGCAGGGAAGACTACCGAATAACCTCGGCGGGGGCGCCTGGTGATCTAGCACACCTTCTAATAGCTCTGCAGGCTAGTACCCGGGACTTATGGGGCAAGCCTCCACCCCCTCCGGGCGGCCGAGGCCTGGCCGCAGAACCCGATTTCCCGCGGGTGTCGGGAACACAATGCCCTCCGAGTCCAACCCAATCCGAACAACTCCCCTACGGTATGGGGCTCGGCAGTTCGGCCCGATGTTCCTTCGGTAACGTTAGAGGTACCACGAGTGCTAAGGGTCCGCAGCACCCGCACCAGGGCAGCTGAAAGGGACGGATCCTCTCCCCTAACACAATCCTGAAAAGAATAAATTTCAAAACCTTCATATAATAACTCGTTTATTAAACATTTCTAAATGTCTAAGCTTGCTCTTGAATCATCCGCGCAACATGTAACAAAATAATTTCTATAAATGTTTTATCTACAATTTACAGAGAAATATTACTACTTGTGAAATTATTTTATATTAAAACAGTTTGAGTATCATATGAATGTAAAACTTGATCTTTTATTAGTTATTAAAGCCATTTAGTGCGGTATTATAGGTATTCTTATACGAAAATTAACTGAAACAATCTTCAAGATTAGAGAAAATCTACAAATATTAATTTAGATATGATTGATGACAAATCTACTTGTCTGCAGAGATATACAGAATCACTTTTATAATCATGTTGGTGACAATGTCCTTCGTGTTGTCTCAGAAGAGAACCCACTTATTTGTTACATCTGCTAAAAGTTGAAGGTCAGAATGACATTGGAAGTCTTTCACTCTGCTTTCCTTTTCTTCTTTCTTCAAGCGCACAATATCCAATTTTCCAGCAGAACGGAGTTCTGGCGAAACGTCGATGAATGACTTTTGGTAAAATACTTCTGTGAACCTTTCAAGTTACTGACAGTTGTACTACAATAACGTTTGGATGTTTTCATCGAAGACTACAATTTTGCAACGGTCCTCCCCAACCCTTATTCCCTTCCGCTTCATGTCACACGTCACTAACAGTGTGCCAGTGATAACATGAATTTTTTTACTATTAGCTTGAAATGTGCTCACTTGTAAAACTGCAAAGTTATGTCCGAGTTACGCGAGTTTTTCTGGCGTACAACTGATGTGCTACCATTGGTAAGAAAGTCTTAAGTAATGAATTCCTCGCCTGCTTGTTGAAGAGCACAAGATTTCTTTGCTTAGACATCCCTCTTTCCGTTTTCAAAGTTCTAGCGAGTTTCTAGACGTGAGGTTTTAACAAAAGAGTATCGCATGGTGCCATCTATCTACCATCGATATCTGGACACTATATGCTCCCAATATTACGGAACAGCGAACACCTTCCTCAGTCGGACGTGAAATTTATGGATCATAGAGGAAAACTCCTTAATGTCCTCATCGAATTATCTGATTTAAGGGGAGAAGGTACTGCCTAACCTAGTAGAGATTAATTTAGGACTAAGACAGGGGTGTCCATTGTCACTTACCCTATTTAATATGTATATTAATGACGCAGTTGTACGATGGCAAACTATGCTCAGAACACATTTTAAAATAAAGGGGAGAAATGTTGACACATTGCTGTTTGCTGATGACCAGATTTCAATTTTGGAGACGGAACATAACTTACAAAGAGCCATACATGAATTAAATAATATTACAAGAGAATATAATCTTCAAATTTCATATGAAAAAACAAAAATAATGGCTTTTATAGGAACAAACCATTTGAGAGCAAAAATTTGCATAAATGATAAACCCATCCAACAACAAAGTTATTTTAATTATCTTGGCTATATTGTGTCATATACCAGTAATAGAGATATAAAAAACAAAATAAACAAATTCCAAAGAAATGTGGCACAACAAACAGACCTTTTAAAAATTGTAATCGTCAAACTTTGTTAAAACTGTATAAAATAATGGCGATCCCAACGCTGCTTTATGGGTATGAAAACTGGGTCTTGACTATCTCACAACAGAAGAAAGTGGAGGCTGCTGAGATGAAATTTCTGAGACAGGTGGCAGGTTATAGACTCATAGACAAGTAAAGAAACGAGGATATTAGAAGAGAATTGGAAATTCAGAGTCTACATGAAACGATCATTGCATACAGGCAAAAATGGCAAGATCATGTGCAGAGAATGAACGAAGACCGTACGCCACAAATAGTATACAAGTATAAACCTGTAGGTAGAAGAAATGTTGGCAGGCCACGAATGAGATGTTCCGATCAATACCCTTGAAGTCGGAACAGGCCACAAGGCTCATACCGTGATGATGATGATGATGATGACGACGACGATGACGATGACGATGACGATGATGATGATGATGATGATGATGATGATGATGATGATGATGATGATGATGATGATGATGATGATGATGATGATGATGATGATGATGATGATGATGATGATGATGATGATGATGATGATGATGATGATGATGATGATGATGATGATGATGATGATGATGATGATGATGATGATGATGATGATGATGATGATGATGATGATGATGATGATGATGATGATGATGATGATGATGATGATGATGATGATGATGATGATGATGATGATGATGATGATGATGATGATGATGATGATGATGATGATGATGATGATGATGATGATGATGATGATGATGATGATGATGATGATGATGATGATGATGATGATGATGATGATGATGATGATGATGATGATGATGATGATGATGATGATGATGATGATGATGATGATGATGATGATGATGATGATGATGATGATGATGATGATGATGATGATGATGATGATGATGATGATGATGATGATGATGATGATGATGATGATGATGATGATGATGATGATGATGATGATGATGATGATGATGATGATGATGATGATGATGATGATGATGATATACTGCCCATCTCCGCAAAACTGTTTCCGTGATATTTGGGTGCACATTACTAAGAAATTATAATTGATATGTACATGAAATTTTTCAGGCATGTTCTTGAAACCTCTATCTCTAATAATAACTATTATTATTTAAAAAATTTTTATGATGGTTTGTTATATTTTTTTAATTTTCTTTAAAAAGCACGAAATTTCAGATAATTTTATCTTTTTAAACAAGTATTATGAATTTCAGAGAAAAATCCCTTCTTATTATTCTTATAGGTCTGCTCAATACACACCAAAACATTCATATGTTTTGGTTAAATAGTTTTTTTTAAAAAAGAAAGTGTACTGGAACCTGAAAAAAGTGAAACTAAGAAAAACAGCTTTAAAGTTTATATATGAGGTACGTCCAGAAAGAAAGCTGTGTTTGGTAATAAAATTAAATTGTGTACAGATACAGAAAAATCATTTATTCCACAAAATTCTACAACTCTTAAACTACTTTTCCACATAACTGCCGAAATTTGCAGGCATTTGTCATAGCAAGGCACAAGTTTTTGTATACCTTCTTCATAGAAGTTTGCCGCCTGTGTCTTCAACCAGTTGGAAACATTTTCTTTCAGCTCTTCGTCATTGTTGAAGTGTTGACCGCCAAGGAAAGATTTGAGATGCAAAAACAGATGAAATCCGCTAGGACTGTACGGAGGGTGGTCAAACACGTCCCAGCCAAATCCCTGTAGGATGTTTTTCGTCACATTTGCAGTATGTGGTCGTGCGTTGTCGTGACGAAACACAACACCTTTTGACAGCCGATAAATTTCAATTGGTTTCACTTTCCTGGCATTCAGAAAACGAATCACATATCTAATTTCACAAGCGACGGGATTTTCAATTAACACCAACAGTGTAAACAAGCACAACAAAACGTACGTGGCTGACAGCGATCTCACAATGGTGCACGTTTCTTCTCCTTGGTACAGAGCGTCCACCGCGCATGTGCGTAACTGTGATCGCAGCGCTGCAGCGGAGATAAATTGAAACAGAACTTACTTTCTGGACGCCCCTTGTATTTATTACTGACTTCTCACATGAGTCAGAACATTCATGCTGCATAGTCTTGACCCTCTGTATTCTTACTTGTTCCTTTCAAGTTCCTCTTCATTTGTCTTGCCTTCTTGGCCAGTTCTTCAACTATTTTATCTGCTTTCAGGACTCGCAGCTCATCATTTTCTGTATATGACTACTATTAGGATTAGCACAAGCATTGTGTGACCTTGACCTACTAACCTCAATATTACACGTGGTTTCTTGTCTATCGTATTTAAATTTTCCACATTTACTGTTCTGCTTTTTGTAAAATCATTTCCTTTAGACTTTCTCTTTCCGAATGCTTTTGGCCTACCTAGTACAAAGCATTATTCAAAACAAATAACTGTTCAAAACACAGTCAAAGACAAAAGAAAATCTAGCATCATTGGAGTTACAGTGGTGCCAAGAGAAATCTTGAAGGATCCCTTACAAAACAAGGTTTAGTTCAGAATTATCTGTTCAGTATTACAGAAGTTATAATCGATTTTCTGAAAGCTTAAAAAAGGGGCGTGGCGACAACTTAACACCCACTAATATAACAATCAAATTAGGTTTAAAATATTGCTTCAATGAACTTTTTAACTATATATTTACAATCTAGAGGGATGAAATTATAATAAGATATAAAAATAGAAATGTGAGTTTTAACCCCAAATGAAATACCATCTCACTTTAAAGGCTAAATACGCAACTCATCCACTCCGTAAAGTAAACTGTTTCTATTTTACGTTGTCGTATAGTGAGTTTCACTTTTTTGTCCAATATGCTTCCTCCAACGTTAAGTCATATCGGACAATGAATGAAATGGATGAAATAATGCTCAAATGAGCCCACGGTCCATAGAGTTTAGAGTTACCCGACATTCATCTTTCAGGATAAGAAGGAAAACCCCGGAAGGAACCTTATCCAGATAACTCACTCTTATCAGATTCGAACTCGGTGCCTCTCGAACGTGAGGCAGACATCCTACCACCTATGCTACCGAGGCGGACAAGTGTCTTTACATTATAGGGAAGACAATCAGAGACTGGTTCTTAAATAATTGCTAAATCTAAAACACGAGAGCAGTTCCAAAGAGATGTTTTAAACAATTGTTATTCTTGAATGATATGATGATATAATATATTTACTGTACATATTCCAAAATTTTACAATTTACAAATTTATGCTACATTTATTTGTCTTTACCTTGTTGCTACCTTGGAATACATGACACCCTGGTCTTCTGCTCTGCCAGGTAGCTCTTAACCTACATACCTCCTTGTTACTTAATTAGCCCCTTTCCTCTCCCCTCATCTTCCTTTCTTATATTATTTACATTTCTGGCCCATTTTGCTTTTACTTTCCGCAAGAACTCACCAATACTTCTTACCTTCTTTTCCTTCTTTCCCATTAACATTTTTATAGCTACTATCCTCTTCTCTACTTTCTCCCATTTTTCTTCCCAAACCTTTTTTCTCCACATTGCAACCTCCTCGCATTCTGTTACATGCTGTTCTATGCTTTATTTTCCCCCCACACAATTCACAAATTCTCCTTTTCTCTACCTCGTATCCCTCTAAGAAATATGTTTCCTGTTCTCATCCATGCTAACCCTTCTCTCTCTTGCCTATTGCAGTAATCTACATATGCTTCTCGTCCCCAATTTCTTTTTATTTGCTTGTAAAATTGTAATGATTTCATATTTTCTAGACTTCCCCATATTTCCTCTCTTTCTATATCTTCTATTCTGCATTTAACCAATTTAGCCACATCGCTTGTATTCCTTTCCTCTAATCTCCATATATCTCCGATTGCTATTTTTCCCATTGCTATTTTTCCCATAATTCCTCCTATCTGCCCACCAACTATTTGAGTTCTCTAATCTTTTTTGCTTTCTCATGCATAATTTCATAATTTCCCCTTCTTCATTGACCAAACACCTATACCATAATTTTATTATTCTTTCCATTATTATTTCATTCCTTATTGTCTTTCCTAATTCTACTGAAGCTACTTCCCTAGGTGCTGATCTTGGTAAGCTAGTAGCTCTTTACGAAACCTTCTGTAGTTTTGGTTCACCGTTTTGTTTATCTCTGTGCCCCTCCCCCATATCTCCACCACATACAACATTTTGGATTCAATTAGTGCTTCATACATTCTTTCTAACCATTTGGTTGTCATTTCTAGCTCATATTTGCATATTCTTATCCCATTCATTGCCGCCCTTCATTTTGCTTCAATTTTTCTCCTGTGTGCTACCCACTTTCCATTGTTATTCAAGCTTACTCCTAAGTATTCAATTTCACTGACCACTTCTACCCTTTTGCCATTTAGTACCCACTTTTTATCTTTTTTTAGTTGAACTCCCTTCTTGAAGACCATAACTTTCGACTTAAAAGTCATTAATAACAGTCCGAGAACGACAGTAACAGTAAAGGGATGACAAATCTGCGCGTTCAATGATTCACCATTCACGTGATACCTACAGCCCTCGCTCGCACTGGAGTCTTCAATATCTTGTAATTCTGTCGCTTATTCGCAAAAAAGCTAGCTTCTAGACAAACAATAGAGTTAGAGCACTTAGCGAAATCACTTCCTACCCCTCTCTCACGTATGCACAGCTGAAAGCCCAGTTCGTCGCTTTACTCCCTTCCCCTCCTCTGCCCCTCGCCATCCAGTGTACACTCTATGGATATTGTTGGGGGTCAACACATTGTTTATCACGTTTCCATTAGCATTATGTATACAGTCCGGAAAACGTGATATTTTGTGTTTATGTTCTAACGGTCGAGCACAGCAATCGATTTTCAGGCTTAATCATTGTGAATAAATGACCACACGAAGTTGTACTAAAGCCACTATATTTGTCATTAGAATAGTAAGGCCAATTCTAACTTAAGAGTACACAGATACTCACAGAGAAAGCACATCTAATGCTTCTTTGTGCCACTGCTCGTAACTTCTCGGCGTTCACAGCCCGCAAAAATACTCACTTAAGCCCTTAAGATTATTGTTTACGTATGGCTATATACGACAACATAACTTAAAATTTCTATTTATCATTTCATCTTAAAATTCCTTGATTCACATAACAGATACATGAGATTGTCCACAATGGTATGTTAGCAACAGCACACTTCACAGTGACCTGAACATACCGAAGTGATGGATGTCATCAGGACAAGCTACACCAGACTACACCAAACTTTTGTCAACCATCCAAATCCACTGCTACAAGACATTTTCCTACACCCTCCACCACAACCGCTAAATAGAAGACTAAAACGAAAACGACACAATCACCTGCTCATTTAATATAATGTGTTTGGTTTGCATGATAAAATGTTCTTTCTTGTTTTGTTTTGTGATTATAATATAATATGTTTGTTAATATTTAAATGTAATTGATGTAGGACTGTTATTGGACAGCATCCTAACATACACTTTAAGTGAAGTAACATCACTCTTGCTCACAACTATAAGTACCATAATGCATTTGGATACAATAAAGTGTATCGACAAAAAAAACATGTAAGTGTTATAATAATCCTTTGACGGCCATTTTCAAAATGTAAACATTTAATAAACAAAGTCACCAAATTTAATGATCACAGGGTAAAGTATAGCTTACCATGAAACCATGTTACCATCCAATCGAGCAGGATGCGTATTTTCGACATTTACAGAAAGTAATATTTTTGCGGCATTATTATGTACTTTTATTGCAGAATATCTAAAAGCTTCTTCTTCTTCTCTATAATTCCACTCTCTCCGTCCTTCCCCTCCCAAAAGGAACGTACGTACTATCGTGCAAAACAATAGCGATGTTGCGCCACTGGAACTCAGTAACCACAGGTAAACGCGCGATTCTATCTCAGCGGGTGGAAGGAGGTGATTTCAGCCTCACCTTCCCTTCTTTAATTGGGCACCGCAGTACCAAACCATCTTTTTGTATTTACAGCATTAAATTCTACTACTACAATGATGAGAGCCTTTTTATGATATGTTTCGGACCAAAACTTAATCCTTAAATATACGCAATCGGTTTAAAATGAATATTTAATATACTTGTGCAATATCCTGGTAAATTAGAAATGAATTGTTCTTTCACACTAGCCGTGTGTAGGACGCACTATGAAAAGGTAGAGCCAGACTGAAAAATTCAATGCCATAGCCGGGAGCTAGTTGTCTCATGTGTTTATGAGATCTCCTAGTGGTTTCCCGGGAAAAAACGAGTCAGTTGGAGAATTTAATATCATTTCGGCACGTTGGCCATTGTAGCTCAATGGTTTAGAGTGGCAGGACGGCAACCAGAAGATCCGTGATTCAAATCTCAGCTATGGCATTGAACTTTTCACTCTGGCTCTACCCTTTCATAGTGCGTCCAACACACGGCTAGTGTGAAAGGACAATTAATTTCCATTAATTGCGGTCTGAACTATAACAACCGGGCCTTAAAGTACTTACAGCATAGTAAGTCGCCATTAAGGTAGTTCTTTCGTGTGTTTATGAGAACTCCTAGTGGTTTACCGAGAAAAACACGAGTCAGATGGAGAATTTGTCATATCGGCACGTTGGCCATAAATAGCTCAATGATTTAGAACGGCTGGGCGGAGACCAGAAGATCCATGGTTCAAATCCCGGCTATGGCATTGAATTTTTCAGTCTGGCTCTACCCTTTCATCCTAGTAAATTATTGTTTATATTACCTGAGTTTGGTCCCACGATGGGAATAGAACTCGGGAGTATCAAATGCAAGCCTTGCACTTCAATAATATATTGTTTCAATTGCTCCTTCAAACATTCCCTTTTTAAAACAGTTAATATGAAATTTAATAACATTTGTTTTCTCGTATATTGTACATAAACTGTTAACTAAAAATAGTTAAGCATACATAGTTACGTATACTAAAACTACTTCCACCAAGGTTATGTAGTGTCTACAAAATCACTCTGCTTGTGTATATTCAATGTTGTAGGAAAATTCCGTAGCGATAAACTGTGACGTTTTTGCATTCAAAGCAATCCGGAGGGAATAATTTTTGTACGGCGGGAAATTTTTCCATTGAGCAACCCGTTGAATAATTCATCACTGTCAGATCTACGCCGATGGAGACATGGACAGCGAGAGAAACGTGTAGATTTGGTTATTGAAATATGTAACTGCTAGTGTACACATGTAAGCTAATAGAATTTGTTCCTCATTTTACAGCAGCACGTGGCATATTGATTATTTCTGTTCATATTAATGGCTGTCGTACAGGGCAATCGGGGACATCGTCGCTCTATTGTTTTGGATGATCAATGTTCGGCAAGGATACAATACATTGTGTCACGTGACTGGTGCATCACCGGCTACATAACCACTTGTCAGTGATAAAGTTACGTCATAATGAGTTAATTGTATTTAAATTACGTAAAATACTAGTCTAAGCACAGCAAATGTAATATATTTAACTTAATAATGTAGAAATTATTGCTTACGCTTCTGCACAATAATTTGATACCAGGATATAATTAGAAATGCACGTTTTAAGTGCTTTGAACAAAAATAAGTTTTTAGAAAAACATTCTTTTATGTGTATGAATTAATAAAACGACATAACTCGGAAACAAAGAAATACTGAACGATACTGATTAAAATACCATAGATTTTAAGGCAATTTAAGGACAAATTTAAATTTTCAGAGTAGCCTCTAAAGTCCTTTTTATACCGAATGACCTCTGTATTAGCTGTAAGTACTAACGGACTTTCAAATACTTTCTCTTTTCCGAACTTGGTAGTCTTTATTCATACGTGAAGTAGGTACAAAAGGAAGAATGGAGGGGAAAGCCATGGAAGTGCATTGCATCAGATTCTTATGTATTTAAACTATTCCTTAACGTAAAATGAAATGAAAATGAAAAAACACTAAATGAAAACCTTAAATTTGTAATAACAAATCGAAATTTCGCACCGTTATCCTGTAAGTTGGTAAGCATGCTACAAACAACGTGCAAATGGCCTGTAGGTGGCAGCATAGTGCAGATGCACACATAACGTCGCAGTATCAGTATAAAGATGGTCGCCCCACTTGCGACTTGCACCAGGAAAGAACAGCGTCCTGCTATTCAGTTTTTGCGTAGTGAAGGTGTAAAACCTATTGAAATTCATCGACGAATGAAGGTTCAGTACGGTGATACATTTTTGTCACAGCAGCAAGTCTACGAATGTAGTAGAAAGTTCGCAAATGGTGTGACTTCATTGGAAGATGCTCCACGTCCAGGTCAGGCACAACGAGTTGTGACTCCACACAACAGTGCAGCAATTGAAGCCATAGTGAAGGAAAACAGCTGAGTGACACTGAATGACATTGCAGCATGCTTACAGATTAGTCATGGGTCAGCACACCACACTGTACATGATGTGCTCCAGTTTCACAAAGTGTCTGCAAGATGGGTGCCTCGGCAGCTGACTCCTGAAATGAGAGAAAGACGTGTTGATGCATGTGAAGAACATCTTCGGCGCTTTGAACGGGAAGGTGATGGCTTCCTTGCAAGAATCGTTACTGGGTACGAAACCTGGATTCACTTCCACCAACCGAAAACGAAGAGAGCGAGCAAGGAATGTCACCATCCCTCATCACCAAAACCAAAGAAGTTTCGAACAGAACCATCAGCAGAGAAGGTTATGTTGACTGTCTTTTGGGAGGAAAAATGCACCATTTTTGAGCATTACATGCCTAGAGGGACCACTGTCACCAGTACATCATACACAGATCTCCAGATCTGCGGCCTGCAATCAAATCAAAGTGACGTGGATTGCTGTCAGCAATTGTCCTTTTGAAACTTGACACTGCAAGGCCCCACACTGCCTGTACAACAGTTGCAAAATTACAGACCTGGATTTTGAGTGTCTTCCTTATTCACCATACTCACCAGACTTTGCCCCAAGTGATTTATATACGAGGGCTATCCAGAAAGTAGACTACGTTTTCGTCTGTTTCCGCTAGGGGCGGGGCTAGCGCGGCCATTTTGGGGTCAGAGCGTTGCGCAGCTCAGTCGGCATCTAGCCGTGCTAGTGAGAGGTTCAGATACTGTGACGGTTTGAAATGTCTGCGTTAATTGAAAATCCCGCGAGCTGCGAGGTGTGTGCAGTAATAAGGTTTCTGACTGCAAAAAACTGTAAACCGATAGAAATCTATCGGCAGCTTTGTGAAGTGTATGGGGACAACATTATCACTGAAGGTGGAGTGCGTCAGTGGGTCATCAGATTTAAAAATGGCCGAACCAATGTTCACGACGAAGATCGAAGTGGGAGACCCAGCATAGTGACTGCCGAACTTGTCGAAAAAGTCGATGCTAAAGTCCGTGAAAATCGGAGGTTCACAATAACGGAACTTTCTTTGAGTTTTCCACAAATTTTGCGAAGTTTGTTGCACGAAATCATCAGCGAAAAACTTGGTTACCACAAGTTTTGTGCAAGATGGATTCCAAAAATCTTGACAGAGGACCACAAAAATCAGCGAATGGCTGCAGCGTTGAACTTTTTGAACGTTTACCATAAGGATGGTGACTCTTTACTCGATCGCATCGTTACTGGTGACGAAACATGGGTGAAACACGTGAACTGTGAAACGAAATTGCAATCAATGCAGTGGGGGCACACAAGTTCTCCCCAAAAACCCAAGAAATGCATGCAAACAATGTCGGCAAGGAAGATGATGGTGACTGTTTTTTGGGACAGAAAAGGTGTGATTTTGGTGGACTTCCTGGAAAGAGGCACTACAATAAACTCTCAAAGGTATTGCCAAACTCTCCAAAAACTCAGAAGAGCCATTCAAAACAAGCGCAGAGGAATGTTGAGCTCTAAGATCTTGTTGATTCACGACAACGCCCGGCCCCACACGGCAAATGTCACTCGTGAAGTTCTTGAATCTTTTAAGTGGGAGTTGTTTCCTCATCCGCCGTACAGTCCCGACCTGGCACCGAGCGACTTCCACCTATTCCCAGCAATGAAGAAGTGGCTGGCTATGCAGCGTTTTGATGACGACGCACAGCTGCAAGAAGAGGTAACGAAGTGGTTGAAGGCGCAGGCGGCCGAATTTTTCGACGAAGGAATTTCCAAGCTCGTACATCGCTACGATAAATGCCTTAATTTGAATGGTGACTATGTCGAAAAGTAGTATTTGAGTGTGGCTTTCATCTTTATATAATAAAATTTGTTTCCTATACTTTGTTTACTTTTTATTCCAAAACGTAATCTACTTTCTGGATAGCCCTCGTATGTTTGGACCACTCAGAGACGCAATGGGAGGAAAGAAGTTCCGTTCCGATGAAGAGGTACGCTACGCGGTGCATGAGTGGTTGCTCGGTCTACCAAAAGAATGTTTTTCTAAAGGCATTTATGCACGTATACGCTGACGGACTTGCATTGAATGTGGGGGAGATTATGTTGAAAAGTGATACAACTTTGTACCACTTGTGCACAGTAAATAATATTTAAAATCATATTTAAGGTTTTCATTTGACCAGCGATCCGAGTTCAAATCTCGGTGGGACCTCAGCAAATTTTATTTCTCCTCAAGATACTCCAAATTACACTAATATGCCTGCAAATAGACGCCGTGTATATACGAGCCTGCTTGGTACGATGGCAACTGTCTGAATCGCAACAGTACGACTTGAAATCGCAGTGGTAGCTTCAACATTTTCATGTAAATAGTCTTAAATTTCCGAAACTTAGCAATAGAGGTCCCATGGTGTAATGGCTAGTACCCTAGACTATGAATCCAGCGATCCGAGTTCTAATCTCGGTGGGACATTAGAATTTTTTATTTCCAATAAATGTTTAATATAACCCAGGTAATTTACATACATTTAAATGGAAAGTATTTAGAGCTCGTGAGTACTACTTAAAACTTGGATAATTAGTATATTTGACCTTCTTTCGTTTTATGTTTAAGCCTACGTTTTTGTTTACAAGCCAGCCAGTTCTTTGGTAACAAATGACGGTCTAAAACACAATTTGAATCACATTTCTATATAAGAATACTTTAATTTCATCAGAATATAAACTAATTATGTGGCAGTATGTTGTGCCATTGTAGAATGGTGTGGCGTATCGCTAAAGCCCTCAAAAACCTCACCGATCCATGGCACCCAAGGCCTGGCCAATGAACCTCAAGCCAAAGCAAATGCGTCCGCTATCTTGAACGTACTCTATGTGTGAATCTGTGAGCACCAGTCAGAATGAATGAAACTGGATCGAGATCTGGATTCGGGTCCTATCCGAGAAGTATTCAAATACACTACTCAGGACATAATATGCTAACGAGAACTTTGCATTCATCTGAGAAGTGTTCGAATACATATTCAGGTTTTGAGAACTTCTCGAGAACATCCAAGAATAGAATACATCAATATTTAGTATTCCAGTACTTCCATCACTGATTATATTAACATTCTTTGTTTCAGTGCCGTGGCAGAAGGCATCCCGGCGGATAACCCACATTTTGTGTTGCTGTTCTTCATCGCTCAGCTGTTCCTAAGGGAACTCGCCAAGTGCTACCGGCTAGTCCAGGTCGTACCAATGGATATGTCAGGATATTACGGTATGTAACTACTCCTTTACTACTGTAATAGAGATAGTGACCCAAAGGACGCTCTGATGCAGTAACTAAAGTTGAACGTGATACCGTCCCTGTTAGGCATATCATTGTCTTAATAACCCCGAAAGTCTTATTACATGCATAATTAAGGGCGGATAGATACCACAATATGAATTAAACAATGCCATAATAAATATAGAGGATAATGATTAAATATACAAGTGCAGATACTAAACAAGCAATCTCGATATATATTATTGAAAGCAGGAGACCCCAAAGTATCAATGTAGCGAAGTGAATGGACACCTTCCCTCATAGGCATCTCTTTGTGTTCCTAGCCGACAAAGGTGGCATTGTCCAAGGATAGACCCTCGGCGCCAGCCCATGTCTTGGCCTTCACATGGTACGTGACGAGAGAATATCCTCTGGAATTTAGATACACATTTTCAAACATGCTTATGCATTAATTAGCTTGACTGTGGGAAAGAGAAATTCGCGTGGAATACATACCTCATATACTAGAAATTGCTATTAAATTCAAGAGTAGGGATGAAACAAAACCTATAAGGGACAAGCAACAGGTCACATGACCCCTAAAGTGTCCAAAATTCGGCGAAAGGAAGGGGAAATTTGTGCAATGGCGACGTTCGATGTTTGCTAGGAAAAACACTCTATTTCGGCGTGTGAAGGGGGCGACAAGTACTAAAAAGTTCATCAGAGTCCGCGTTCGTGGATGGACGGAGTAACTCACATTAGGTGGTTATCGAACACCCTGTGTTTGCGAATGAGAGAAACTGCACACGTTACGTCATTAAGATTTCACCAAACTCCGTTTTTTTTCACTACCGACGTTCAGGAACAACGCGTACACAGATACATATAAGTCGTGTCAGGCGCACAGCAACGGGAAAATCTCAAATCTCGCGCCTAATGTGCGAATAACACAGTCAACAGTGGCGAGTG